>JANBPK010000744.1:0-114282 GCA_027579435.1 Candolleomyces eurysporus | reverse complement strand
CCAAATTATCCCCTAGTTATCATTCGGTTTTCTATTTCCTCTTTGTGTACTTTTAGTAGGTCTTATTGTCGGCTACTTAATCTTCTTCCTCTTCCTCTTCTTATTGGCTTATCTTTCTTCGCGTTACGTTGTTCACGCTAACGATAAGCGCCTTTCTATCTGCCGACCTCTCCACTATCATTAAGCTTTATCGATCCATTTTTACATGGATTCGGTATCCTCCTTCTGCTCCCCTTCTGCCAACCTCTTTCCTCTACCCCTTCATCTTTCCCTTACTGCCCTGTACCCCCGCGCGTCTATCCCTTCCCTACCTCCTCGTCAATTTTTTTCCTACCGTTGTCCATCCTTACGCTCAGTTACCCCTCGCAACCCCTTTTCATACCCTAGTATAAGCACATAGTTACCTACGTACCCGTCTGGCTACCTACCTACCCGGTATTTTCATTTTACTATGGAATCGTTATAGTGCTCGGATTTCTCTCTCTCCCTCTTTCATCAAGCTTTTTAGAAGCCAGTATCTTGTAATAAAAGGAAGTGGGAATCTCAAATGCCGGCTACTATTATGCGCATACTAGTGGGACAATGATGAATGTACATCACGAACAAGGTGACAAGATCCGGTGGTCCAAGGTGCCTCCCAGCGCGCGGTGTGCTTTCCGGACAGCATCTGTCGAGAATTGGACGTGGACGGAATAGTTCCCTACAGAATGCGCACTGTTGATACGTAGAGACGTCTTGTTGGTATATTCCGGTAGGTCTTCGCCGTCCTTTGACCAGAGGACGGTATAGGTTTCGGTTTCCTCTTGCGCCAAATTTGAGCCATCGACTCGCAGGTGGGCGAGAGGTACGAGTTGTAGCTCGAGAATCTTCTCATAGAAATTCTTTCCCGATTCAGGATGTTGGACTTCTGCGCAACTCTCGGTTATTCCTTCGATGAGGTGAATGCGTTTGAGCAGATTGATCCAGAGGCCTTCCATACATGCTTTGCAAAAGTTGGGCTTGGTCACTGTACGCATGAGGCAGTCTTGGTTCGTAGGCCGGTAGCTGGTTTCGTTATTCATGGAGAAACTAGTCGTAGAAGCACAGAACAATAAGATTCTCGTAGACGCAATTATGCAATGGTTCTCCTTACGTTGGGTATAAGCTGTAGTGGCCTGGTTTCGATACAAACCTGTACAGTGTAGTGGTCAGCATGCCAGATATCATTTCAAAGGATGATTTAGAACGTACTCTGATTCGTCACCGAATTCAAGCACCTCCGCGCTGCACAGCTGAGCGACACCCTCGAGGGAAGGCTCATTCAGTGTGAATGTAAGCTCATGAACGCCTGCTGAAAGGTTTTCTGACCGGTGAATGTCATAATGCCAGCGATCAAGGCCTACAATGGGTTCTGGTTCCCAGCCGAGGTCGTTACCATCCAACTCAACCTTCAGGTTGGATTTCTCTGGGATTCCGGACAGGGAGAATTTGACAAGGTAACGGGAGTAAGAACCTGAAGAGGTAAACTGAACTTTCCATGCCATTGTGGTATTGAGCATCGTCCATGGGTAGCCTTGGAAAAGCATAACAGACCGCTCGACACGGTACTGCTCTCCTTTTTGAGATGGATCGGTCAACCATTGCTTCCAAGGTAGGTCGGATTTGGTGGAGGAGTTGTATCCGGAGTTGACGCCAGAATACCCGTAAGCGCCGTCGTATTCTTCTCCAACATTGATGATAGAGTGCCCCAGCTCATGACGAAGGACCAAGGGCCCATTGAGATAGGAGGAAGTGATGACGCTATTCAAAAAGCTTCAGCATACCTGGGCTCAAGGAATAAAAAGGCATGTCACTCACGTGAACCGCCCTCCAAGACCTGGGTATGGGCTGTCAGCTTCAGAATAGGGTGACGTTGGTCGATTGCTCTATCTCACCTCCGTATAGCGGGTCATTACCTGGCGTGAACTTGTCGGTACATGTATGACAGTAAGCTGACGAACGACGTACCCAAGAGGACAGGGTAGTCACATCCGGAACCAAGTGAATCACAAGCTGCCCTGGCCACCTTGGGTTTGCTGTAGTAGACCGCTCTCAACTCGGTCCCATCTCGATAAAGGCCAAACGGAGTACTGTGCAGAAGGAAGGAAAAGGAGAGGTTAGAATCTGGAAATCCGATCAAATAGAGGCAACAGAGCGAATCCTTCACTTACTCCTTTGGAACGCCTCCGACTCCAATTCCGGACTAACAGCACATATACGTGAGGTATTCTGGAGTAGAGCAGGCGTTCGCATACCTCATTACTTGGAGAAAACGCCGCCCAAAAGTTGAGAAGCGGCTTGACAGCGTAAAACGTTTGATTCCGGGTTACATCTTCCGCGAGCCGCCTTGCATCCTCGAGAAACTTGGTCTGCTCCGACGCCAGATCTATGGGAGTTACGATGTTCGGTGAAGTAGCATTCGAAGGTAGATTTTCGGCTTACACCCATCAGAGAAGAATACGAGGTCTACTCTGTTGTCGGATGGACCTGACAGAACTAAAGGTCGAACGTCCAAAGGCGGGGCTTCAACGGGGGGGTTTCCCGGGCAAAAGTGGAAGTTGCTCGTGATCTATCCTCGATATAGAGCATTTCAGTGGATATTCCATGAGAAACAGCTCCAAACGCACATGACGAAACTTCTAAGGGCGTGTCACCTCGCCTGCCAGGAGAGACGGGGGTCGACGTCGATGTGGTGGGGCAGACATGCTGGCACCCGGCGCCAGACTCTGGGGAACCTATTCCATGTCGCGTCAAGCGTCCACGAAACTAATACATAGAAACTACCTTGAGCATATGTGCAGATTAGAGATAGGTAGAGGATCGACGCAGGAAGAAACCCAAATTGCTTGAACATTGGGTGCTGTATCAAGATTGAGTTAGCGCCAGTTTCAACACGTTGGCTCGACCAGAGCAAGCATTGGGCTCATACTTGGTATTTGGTCCTCAGGCTTTCGCCACCATTTGGTTTAACCAGACCACCGTTGAGACCCTTGCGCCGCCTAGTCTACATGGAACCACGGTGTCCGTGCGCATGTAGTCTCCGTAGCCAGACCGACGATTCCTACGTGTCGTTACGATTAGTAAGAACGCACCTAGTGCGCATGGACCAACTGGCCATTGTTCTATTAGACCGGAGTAACCGGTGGTTGCTTGCTCGGTGAATCGGTACTCAGTTTTTGATCCGGGAGGGCTTCAGACTCCGCCCCCAACCAAGTGGTAATTTCGAAGGGACTCCCTCGAATCTAGTATAAAAGGTCACCGGTCAAACCCTTACTTTTGGTGCTAGCTTCACCAGACACGTATCACCCATCTCACCCATGTCTGCGCGAAACTCATCACCTCAGCAAAGCTATTCAGAACCTCCCCACGAAGGCCCAGCCCCAGCGAGTCCTATTACAATCACCGTGGTGGTCGTTGACCAATCGTACACTGTCTACACCAACGACTACAGCTCTCGGAACCGGACGACTACTGAGATTATCAACTCAAACAACGACAATTCAACGTGGGCTCGCAACTCCAGCCTCAACAACAGATGGCCGTTTTGTAAGTGCCTATTCCCTAGGTCACGGACGCCCGACTCGAATGTAAACTATTTGCAGCGTTTGAGGAGACGGAGCGGACTCCCAGGTCCGGCCAACCTCAGCGACCACAACGCTCGCAATCGCAGCAAGCACCACCTTCTCCAGATCGGCCCTTTAATCTCCGAAACCATCAGAACATAAATCACGGCTATGCTCCTCATTGTCCAGCTCGTCCTTGCCTGTGTCATTCCTCGCAACGGCGGCGTAATTCCTTGCTCACTGGCACAGGTAGGTCATGACCATTAAGTTACACTGGTGCTCTTCTCAGGCTTACAAGGGTTGTCGCCAGCGTACTCAGGCTCTCATCAAGCTGAATTCCCTTCGCCGGGATTCGAGAGCGCAGACGCAGACGTGCTCGATCCTGTCGCTTCACAACCATGTGAGTGTATGCCCTGCACCCCCAATTGTGCCATTTTAGGCCGTGAGCCTCCCGGCTTTCTTCCTTTGCGAAGGGACATCGATCGCTCCCATGATGCCGTCCAGGTTTCTTTGCAACATGCATTTCACAGTGTTCTGGCACACTTGCAATTATTTCTTCAGTGGCTTGCTACCTGGTTTAGAAGCCCTGGTGGAACCTCTGCCAACCGTGGTTCTGATTTAAATGGGGTAGTCTGAACAGTATTATGTCCACAATAGCGTTGCACAACTGTAAAGTGGAACGCTATCGCCTATCATACGCAGGACTTTAATCCCATAGAGGATTGACTTAGACACCCTACTCGCTTCTACATTTCTATTACTCTCCCCTTTTCCCCTTGTGCTTGCTACATCATTGCAGCCTTGCACCTCAAAACGGGTCAGCCTTTCAGTGCGCCTGGTCCCCATTGCCTTGAAGGCAAGCCGTATATATATATGTATCTATTTTTCACCTGAGCTCCGATTCGCTCTGCTTCACAAGAACAGTACTTATTGATATGTATGTTCCTATACTAGATGGCGTGGCGGGCGCCACACCTTAATCCTTACTGCACTCTGGCAGTTCAAAAAGCAGTCAACATTTGTGCACGTACTACCCTCGAGTCATTTCGATGCNTTTTTGACCGCACCCGCGCCAGGGGAGGGAGAGGCAGTGTGCGAAAGCCTTTACCAGTTCGCCGCCTTACTGCGGCTTCGATTTGTTTTAGTCCGAACAAAGCGATGGCTTGAGGGCAGCGAAAATCGTGATGATTGTTATATCAAAAATTCAATGCTACACTCCAAAGTCAAATGCAAGCGCCACAACTTGAATAAGTCAATCTGTTGATAAGTTGAGTATCAAGCATACCAGCAACGAACGGGGTGAAGTGCGAGTGAGTAAACGGACGGTATACCGTCATTAGAACCTGCTCAAAATTATTATCTAGGCCGTCAGACTAGATCCTGAGCAACGTACCCGGTTTTTCCTGGCACAACACCGAATGCAGGACCTCCCCGTCCAAACATCTTGCGGAGATCGCCAACGAGTGCCTCAGGGCGCTCGTAGGCAGCAAAATGGCCTCCGGACTCGTGTTCAGATTCAAATATCAGTGTCGGATTCGCCGCCTTGAGCCATCTTCGAAAACGCGACGGTCAGAAAAAAAAATCGAAGCAGGAAGGAGACAATTTTGTACCTGCGAGGGTGGACAGCAATTTCTTTCGGGAAGTAAGAGTGGCCTAGTGGAATAGGTGTCGCCATGTTTTGAGACACCCCTTCAAGTGATCCCTGCAGGATCTCGTAGTATATACGGATCGAGGCGGCGGGACCGGCTCTGGAGAACCAGTAGATGGATACCCAGGTCAGGACTGTGGACGCGGAGCTTTAGCAGCTGGGAAACTGTCCATGGGGAGTGGGTATATATTTACCTTCGTCTTCTGTCCAGGGGTACTCATCCGTCCAGTTCACCAGCTTTTCGTAGATCCACCCGAGCAAGCCAACGGGAGAGTCAGCGAGACTGTAGCCTAAAGTCTGGGGCTGCGTCGATTGTTCTTTGAAATAACCGCTCCCCTTTTCTTCGAACCAGTTCGTGCGATCAATACCGGCCCTCTCTTTCGGAGAATATTTGAATAAGTAGTGCGACAGGAAGAGTAAGGGACTCTGGGTAAGCTGCGGTGGGCCGGCACTGGAGCATAAATGTACGCAACAGCAATCGGTGTGAGTATGCGACGGGAAAGGCGGGGTAGACATACAGAGGCATATTGGTGTGCCATGCTTTACTATGTTTGGGCCCATAAAGTTGGGCGATCCTTTTTGTGATTAGAGCACCCCAATCCCCCCCCTTGAGTAACTGATGCGATCGCTTCTAAGTCAGGAGTAAATGATAGCAACAAAATTGACCTTCGTACCATATTCGTTGTATCCAAGGGAAAGCATGAGCTTGTTGGAAACCTATCTCATGATTAATAGGTTTCTCCCTGCAAATTCGAAAAGGTAGGTGTCCTACCTCTGCATATTGTTCACATTTGAACCCTTTCTTAGAGGGTCCCTGGGAGAATCCATAGTTCGGGAGACCAATAGCAACGACGTGGAAGCTGGGATGATCTGGGGAAGCCTCGACAAGCAGAGGTAAAATCTTCCTCACTTCCACAAAGCTGCCAGGCCCTGCAAGAAGTGTCGGCGTCAGGTTGGCACTCACAGAGTATTCTGATCCGAACTTCACTTACAGCCATGGACAAAAAGCAAAGGGACAGCGTCCACTACTGTACTCTTCTTGTGGACATAGTGAATGTTAAGCGTGCCGAATCCGTCGACCTCAATGTCCCTCGTGAACTGAGGGAGTTCTTCGTTAAGCTTGGCCTCATGCTCTCTCCATTTTGGAAGGTGAACGTCTTTCCAATACTCGGTAAGCCGTTGGATATCGGCAAGAGGGGCTCCATAGTCCCGTCCAGCATCCTCGAGCTCGTCAGGAAAGCGAGTCAGCTCGAGCTTCTGCTTCAAGAGCTCTAGCTGGTCGTCCGGAACAGCGATACTGAATGGGGTCTCAGCGTCAGACATTCTGGGGGTGGGGAGGGAAGGTGGGAGACGTTACGTGGGTTGAGCAGCCCTCTTTTTTAGGGTGGATTAGTCGACCTTATAAGGTTTTATCCGGCACTTCGGAGTGGCCATGAAACGGTCAGGTGTACCTGTCATGTGCTGACGTGCAGCCGGGACACCTTGCGATTCTCCCCTCGATTGAGAAAGCAGAGGCTAGAGCTGTATGGTCCAGGACACGATGTCTACCTCGAGGGAATATAGTGGCGTCAGAATCGGGTCCTTGGCATAGGCTTGCAGCGCCTGAAAGAAGCTCAAGGTCAAAAGACGACATCATCTGAGAAAGGCCCTTTGCATATCAGCAAATATTCATGGTAGCACATACATGAATTGGCGAGCTTAGCCTGGAGTATCTGGAGCGAGGAACGGAAGAACAGCCAACATCATTTTCAAAGAATCGAAGCCTGCCCTGAACACACTCCCAACATAACTCGCGATCAGATATGAATCAGATCTTTGGAGGTTTCTCCCCAACTACCAGTGTGGGGCTGAAAGGCGGACAGGTTCGTTNCCCCCGCTTCTTGTGTCTTCTATCGTGTGCTGACTTTGGAACAGCAGAGAGGATGCCCGGATCGGAAGACCTAAGCACGCAAGGAGGTGCGTCTCCTATCCTGCCTTATCTCTTCTCTCAGAGGGCTCATTTGTTNCCCCCAGCGTGACGGCTTACACCGGGATCCACTGTGTCGTCAACGGCCACAGGAGTTGTTCTAAGCGGCGGCGAAGACAATGTCGTCTGGTATGTGTGCCCAGCACAGTTATCGTCAACCGCTTACTCACCGATGGTTTCTAATGATAAGCCATATATAATTAATAATCCAGGATCCCCTATGGGAATAGCGACTTCTTATAATCCACTCAACGACGCGGGTACATATTTCTACCCGTCAGCGTCAGACGAATTTAGGTTCAGCCTTTGGACGGCAGAGCTCGAGAATAGCGCCAACCTCGAACGGTTTGGCACCAGTAATATCTCCCTCAGACGGAGGGAAAGATGAACAACAGAATCAGAAAATCAGCGACAGGAAGCACGGTTGCATGCATGCATACCGTTACGCGATGAGCGAAACTTATCCTTTCCACAGCTTTAAATATATTCAGATATGGAACCTTTCTGGTATGGACACTGGATCGGTTATTTTCAGGGTTCTCATGCGCTTGCAATGGAAAACCACTCGCAATGGAAGAATCACTATTCAAAGTTTCGGAGGACTGATCACCCACCGAAACAACTCGCAAATGAATTACCCCAGGCCACCCCTCCGACATCGACTGTCTTGTAGGAGTACATAGTCTTGTTAGATAGTTGATGTTGACTACTTCCGAATGCCAATTGTAGGTTGTAGAGCCCATATTTCGTCTTCCTAGAGTGGATTTCTCATTCCTTTTCGAAAGGTCAATGGTATGTATTTCAAGAGAGGTACCAACGAGCTTGTCTCCAGCTCGACAATGAGTAAAATCTTGTCCGATCAAAAGGTCAGCTGTAGGTAACTCGCGATCGAGTAGCAACGAGCAAATGAATTCTAATGCTCATAGTGTTCATTCTTCAAAGATACGAGATCGTAAAATTTTAGGCAGCTGCGTTCAGGGAGCTTTTCGCCTTTCGACCAGTGTCACGGAATGTTTCCAATGCGTCCCAAGCACGACCCGAGTACACACTTTGACGTGCAAGCTCGGTCCCTTCGACGTAGTCCTTCGCGACGCCTGCAACAATGAGCAAAGCAGATGCGTTCATGAGAACAAAATCAAGCACAGGAATTAAATTTTCGGGGATCTGAGAGCCCGAATTGAGGAGAATTTTGAATGTTTCAGCGTTCTCGTGAGGCAGGCCGCCCACGACCTTGGAAAAGGCATGGACGGGGAGCTCGAAAGAGAGTCTCCCAATTCCCGGTCCCTCTTCTATGCTCGGGGGTGAGGACGTGTTCAGAGATGGAACCGTCTTCATGGAGTTCCCATGCATGCGTGGAACCAGCACAGCTAATTTCGTCGAGGCCCTCGAACCCGCAGACGACGAGAGCACGCTGGACGCCGCCTTCGCACAGAGATTTGGCGAAAGCAGGGCCGATCTCTGGTACGGCGACACCGAGGACCTCGAAGCATTCCCAAGAACAAGAACACTCTTCCTGGGTATGCAACGGTCAGGTGTACCAGTCATATGCTGACCCACAACCAGGACACCTTGAGATTCTCTTGGTTGAGAAAGCAGAGGCCAGGGCTATATGGTCCAAGGATATGATATATATCTGCCTCGAGGTAAGATAGTGGCGTCAGAAGGCTTAGATCGGGTCCTCGGCATAGGCTTCCAGCGCCTGNAAAAAAGCTCGAGGTTAAAAGATGACATCATCTGAGAAAGACTCTTTGCACACAGCAAATATTCATACGTGAATTGGCGAGCGTAGCCTGGAGTGTCTCGAGTATCTGGAGCGAGGAACGGAAGCATTCAAGACCTGGAATGCCGGACGGCCAGCATCATTTTCAAGAACCGAAGCCTGCCCTAAATACATTCCCTACATAACACGGGATCAAACAAATGTCGGATCTTTGGAGGTTTCTCCCCAACTACCAGTGTGGGCCTGAAAGGCGAACAGGTTCGTNCCCCCCGCTTCTTATTTTCTCTATCCCGTGCTGATTTTTCAATAGGAGGAAGGATGCCCGGATCGGAAGACCTACGAACGCAAGGAGGTATGTCTCCTATCCCGCCTTATCTCCTCTCTCAGAGGACTCATTTGCTCCTCAGCGTGACGGCGTATACCGGGATCCGCTGTGTCGTTAATGGCCACAGGAGTTGCGAAGGGCGGCGGCGTAGACAGCGCCGTCTGGTACGTGTACTCAACATGGTTATCGTGACTCGCTTACTCACCGATGGTTTCTAGCATGACAGCCCAGGTTCCCCAACGGGAGTAGCGGCTTTGTATGACCCACCCAACGACTTGGGTATAAATGGGTCCCCCGTCAGCGTCAGACGGATTTCGGCTCAGCCCCTGGACGCAGGGCTCGAGAATTTCGCCAGCCTCGAATGGTTTGGCACCATTAGGAACCTCCTCGCAAATGGAGAGACAGGAAGAACGTCCTCGGAATTGAGAGGCAGGAAGCACGGTTGCAAGGCTAGACTAGTATCTGCATGCATATTGTTACGGAAGAGTCGGGACGAGCAAGACTTATCCCTTCTACTTCAGATAAGGACCCTTTCTGGTACGACACTGGATCGGTTATTTTCAGGGTTGTCTCGTGCTTGCTACAACAAGCTTGCAATGGGAGAATCCCTGGCTAGGGTTTTGGAGGACTGATCACCCTCCGAAACGATTTTGCAAATGAATTACCCCAGGCCATCCCTCCGACGTCGACTGTCTTGTAGGATTAAAAGTCTTGTTAGATAGTTGATGTTGACTACTTCTGAATGCCAATTGTAGGTTGTAGAGCTCATATTTCGTCTCGCTCCTGAGTGCATTTCTTGTTCCTTTCGAAAGGTCAATGGTATGTATTTCGAGAGAAGTAACAGTGAACTTGTCTCCCGCTCCACAATGAATAAAATCTTGTCCAATCAAAAGGTCAGCTGTAGGTACTTCACGATCGAGTAGCAACGAGCAAATGAATTCTAACGCTCCTAGTGTACATTCTTTAAAGATACGAGATCGTGAAATTTTGGGCAGCAAATTTAGGAAGCAAAGTTTAGGCAGCCGCGTTTAGGGAGCTTTTCGCCTTTCGACCAGCGTCACGGAATGTTTCCAATGCGTCCCAAGCACGACCCGAGTACACACTTTGACGTGCGAGCTCGGTCCCTTCGACGTAGTCTTTCGCGACGCCGGCAATAACAAGCAAAGCAGATGCGTTCATGAGAACGAAATCGAGCACAGGGATCAGATTTTCGGGGATCTGAGAGCCCGAATTGAGGAGAATTTTGAAGGTTTCAGCATTCTCGTGAGGCAGGCCGCCTGCGACCTTGGAAAGGGCGTGGACGGGGAGGCCGAAATGCTCGGGGGTGAGGACGTGTTCAGAGACGGAACCGTCTTCATGGAGTTCCCATGCATGCGTGGAACCAGCACAGCTGATTTCGTCGAGACCCTCGAACCCGCAGACGACGAGAGCACGCTGGACGCCGCCTTCGCGCAGGGATTTGGCGAAAGCAGGGCCGATCTCTGGTACGGCGACACCGAGGACCATACCGCGGGGTCGGGCGGGGTTGATTAGAGGCCCGAGGACGTTGAACATCGTCCGGAAGGGGAGGCATTTACGGTAGGGTGCGATAGCGGCGAGTGATGGGTGGTAGTGGGGTGCAAGGATAAAGGTGAATGGGACGCGGGGGATGGGCATGGGTGTCCCTGGCGTCGGAGCGACGAAGAGGCAGTCGAGGGACTCTAAGAGGTCGGCCGAACCGGACGATGAGGTAGACGCTCGGCTTCCATGCTAAACCCGAATATCCAATCAGAGACGAGAATTTAGCAGAGATAAGGGAGGGCGAACCTTTATAACTCGTGCACCGGCACCAGCAGCGACTATGGCGGCTGTAGTGCTCACGTTGAAGAGGTTGTAGCCGTCGCCTCCCGTGCCGACGATATCGACGACGAAATCTTCGTCGAGATCCTCGACTGCAGCCTTGAGGGAACGCTCGCGGAGGATAGAGGCTGCAGCGGCCAGGAATTCGGGTCGTCTTTCAATGCGGTGGATGTGTAGAGCAGTGAGGAAGGCACCGATTTGTGAGGCATGGAGGTGCTCGGGGGTGAAGAGAAGGTTAAGGGCCGTTTTGAGGTCGTCTGGGCTGAAATATTCGGGGGTTTCGACGAGCCTCTTCAGCAGAGACCGGAACTGAGCCTGGTTTTCTGTCGACATGGTAAAAGAGGTTGCCCGAGAGAATACGATGGAAGGAATGAAAGAATGAAGGATACCTCGATGGACGGGAAGGAAATGGGAAATATTTAATGATCAAGAAATACCGTGACTTAATTTCCGATACGCCGACTCCGCACATGCGGCAAAACTTTTGACTTTTTGCAGCCGCCGATCGCCCGCCTGCATTTCCCCGCCGTCATCGCTCGACGTGCTCTTCCGTTCCGTAAAAATGAAAGGTAGTGTGAAGGATAGCTGGGGCCTCGACATAAACTTCCTGCATTGCTCTTGCTCTGACAGAGACGTGAGTCTTCGCCGTTGACTATGGAACTTCTCTTCGTGCCGAAACCCAGGGAACGTAATGGTAGACGTCGTACCGTTACTATAGGGGTTAAGCGGGTGCGTAGTACTCGCCTCCACCGAGCACTCTGAACGCTGGACTTGGGGCCACGGGTTACGAGGAGACAAGTAGCGGAGGTGAAGCACGCTATTCATTTTTGACGGTCGGTCACAAAAGTTCATGTAGGACGCTATGAGAGGCAAAGAGTAGGGATGAGATAGGTATGCATCGACGCTGGAAGTTGAACCTCGAGTGCAGGGTCATGGTCCGTCCTCTGCGGTCGGCAGGGAACAACGAGCGGCGCTTCAAACGGCTTGCCGGAGGGTGCGAATGACATACCAGAAAGGATTCCTTTACGATAGGCGCCCATGATGAGATTCGAGTTCAACTGGAAATTCCAAAGTCCAAGGAAGGTACGCGAAAACATTATACTCTACAGTTGTTAAGGTTGAAGAGAAGGACGTCTTCAGCACCCGCTTTGACGAGATCGTCCATCACCTGCGCCGACTTGTTCTTTTCCACCATCGCGCTGACGGCGAACCAATCGGTCTCTTCCAAACGGCTGATAGTGGGTGCTCTCCTCCCTGGAGTGATTTCTGTGGCCTTTCCGAGGGTATCCTTGTGAACATTGTATCCCACAAGGACGTATTTGCTTGCTGCGATGACACCAGCGATACGCCTCGTGATGAGGTCGATGATAGGGGCAAGGTGAGGGTGCTTGGTGGTCGTGGAACGAATGAGAACGGCTTCCGTTTCCAGGACGGTGGAGATTGCATGCAAGCCAGCTGCACGCATTGTCTCTCCGGATTCTAAAGTCTGTTAGTGAGAGCGCAAATGGCTTTATTTGCGTTTCACATACCAACGAGATCGACTGTAAACCAGGAGTCAGAAATTTATCCGAGGAAAAGTTCGGATGAAGCTCACCGATTCCATCCGCAAGACCTAGCGAGCAAGCCGCCTCCACACTTCCTCCAACATACTCGATCTTCGTCCGTTGGTCATCTTGAAGCCCAAGGCGCTTGTCGATGTTGTTGAAGTATTGTCCCGCAACGACCTCAAAGCTGGTGACAACCCGTTTGCCGGCAAGGTCGTCGACTGTCTTGATTGAAGATGCCTCGGGGACCTGGACTTGAAGCGCGCACTTTCCAAACCCTAATCGCAGTTCCTCCGTAACATACTGTTCCATCTCAGCCTCCAAAATGACATCGTGCCCAGTTATTCCGAGATCAACGTTTCCCTTTCCAACGAACGATGGGATGTCGGAAGCAGGAAGGAATACCCTAAATTTCACAATCTTAAATTAAGCGNAAAATCGGTGGCAGAGGTGTATCTCGACTCACAG
Source organism: Candolleomyces eurysporus (assembly GCA_027579435.1). NCBI lineage: Eukaryota > Fungi > Basidiomycota > Agaricomycetes > Agaricales > Psathyrellaceae > Candolleomyces > Candolleomyces eurysporus. The sequence goes on along the minus strand of JANBPK010000744.1, from coordinate 101,191 downwards.
AGTAATAGGAAGATTAATGGCTGAGCAGATATCCAATCGATTCGGTCGTCGGAACTGGATATCAGCACCTGGCCAGCGACGTGAGCTTGACCATCGTCGAGACTGGGAGCGAATTACGCACCAGATAGCAAAGTAAGGCACTTTTCGTGAAGCCTTCCTGTCCACCATCAACATTAAGCCTATCGGAGACTTTAGCAGAGACGGTCGGAAGCACCTTTCTTGGGGATTGCAAATAGCAAGCGTTCCTGGGAGGGTTCTGCGTCTAAATTGAATGATATTTGAGCGTACGAGTATATATTGAGCAGTAAAACGATATACTCATGAGGAATACTGGGCCTAATAAGCTAGATTGAGAGTAATTCGTGAACTGACTCGAAGGAAATCAAAGCTTGCAGAAATTTCTACGAGAAGCAGAGATAAGATTATTGATGTGGCTGTGGTGATGCGATCAGACTTCATGATCATCGTCGGAGACGGTTGACCTTAACTCGCTCTGTTCGTTTCATTCGCCGCCGTCATCTCAGCATCTGGTATTGCTCGAAAAATGAAGGTTGGAACTCATATCAAGCGTAATCGTACTGCATTCTAATGCTTCGCCCTAGATTGCGGTAGAAGGCTGCTGTCATGGGCAACTGGACGCCATCTACGCCCAGATAGCCAAACTGGAAGCTCAGAACAACTATAAAGTCGATTTACTCTTGATATGTGGCGATTTTCAAGCGGTCAGAAACTGGCAAGACCTGGCATGTATGGCAGTACCCGACAAGTACAAGGCATTGGCGGATTTCCACAAGTAGGTATGGTACCAAGCTCCTTGCTTCATTTCGGGCGACTTAATATCCCTAGATACTATACTGGCGAGAAAGTTGCCCCGATTCTAACGATTGTCATTGGAGGAAACCACGAGGCATCAAATTACATGTGGGAGCTGTAGGTTGCCCTTACTCACTCAATGTGAACCTCAATATTCTAAGCGTGACATTGCTAGGTACCATGGCGGTTGGCTCGCTCAGAATCTTTACTTCCTTGGTCATGCTGGCTCTGTTCTAGTTAACGGACTGAAGATTGCTGGCGTATCGGGTATCTTCAAAGGTCCTGATTTCAGGAAAGGTATAAAGTCCTCGTCGTAACTTCGAAGTCTGTGCTCATTCTTCCTTCAGGCCACCACGAGAAGCTGCCATACGACCAATCATCAAAGCGAAGTATCTACCACGTTCGGGAATACGATATTCGTCGATTATCACTGGTTCGTGATTCCAGTTCTCCCGTCCTGTTCGTTTCATACTGATCTGTCACTTAAGCTTTCGTCACCCCACATCTTCCTCTCGCACGACTGGCCCCAATCTATCGAACAACATGGCGATGTTCAAGACCTTTTGAGAAGAAAGCGATTCCTTGAACCCGATGTTCGGACTAACAAGCTGGGGTCACCTCCTCTTATGGGCCTCTTACAGAATCTCAAACCAAAGTGGTGGTTCGCAGCTCATCTCCACGCCCGATACGAAGCGACTTACGTTCACCCTTCAAATGACCCCTCGCATCAAGGCCAGGCGCCTCCGTCGCAACCTGTCCAAAACCCAGACGAAATCTTAATCGAGGACGATGACGAACCCATGGTACCTTCTTCCGAGCCTCCTTCAACAGTCCCTTCARACAATCCTGATGAAATACTTCTGGACGACGAAGAAGTAGAAGTTGAAGCACTACCACCGGCCCCTGTTCCTCCCGCTCTTACCCAATTCCTTGCACTCGACAAATGCCTTCCCAAGCGTCAATTCCTCGAAGTGATAGATGTTGATATCCTTTCATCTAATCCCACTCCTGTTATCTCATTCGACCCAGAATGGCTCGCGATCAACCGAGCTTTCCACCCATGGTTCTCTACCACCGCACAACAACGGACGTTCCCCGATGAGCAGGAAGCTCGGGCGATGGTTGCAAAGGAGCTGGAATGGGTACACACTAATGTCAAGACGGATGAGAACGGTGTTATCCCGGTGGAGGATTGGCAAACGTTTGCGCAGACAGCGCCTGGGCCTGGGTCTGAAGGTGCCAACAAGAATCGCCAGCGTAAGTTGGAATTTTGCTCGTCTTCGTCTGCAGCTGCTGACAGAAGTGTGTAGCGCCCGCATACGTTAATCCACAAACTGTTGCGTTCTGCAAGATGCTCGATATTCAAGACAAGATCAACTCGTAGGGGCTTCTGGCACTTCGAATGAATTTATGGATTTCGCGTTTGTTCAAACAGTACTTCTGTAGAGGCCATGATTCTGCCCTACGTCAGGACTGCTCTCGGCAGGACATGGCTTACCATCGTTCAATGGCCCCAGATTCGGTGTAGAGTATCGAGAACGGACTAAATCTGACCATACGTCCCCGCCCAGTATACAGTATCTGGCAAAACCCTCCCCAATCTACAATGACACCATTATGCATGTTTGCCTGGCGCAGGTACTGCGATGCTCTGATAACGAGCTCCCCAAGAGTATGATCCGTTTCTTCTTCTAAATCCTAAGCTTCTCCTATAGATTTACGTGCGGGCCGTATGGAACTATGGTAAGCCGAGGAAATTATACCTTATTCTGTTCCAAAGACGAACGGTACTGACGCTTTCGAAGCAGCTTTGCCGTAAAGTTAGCGCCTCGTTCTCTAGGTTATCCGCAATTCATGGGAGCTTCTCGTGCCTTGCAGCTACGCTTTCGGCTTCCAAGGGAACCCAGACCCAACTCGTGCACCAATCGTGTCACATAGGGCGCCCATTTGCACAGCTCCCAAATCCCATTTAATTCACCGCACCATCGATAAGCACATTTCATCTTCAACCTCGACAACCTCCCTAACTTGACGATGGCGACTGATACCAGCAAAGCTCCATGGAGGAAATCCACTTTCGACCCTCAGAGGCCGTTGAGAGGCCCGAGAGCATGGTCCAACTCTCGGAATCCCAGAGGTCGCGGTTCACCGGCCTACACTCCGAGGAATCAGCCAGCGGTAGAGGCTCTCCCGCCAGATCGCGACCTTTTCGAAAACCTGCATCCAACACCACTGAAGACCTTGGCGAAGGTTCCAGCTAGTAGAGGCGATGAAGACGTCCGCGTTACGGATTATGAGTATATCGGGTCGTATAGCTGGACCGGCTGCGAGGCCCCCACTGTGATTGTGCCAGGTGCGAACCCGACGTGCCGGGTGCGTGGTATACGTGACTGACGAATTCGAGTGCAGGAGCGCCACGCCATTGGCTTAATCGTAATGCGCCTTACAACGTTCAACCGGACTTTGGTTTATTCTTTATCGACCATAACGGCTACAAGATGCCCAAGGCGCCCCTCGTCCCGCTCATTGCCGCCGTGACCAAACGTGTCGAAACCAATCCCGAGGTCGAATTCGACTGGTCATCCATCGATTTCGTTACTGATCGCAACTTCCTGAGGAAGCTGCTCAAATGGGTCAGGAATGAAGATTCCGCAAGGGATTTTCGCTTTGACCTGGAGCTAGCGGGGGAGAAGACCGTCCTTGTCAATCGCTACGAGGCTAGGCATCGCGAACAGTACAATGGGAGGACGTACGGGTACAACTTCGAGAAATCTTCGACCGAGGCTGCTCCCGGTTGCCAGAAGGCCAATGGTCACCATCGCATCGCCAAATATGTGAGTATTCTAATTCCTTGGAGACAAAGTTGTCATGTCGTCCATTTATTCCGAATATGAATCTGAATATAATTTCTCCAGGATCTCAATGGCTTGAAGATGGTCGTCAGGTTCGAAGTGGATGCTTGCCTCCCGCCTACACGATCTCGCAAGAGCATCGACATTGAAACGTCAAAGGCCGCCGTGGAAGAAGTTGCCGGCCTCTTGGCCGCAGTTGACTTGAGCAGCGGAACCTCTTCAACCAGCCAATCGCCCTTCAGCTTGAATATCGTCCMGGGAGGATATGAGGCCAAGTCACCCACGATCATGGAGCTTACCACCCGTTTCGAAGGCAGATTGAAAGAGATGGACTGGGAAGACAAGTATCCCCAACTCTTCTTCTCGCAGACACCTCACCATGTTCTCGGCGTTCATAACCGCGGTCGTTTCTCCGAGATTCAGAGGAGGAAGTTGTCCGATCCGCAGTTCCAGGAGATTAACAAGAAAATGCAGCCTAGTTTCAAGGCTTTAAGGAAGGCGCTTGGTGCTATACAGCAACTTGTTCTTGAGAATGGGCACCGGGGAAGGTTGACGTTGGTGTRCAAGGATAAGGAGCTCAAGGTCTACGAGAGGACGAACCAGGATAGCTACTTGCCTGACGATATGATTGCYCTCTTCGATTAGCTTKTACTTGACTTYGACCCRGTGTATTTGYTGTCCAATTTGCCCTCATATYCATGGTAKACTACATGCATGCGACCGTTGTCTARATTGCCSTTACTCTTGGTCATGGGGGTTGCCTGCCGTCGTGGAATGGCGGCAGTACGAAGTGCGCTTGCGAAGTTTGTGGTGTGGAATTTCAGTGGAGCCAAGATACCCATCGCGTGACAGTCAACCGTGTCCTTATACGTAGGCTCATAATGGAGTCGGGTCAAAGCTAGTAACGCAGCGATGTTGCCAAGCATCAGAGGAGTACTTCGTGGAGCAACGTGCCAATAGTGGTGCCGTGACTTAAGAGCGGTACCACCTGCGGAGACTAATGATGCAATTACAGGCGCTGGACTTAGATACYCTCCRTAGCCTACAAATTAGGTCCACTGTAAGCTTATTCTCCCATTTCTCTTCAATCAAGGTTATGAACTCTGAAACTGAATCTGCTAGCAAGACCGGGAACGATCTCCAACGCAAGTCCACCCCCGAGAAGGGAGYTGGCRCACGAGATAGCACCTTCAGCACCGTGACCTCGAGCTCAAGCGACCATGATACGTCTAAAAGCACCCAGCCCGATGGTTTCCCAGTTCTGCATTTTTCACACAAGAGAAAATACGTTGTTTTCTACGTGTTTTTTCTATTCGTATGCAACTTCATCGTACCGGTGATTCTCTTTTACCCACTGGTGTTTTGTGAGTTTTTCCTCTTCATCGTCCTCTATTGGTGGCACGGTTAATTAATACGCACACTGCTTCAAGACACCAAACTCTCAAGAAGACACATYATCGGAATTTCGTCCGCAGCTTTGGGTCTTTCGTCTTGTTTCGACGCACCGTTCAGGTTGTGGAGACGTAAGTCTGAAAAGANTTTAGGTATACTCTCTATCGTCTCACCATGCTCCACAGTCGTAAAACATAGAGAAACGTATGGCCCGTTGGGAAATGATACCTGGTGGCACCTCGATTTCGTTATGTGGACATACTCCTTTGCTTGCATTGTTTTCTCCGTTCCACTGGCCATCGCACCAGCAATCCAATACTAGTACGTATGCCCTCATCATCTTCAGAGATATCCAGRAGAATGAATGATCTGTGCACAGTAATTTCTTCCTCATGTCCACGGTCATGCTYATATGCCCCATCGGCCTKGTCTTCTTCATCTCGCTCTTCTCTCCAAAATGGCACGTATGGTGCTCCTCGGATCCTCCTGGTACCCCTATGAAGCCCGCCGCCTTCTACACTATCGAAGATATYGCATCCGTCGACTTCATGCATGGTCGRGAGTACAGGAAAACKYTACACGAGCGGTGAGTCCYTCTTAAACCTCGGTTGATTGGGCGCTTAACCGAAACCTGATTCGGTCRAAGATGGCGYGTTTCTCCGCCSTTCCGACGCCTCATYCGGGACGTCACGATATACTGGACAGTRTGCTCTGCACTCTACTGCGTCGTGACAGCTCTCGTCTCGTGGCTCACTCCTCTTAATTTCGCCTTYGGGTGGGTGTTGGGTCAGATGTTCATCTGGGGAATAGTGAGCGCTCTTGGATGCAAGCTTCTTGTCAGATGGGAGCTGAAGAGGGAAAAGGAGTGGTGGGATCGTCGGTCAGGATCTTCCAARRATTCAGAGAAGTGAGGGGGAATGAGGGNTGGAATATAGTAGGATATGGTCAACTCTANNTGCAGATAGATACCACTAATATGAACGTAGAACATTGGGATTGTCACAATCGTACTCGTACTTCATTCAAATTGATTRCAATCAAGACKTCTGCGCATTCGTTATCGCCGARTTGCTCTTTTNGGNGNGCAYACRCATTGAATGCATGGTCTATGAATGGACCACAGCCTTATATGAACGTGGACGAYRKTGACACCCACAATGNNGAACTSRNGTAACGGTGAAACGCTCANACAGCTRGAAGGGACGAGTGACACGCAGCAGGGGRAAAATACCCTRTAATGGGCAACCAACAACTCGAATACTTCACGCAATATACCAACGCTGGCAGGTGATCAGCAGGAGAAGACCACACACCGGAGATACAGCAACTTCCAACAGCCACCCCTTGTGAAAGGGGAAACCCAGCGCTGCGTCATTTCCGTGCACGTCTCACTTCTCCCGCCGCAACAGGGCAAGGGTCGTGCATGYATATAGCACGAACGCCCGCAGGACGAATCTGAGATGCCAGATCTCTTTCGAACCCCCAAATCGCCTCACGGTCCGCACCTATATCGGCTCCCCGTCAAAGTTCAAATCTCACTTTTGCCCGCTTTGTCGAAATTCCGGGTCTTTATCGGTTAGATCTAGTGTATGAATGAGTATGATGATTCGATGAGACCGGTTGCGGTGTGTAACCCACGAGTCGACCAATTCATGTAAATGGTGGGCGCATTTCCGGGAAAAATGTCGATAAACTCGCGCAATGTCTGTCTCCAATAGGATATTCGTGAAAAATATCTMTATGATACAGTCCGTTAGCAATGGTAAAAGAAGAAGGACAAAAAGTGACCAACCTAATCCAACGTGGTCGGCARTGGTGGTGGTGGTCGCACTTTTTTCTGTGAGCCGAAATGTCCAGAAACAGGAGGAAGTGCTAACGAGCTGAAGGCACATGAGCAAGTGGTGCATGGCGGGGACGTGATCTTGGTGGGTTCGGGTCGTAAAAGGCCTGCAGTAGGAGGAGCTAAGGCCGTTCTCCGCGCCCACAACCATGAGGGCAGTCGCGCGAGGCCATGAGTCAGACACATTTTTTCTGGGCCAAACGACACGGTAAGCGCCAGCGGACTTGACAGCGAAATTCACCGTCAGCCATGCTAAGCATCATCACCGTGGCCATTTGTCSAAGGCYGARCWTGATAGACAAGGAATTGCAATATCCCATCGTTGCTTGGCACGCAGTGGCCAGATTCCACCAGTGTCCGAAGCGATCCCAACAATTCGTCGATGTAACACGTTGTACCGGTAAGGCGTCGGAGACGACTATCATCACCTTCTGCCCGCTACCGTGATCGTCGTCGATGGGGAAGGAAGATGGTTTAAGAGCGATATCCGGCGACATTCGCGAGCCGGAGAAACCACGGAGGGACGGGGACAACCTGAACTGAGCCATGTCAACCAGGCTTTGCAACCCTGCGCTTCTTGCCATTCTCGAGTCGGTGATTTAGGTTCTGAGGTGTACTAGTATTTCCCAGCGGGGCCCGCAGAAATCTCGCYGAAAAAGTAGGGCATTTTAGACACAATTTCYTTGTGGCTCTTAGAGGCGCACGAGCAAAAGAATAATTTTGGCACCMTGTCAAAACGTTATTCATCAACCCGTTAATAACCCCTTTCGAGCCGTTTTAATAAGTCCTGTCTATGGTGCGAATTCTAGAGGGAGAAATTGAACCACACCTTGGGACTGAAAGGAACGCTGGAAGCATGGGACCGGGTGCAGAGACTGTTCAAAAACGGGTTCAAGTTGAGAAAAGGCATGAAGGAGGTTGAAAGCATTGAGTAAAGAAGACTCACGATTCGGCCGACCGAGGATCATCATCCAAGTTCGTGGAAGCAAAGAGAGCACATAAAGGAATCTAAGAGCTTTCTCGAAGCAYGCCGAGCGTTGATAAGCTGGGCTGAGAAGAACTGGTTCAGCGATAACCCCAGACTGGGGRGAGGGAGGAATGACAGCGCCGGGTGGAAGGCGTCGAGCAGTAAAAATGGTATTGCCGAGTGAACCAGGTGAGCAACAGGATATRGGACATCTGGGGTAGAAGAACAGGCGAAAGGAAGRCAAGATGCGAACAGTCGCATACAGTTCCCTGTTCAAGGATCATAGATCCCAAGTCTAGGTTGAAAGACCCTTCCCCAGGGACGCCACATCGAAAGGATGTGTGTCCGCTTGCAGTATGTYAGTGGGCTGGTGACCTCACATGACGAGGGTRCTGTGAGGAACAGCGGATACACATCGTCACTGGACTCGCAAATGGCCCGAGGTTATGTGACCTGGGACGTTTTCGTGATCCTGGAAAGGATATGAAGCATGAGCAGAAAGGAAGCTAGACAGGAAACAGCAAGGTCAGGCAAATGGATCATACACATGACGCGTTNAGACTCCAGTCCTTTGGTAACTCTCCACCTTTCACCAGAGCAACCCGACGAAAGACTCACGCAGATTGAGAGAGAAGTGACGGGATGTATTAATGAAAGAAGTGAAGATAACAGACATAGTTTGACGGRGAACATCCATCTGGAACACGAGAGATGATACTAAGCCTATGGGCAGGCTCGTAAAAGTGCCAGWGACGCGGCGTGACCAAACCTTGGCAGAACCCTTCGTTGGCTATACGCGTCAATTCGAGGCCCTAGAGCAAAGTCAGCACTGACGTTTTTCAAGCCCAGATATTCGTGMAASAACGAGATAAAGGTCAGAAGGAAGGCAACGGAAGGATCCACATGGTTGTATGCGCTCTCGGAAATAGTCCTAAGACCATTTACATCCGTATTGGCTTCATCATCGATACAAGAGTTGGCTTGCACAACGCGAATAGAATAGATAGCGTACCTTGTAATACAAAAGTCTACCACTGTGCTGTGGGRGCTCAGCGCTCAAAGATAGAGCCAAGAGCCGAATATCTGAAGGTGGATGAAGGGACAGGTTCAACTTCCTGGTGGTCACGGTCAAGAGATAGAAAATTATCACGGCCGGAGATCAAATTCATTCCCACGGCTCCCGACAGTCCCGAAAAAGGGCGCAGGTTTCGCTCATTGTTTTTGTTTTGGGTATCAATTGCTTTGCACAGAAACAACGACTACACAAGGCACGTAGAGTACGTAGTATGAATGGCCAAGGAAAAGAAAAAATGTAGAAAAAACTGTCCCAAGGCAGTGTCAAGGGATCCAGATGAAAYGTCAAGCACAAAGAGAGAAAGTACGTGAATGCAAGAARAGTTCGTAACTAAAATTGCAAATAAAGATAGAAGGCTGAGCCAACTGGGCGAAGGAAACGCGACGAAAAAACGAAGCGGGKYGCACGGTTGCACGAGCGGTGAGGCGGTGCTGACTGTACTGATGAATTAATTGACCGATCGACGGTCCACCATATCCTAACGCGAGTCCACGGGCAGAGGTTGGAGTGTGCAAAGCAAGCACAAATCGTTCTAAATCGCCATCGAAACCGCGGATGCYGCCAGTAGACCAGCTGCCCCTGCTACAAAACCGACAACCTTCGACCAAAGGACGGCCTCGGCACCGGATTCTCTCCGCGCCAAGTCTTCTTCGTCGCCATCCAAGGATCGCCGACTAATGGTAACGAACGTGTCATTGCGGAGCAAGCGTGTCGGGAACATGYTGGGTGTTTCTGACACCTGGAATTGAGGTGCAACAGGAATCCCATCATGGCCAAAGAGATGGAGCTTGGGGCCAAACGTAGGATCACGGAAGATACGCCAGCCTCTGTAGTACTCGGTGTTGTTGTAGGTCTCAATGAAGTTTGAAACCGCGGCGCATGGATCTTGGATTTGCTGGAAGCCGTCACCGAAGGGCTTGAGAGTTATTGAGCCGTTAGCRTTTAGAGTATACTCTCCATGCAGCCAGCCGATGACTCCTGTGATACACGTTGGGTCCGAGCCTGTGAACGTCGTCAGTGAGACCTGCTACCAGGTTGAAAATATATACTTGCCATTGCTATTAAAGCGATAACGAGCGACTTCGAAGAAACCRTCTGYAGAGCTGAAAGGGAACATTGAACAACCATGATCYAGCGGAGTGATTGGGTTCGCACGTACAAGGAATATGATACACCAGTGTTCTTTGGATAGTTGAAGGTCAGCTTTGCAGGGTCACAGAAATCCTGGCAACGAGTTTGGCCGTGAGTTKTGTGGGCGACAGGGTTGAACTTTGCTACTCACGGGGCCGGTTGAAACTGCYTGGCTACCTGAGCTCCAMGTTCCAATAATCGATGTGTAGTTGTGTTCTGGGTCATATTGGATTGGGCCTTGGTCATCCTGGGCTAYGGYGAATTGCGCCAGAGATGCGAGCACCACTGTCAGGAGGGGAGTGAGAATCATGATGCTGTCTTGGTCGTGTCTTGAATTTGTGCAACAAGGACGGTTCTTTCACGTTGGAATTARGATATTTGTGCTGTATACGGCTTCGTGTGCCAGAGGACGGTCTGCGGTCGACCAGGGAGGTGGGGAAGAGGGACGAAAGCGAAAGCTGAGGAGGTTGATGGATGAGCGAGAGGTGGAGTTTGAGTTTGCACTTGTTTGTAGCTTCTTCTTCTTGGCCTCCACTGATGACGGGANCCAACTACGTCGCCTCAGGCGGGATTGAAAGGGGGCGCTAAAGCTGTCTGAAAGGAGCGTTGGGGTTTGTAAAGAGTCGAACTATCGAACAGYCYAGGATGAGGCGGANTCTGGAAGAAAAAACAAGGAACGCAGCGCAGCATTGTCCCTGACGACAGCCTAACAATTGCTGACTCAGCACCGTCATGATAACAAGCTCATCATTATTGATACAAGGTGAACTACATGCTGTAGTACAGTGTTCGTGTCCTCGAAGTACAAGCTGGAGTTACGATAAATACGATTGAGTCTACGGTAATGTTGTAATGTGCAGCCGCCCAAGGCAGAGCCAACATCGACTGGCATGCAAAAAAAAGAGGATAGCAGTCAGCTCCTCAGCACAGGGGTCYTCGTCAGGTAAAGAAATGTATTGCACGGCGCGGACGCTGTACCCGACACAGTCTCGAAAAGCTCAATCTTTCTTCAACTCTCTTCTGACGATGAAAACYCGCTCGCCATCGTTCGTCGATGTCACCTCTTCCACACCGCGGAGACCTTGCAAATCTTGCAGTGTTGGGCTGTTGTTCGACAACACAATGTACATTTCTAGGCCATCACCAACCTGTCGGGTATTGGGTCAGTACAGATATCCTTAATCAAATGATAGAACCGCAAAGCAAGCGTCGCCGTTGCTTACGATAAGATGCCTATCGCAGCAGAGAAACCTCCGAGAGAGTAGAGATAGAAACTCACCTCGATGTGCCGCTCAGTGGCGCCAGTAAACGAATCGATGACGATCGAAAGGACAGTCGCAAGGGGCAAGTGCTGAGGGAACACGGTGCCAGGTGCCGGTGTCTGATTCTTGAAGTATATCTGTCGGGGACAACGGCGTCAGTTGGTGATTAACAAAAGGAGGGCACGAATGAGGGGGCGGGGGTACGTCGGGGAAGGGTCGGAGCCCGCTGTCGGCGATACGACAAATGGGAACATGGTTTCACGCGAGCATGCGCGAAGTGTATAGAAGGCTAAAACCGAATGTGTAACACTAACCTGGTTGTCCAAGAACGGCTGCACAAGTGCTTGTGCGGCGCCGGCAGCACGACATGCTTCACGTTCGTAAGATCCAACGGGATCAAAGGAGTATACTGCGCCTGTGCCTAAATCACAAGTCAAACATGTGAGCAATTTCCTTGCAATATACAATCCGGAAAAGGAACGAGCATTACGCGTCGCCCGCCCAGAGGAACAGGTCCTTGGAGACATCTGACCGAATGGCGTTGAATGACATACCATCTTCTTCAATTCCACCGAGAATATTGTACACATAGTAAGGGAAAAATCGGCGCGCGTACAGCATCGTCTGTATTAGACGCGCGATCGAGCGTATAGGCATATCCTTGGCATGAGCATGTCGGTACCACTGTGCGAACGGTTGTCAAAGCTGTACTTGACGATCGGAGAAGAGAGAAGAGGGCTGACCTCGAGGCGTTGCTTCACTTTCTTCACAAACATATTTCCGTCCGCAGCGAAGCCATTCACAGCAAGGACAGCCTTATCGGTGCTACAACGAACAGATGGGTGAGCTGTGGATGGGTTCGATACAAGATAAAACATACAGCTTGAAGACTTTGGGGGCGTAACGCGTCTGGATGTTGTATCCTTCACTCTGACGCGTATCACCAGCGATAACGGTGAAATCTGCACCGGCGATGGCCAAGATGGTGCCTCCGTTCTCGGTGTATGGGTTAAAGGCCTGCTGGTGAGGCTGCTGGGTCATCGAAACCATTGTTGGAGACCGCGTCTTGGATATTGTATTGAGCGGTGCAGATAAGGAAGAGGAGAAGGGGGCGGAATTCGAGCAAAAACGACCGAGGTATGAGGTCGAGGAGTATAAGTAATTGCGCAAGGAGGCCGCGTAATAGAGCTGAATCCACCGAACGTGGGAAAGTAGACAAATGGAGGTAAATCCAAATCTGGCGCAGCGCTTCGCCGTGTTCTCGTTCTTCCGAGCTTTCACCCACCATTTCTGGCATTCCGACATGGAAGAAATCTTTGTAAATCTCGCATCGCGATCTTGTGTCTTTTGCGAATGTCCACAGCGTGACCAGCCAGCTCCCTGGGAGCAGTCCCACTGCTAAATATTCGTTGAAATAACATATATCAGCTGCTATGTTCGCGTTGTCAGACCGTAGACTTGTATCCACCTCGTTATCTGCTCTCCATGGGCCTATCTCCTTGGTCGTAATCACTCCGAGAACTTACCGGGCCCACCTCTCGGTAACGCCTGGAGGCGGCAGTGGCATCGGATAGCTGTATTCGCCATTTGGGCCAGGCGCAATCTGATCCCTATGAGGGATTAGTACCTCATTTTCCTTGACAGTTGCGCTTTCTCTTCTCGTGATCGCAGGTCTGTCTAGAGACCCCTCGGTAGTACTGCGACGGATTGCCGGTGCGTGATTCCGTATATCATCCAGGGCCTCTCTATTTCACTGGCACCACCCTTCTAAGGACATCGCAGGCACCATTCGACTCTTGCGCGGGCTTTTTCAGCACTGCGATTCACCCCGATTCGGATCTACGCTGTCACGTCATTCTAATCTATTTTCTTTCTCTGCTATAGGGATAAAACATGCGGAAACATCTTGCTTATCATAATAAATAAACTCTGACAGCCACCGTCTGTCTCGAAGCATCCGTCCGAATAGGGCGAAAAAACATGCTTTGCAGATGCCATATTGGCACCTACGCTTAGTCGGAGGTAAGTTTCTTTCCTAGACCGCACCGTCCCTCTTCCCTCCGGCACGGGCAACTCTCACGCAGTGGGTGCACTCCGTGAATCTGCGAGACACAACCTCAACATAGGATTGGCATGCGAGCTCATGGGAGCATATTTCTTCCCGGGTCTATCTTTTTGCTTCCGTTGGCCAGGCCTAACTATGACTCTCCGAGGTCTGTCTTGTTGCTTGGTCCCTGTTTCTTGTAAATAGCAACTAAAATTTCCGATCTCTCGCAAAACAGGGCGCCGTTAAACTTTTGGCGTTAAAGCTCGCTGAATGTTTAACAACGTTACAGTCTTACACCCGGTGGACCCTGGTTTCTTGATCGRCCCCCCCATGCGTGTAACACGGTGTCCAGTGTTACGAAGCGTTACGACTCCGAGCGCGGTTTCCAGGTGCCCCTTGAAGCTTCCGTCCTGCGCATCACGGATTGGCTAAAAGGCCCGGCCCAAAGCCAGCACACTCTTTCAAGCCTCACACACAGCAGAAATGAAGGCGCCTGGCCCAAGCACTGCTTGGGGTTTCGATCTCTGCGTGTCAATTCATTTGATTCATTTCTCCTTTGAAGTCTGCCAAAGGGGACCGAGTATGTTCATCCCTGTTTATATCCTTTTTAAGGTGTATTTGAGAGTCCGTTGATCGAGCACCCCTGCCCAGCTCTACATGCGCCACCACGACTACCTCCTCAGCCGAGGGTCCCGAATTCTGTTTTTCAATGGTGAGTGGCAGTGGATACTGTTTAAACTTAATATAGTCTAGTTCCCTTCTCAATACGGGTGCCATACAATGAACCACCTTACACCTCATGCGTCCTCCTCGCCTTCTATTATTAAACACGGACATAAAGGAAACGGAGTACAGAGCGAAATAGAAGAAACGCGACTGGCCACGGTGGGAATGGAGAGCTTTATTCAACGCCACACAGCTTGCCAACGACCGATCATTCCAGACCGCACTCTTACGACAACTTGGGCAGATAAATATCACCAAGGACGGACCAGGGAAAGAACATGTCTCGCCCTATCCTCCCACTTTCTTTGGGTGTCCAGTTGGGCACCCTCGTCGCTTGCGCACTTCTTTTCTGGTGTTTTCGCAGATGGCTCGACCGAAAAGCGCGGAACCCTCGTGGCCTCCCTCTNCCCCCCAGGCCCGAAAGGCTTGCCTATCGTCGGGAACCTGTTCCAGCTTCCTCAGAAGGATCCATGGCTTGAATATGATCGAATGAACAGAGAATATGGTAGGCATCTTTCCATATTCAAGTAGTCTGCCTGATTCGCGCATTAGCTTGCTCCACTGCTGACGCACATGCCATAATTTAGGCGATCTCGTGTACCTTGAGGCAGTCGGCCAGCCTATTTTAATCCTTGGGTCGCTGGAGAAAGCCAACGAAATACTGGAGAGGAAGTCGAGCAAGTACTCGGACAGACCAGTGTTACCTGCTCTCCAAATGTGCGTACTCGAAACAATCAAAGGGAATTCCTTTTTTGACTAGGCGGACTGACTAATGTTCCAGGATCGACGTCGCATGGAGCTTCTCTCTTTTCCAGTATGGCCCAGAGCTGCGACATTACAGAAAAACATTCCACCAGTACTTCAACGCCAATGTCATTTCTCGCTACCAGCCGATCCTCGACGAGGAGGTTACCGCCTTTCTCAGGAAGTTGCACAAGAGCCCGGAGCTATTCCTCGACCATACCCGAGAGTGCGTATCCATGATTCTCTCCGGCCTGACCGCTGTTCGGAGGCAACCCCACTTTTCCTCCGAGATCTGTCATGACTCGCTTCAGGCTGACTGACGTTTTTTTTCTTGAAGTTTGCTCGGCTACGCCATCATGCGGATTGCATACGGTTTTGATGATCCTGAGGTCAACAGGGGACTCCTTCACGACGGGGAAACCATGCTCAAGGCGTTTGTCGAAGTCAGTCTTCCTGGAAGGTATCTGGTGAACGATATCCCCATCCTGAGGCATGTCCCGGCGTGGTTCCCTGGCGCAGGCTTCAAGGCAAGGTTCGCTGAGCTCGCTCAGGTGAGCCGGCGGATGCACGTCGACTCGTTTGAGCGTGTCAAGACGAATTTGGTAAGTGTGTCTTGTCGTTGTAACTTTGCTCCTGGCATACTGACATCTGGTATGTTCGCAGGAAAATGGACGTAGAAGTGCACATCCCAGTATGGCTGCGGACCTCGTTGACAAAATGCCTAATGAGGGTAACCCGGCACGTTCCAAGTACAATGAAGTTGCACAGGATGTATGCGCTGTGGCATATGCAGGTGAGTCTTATTACGAATAATTGGTCCTGTATGCGAAGGCTCATCACGGACGGGTAATAGCTGGAGCCGACACGGTATGTTCCCCCCCTTTCAGTTTAGAGCGTTCCCTGAACAAAGTTGCGACGCCGCAGATGATTAGCACACTCTTCGCACTCTTCCTCGCCTTGGCGATGCACCCCGAGGTGCAAGAGAAAGCCCAGAAGGAACTCGACTCCGTTATCGGATCTGGTAGACTGCCAACCCTGAACGACCAGAAGTCTCTGCCGTATATCTCGGCGATCGTCAAAGAAATCAGTCGTTGGCATACCGTCGCTCCTATCGGTGTGTATGCATGCTTCTTTACGCTCTCCGTCGGCTAAAAGTGTTGGATTGTACTTATTATAGGTCTTCCTCACGTCACTGCGGAGGACGATGAGTATAATGGCTATTTTATCCCTAAAGGTACATACGTGATGGCAAATAGCTGGTGCGTATACTCTCACTCTTGGAAAGCGCGAGTAACGTTCTGACTCCCACAAAAGGGCGATTCTCCACGATCCTAATGTCTACGACGCTCCCGAGAAATTTAACCCTGATAGATTCATGAAGGATGGAGAGCTTGACCCAACTGTTCGTGATCCTGGGGTGGCTGTCTTCGGCTACGGTCGTCGGTGAGTCGTTCGTCGTCGANTTTTTTTCCTTCCCTAGTTTAATCTTTGGTCGTAGGGTCTGCCCTGGAAGATGGCTTTCTGACAGCACTCTGTTCCTCGTCACTGCTTCCTTCCTGTCCGTCTACAACGTTTATCCACCAAAAGACGATTCCGGTAATTCTATTCCACTGAAAATTGAGGTGGCACCTGCGCTCGTTTCGTGAGTCTTTTCTTGAACATGTCTCCGTGTGCGTTCTTGGTCTGATGATTTCATTCTTGCAGCACACCACTTCCATTTAAATGCAATATTCGACTTCGCTCCTCTCAACATGCTCATCTTTTCTAATTAGTATCGCTCCTTATGCATTTACTTCATTGAATGACTGAATCGTCTGCTCACCTTTTCTAATTAGTATCGCTCTTTATGCATTTACTTCATTGAAGGACTGAATCGTCTGCTCACCTTTTCTAATTAGTATCGCTCCTTATGACCTTATGCCTTAACTTTATTAATGACTGAATAGTCTGCTAGCCTTTCGTTATCCTTGAATCAGCCTACTGGTGTCATTCCTTCTAACGTCTATTTATCAGACGAGTGCGGATCGTTACTAATAATGCGTATTTCGATAGCTTTATAATATTTAATTTGATAGTTCCCGTCAAGATACCCTTTGCTGGCAGTGTAAGACAGAGTATTCTCAGGTTTGTCGGTGACTTATTAGAGATTGACATGCGCCTTGCCACCTTCCTTCTCACCAAACGTTCCTGAAATTATAGTTACCTGCTGCAGCTAAATGATGGCTGCATGGCCACCCCTTAAAATAGTTTATTCAGCGCACTATCACCCTCGCCCGATGTCAGAGGGTTCTCGATAAGAATGGGGAATTCTTCTCAAACATCCGATATTGTTATCATCGTGATCGCCGTTCATGATCCAACTAGTGATATGGTTGAAGGTAAGTACCCTGCTCCTCCCTGACTGGTCACAACCCCAAATTCCATTGACCCTTTGAAGGCGAGAGCGAACAAGCCACCTGTCGTGATCTGGCTGCATGGCTGCAGTAGGCCTCGAAGCACCTTTTAATGTTACTCGAGCGCGTGCCCAGACCCGAGTGTGTTCGCTTCGATTCGACATAGCAGGACCGATTCAACGTCCTTTGTCCGTCGTATGTACTATTATTATCCTGAACCGAGACGAGAAACTGGTTCTTCGCAAGAAGTGAATTGAAGCCTGCTTCGAAAAGCTTGGCATCTATCCAATGACTGCGATGATGAACAGGACAGACCGTCAACTTCATTTAATGCAGGGCTTCTGTAGATGTTCGGAATTTGGAGATGTCGTTCGATTCACCACCCAGGTTCAAGTGTGCAGCGTATGTCCGTAAACGAGTCGCTCCATGCGGCTCTCTGGCTTCCAAAGCGTATCTTTGCGACTCCGCCGGGTTCTCTTGCAAAGCGGTATGCTTTGGAAAGTGGCGTGCGTTATCGCATTCTCCGACGTTTCACCTGCTGGAGTGAGAGCTCGACTTGATGCGTTGCGGAAATAGGCAATATCAGGCATTGAAAGTTTTCATAATCACCGGTTGTATAGTAGATCCTTGGACTTAACTGGAATACACTGCTCTTGTTCTCCACGGTGTCAGTAGTAGGTCGAATAAGGGTAACAGTGAGTGGCCAGCAAGCGTTGACTCGGAGTCGACGCATAGTAAAAGGTGGCTTCTCCTTCCCCTTTCCGCTGCTCTCCTCACTGAAGTAATCAATTATCAGATTTTTTGTTTATCTCCTTGATTGAGGGTTCATTCCAAAGAGGTCCCTCCTTTCTGGCTGAGATTATTGCTGCCTTGCTTCGCGCTTGCACCCCTCCTACTTATAGGGGAACAGTGCGCCGAGGCCCTTGAGCTGCCCATAAGCGTTAAGACCTTAGGAAGAAAAGAGAGTAAAACCTGAAGCTACTTGGAGGAAAGCTTTATGACTCAGACTGTGGTGTGTAAGTCCAGTGGCATCCACTCGTAGTCGTGCGTACAAGACGGCGGAAAGTCTGTGAGCAATAGTTGGCTACGCAGCTTCTCCCAGTGGGTCCGGGACCTATAAAATCTTCCTTGACAACAGAATCCAGATTCTTCTGCGATGATCTCTCCGAGGGTTGTTTGTGTGTGTCCACCTCACGGGCACGGCGGCATCCTCCAACAAGCGCCCACTCCTTCCTTTTCCGTCCGGGATTGCTTGTACGTGGGAACTATGTTCGACCACGTTGCTGAGCCCGGGTCATTTGTCGTATCCGTCACTGGCGTCCATGTCAGCTCTGCCGGTAAGAAGCAAGCAGAATCGTCATGGATAGCTCATTATTTTGTCTCCCTCGAATTCGTCTCTACATCGCCCCTTGAGTGCATATTCCCAAGCGTCACATCTAGTCTCGTGTCTAGTCCCGTGTCTACATCTCACCCCCAAGATTGGCACAGTGGCCAGACGACCCGGCGGAAGCTCTGCATCTACAAAGATTGTGCGTGGATGACCTTCCTCCTATCCCTTGCAAAGACAATAAGATCTACCACTACTTGTTTGAAGCGGCAATTCCCTGGCTGAACGATAGCTTCCAGGAGCTCTGGCTGCGACAAGCCTTGAGCGTCCGAGAAAGCGATAAAAGGTTCACCTTCATCATCTCTCACCTTCTGTAATGCCGTTCCCAGTCAGACTTTGGGAAGCGCAAAGCAGCTGACTCCCGTGATGTGCAAGGGAGGTATCGGAAATTGACTCGTGTGTCTCCAAGCTTAAATGATGCTGGGCTTTCTCGCTTGCCTTCCCATACCCCTACCGTTCCACACCTTCAGCATCAAGACAACACTATTAGCCTACCAACCAGAGACTACTTCCTTCGGTACTAGTCATCGGGGCATCCGGTATCCCCCTTTCATCAAATCTAGAAACGGCGGCAGCATCGCAGGCTCCACCAACGAACAGTCTTGACGACTCTGTTCAAAACTCCAGTGCTTCGGGCTCAACAGAGCTCCATAGCGAGTAGTTGGGCTTTGCAGATATTTTCAACATCAAGTGAGGCCGTTTGATCTCGAAGACGTTTTCTTTTATTTCAAATTTTTGGCTATATCTGATCTGCTGCATGCACACCCGTACTATCAAAAGCCTACACATACATATTACGATCAATGCAAACACCTCAATACCCTGGCCCACGTGTACATTGGCTGAAGCGGACTACCGCTTCACCGAATCGTTCGTGCAACTTGCGGCCAGGAAGAGACGTAGGCGCCCGACACTTCCTTTTTAGGCCGTATTGTGCGTGCGCGGACCAGGACGTGGAAACGGCCCCGGCTTTGTTCTGATCCTTGTTGAACGAGATGCTATTGTTTCTGTTGTTTTGTTTTCGTCGTCCACTGAGCATAACAAACTCTTGGGCTTTGATTATTATCTCAATCCCGTCCTTTGAGATGATGCTCGCTTTTCTGCCACCCCTCTTTCATCTTCAAAACGCATTTGCGCCTGGTGCGCCTGGATATTATACTATTTCCTCTTAATCACTAAGTGAGTACACACAGAGACAGTTCAGTCTTATATCTGCTACTTACAGCCGTATCTCATCCAGAAAGAACTATCTTTATCTACGAATTACATCTCTACACTACACCTCAATGTTTTTAGACTCCAACAAATGGCCGACCACATGGGCCGAGTACAGGATGCTGGATCGGTGGTTCGACGAAACCCTCCCGGGGCTACAATTTCAGGGCTCGACCTTCCAGGGAAAGACAATGCTCGTCAAACTTTACGGCAAGTGCCCCGAAGTGTGGCCAGCAAAGGCTCGTAATTGGGACAATCTCGACGAGTATTTCCAATCAAGATTACATGTTGAGGCCTCCACAAGAAATGCCAGAGCCAAAGGAAACTCAGTGCTAGGTAGATATTCGGTAGGGTGGGCTGCCCAGAAGAGGCTCCCACAGCTCAAAGCTGAGTTAGAGGATAGACTTTCGGGTGACCGGGTCACGGTGCGGTTTACCCCTCCATGATAGTCAATCATCGCTAACTGTGACTGTCCATTTTTAGCAGGCTCCTATCAATGGATCGTCTGTATCAACTGGGATACAAGGACGCCAGGACGCAAGCTTACCGATCGTTCAGGCTCTGCCTTCGGCCACGCAAAAGCACCCCGGCGTGGTCCAAGTAAGAACTCCTCCGAGTCAGCCTCAGCCTTTTCCCAGCCTCAAACGGAAGCTAAATACCGATCAGTCGCTACTCCCTCAAAAGCGAGTCAAAGTATCCTCTGACCAGGAACCACTGGCAACACCTCGTCCCCATGTCCCGGTGGCTAATACGAGCAGTGGGCTTGCTATCCCCCGTATCTCCAATATCAGCCGCAGGCCAACACCAACATCCGGCAGTCAGCAGACCAGAGTCACGGTGCCGAGTGCACAAGCGAATCCATCTACCAGTGTTCCTTCGTCCCATGCGGTTCCTCGAGATTCTCAGCAGCTGGCTCCGGGCACTATTTCCAACCCGAATACGAACTGGACTCCTCCCTCTAGTATCGGCGCGGCCATCCCCTCTGGCGTCCAGAAGCAGAATAGCAAGAATAGCAACGGTGCCCCTCCACTTGCCAATTCTCAGTTGCGTGGTGTAAAGCAAAGGTTTAACACAGAGATCTTAGAAGCCCCCGCGCAACAGGAAGCCTTCTTTGACCAAGGATTCCAGGAAGTTGGCTTCAGGTCCGGCCCCATGTTTGGTACCCAAGGCTCGCCTCCAGTTCAGAATTCTTTGACGCCTGCTGCGATCCTCTCTAGGATTCCTCCCGTCTCTTCAGGTCCGGGCGTAACTCAGATGGTCAATCCCAACTCGCTCTTCTCGTCGCCCAACGTCGCTGTTGGAGCTAATCCAGTCCCTGGTCCGATGTTTCGCAATCAAGGCGCGGCTCTAGCTCAGAATGCTCGAATAACGCCTGCGGGTTTCATGTCCGGGATCCCATCTTCCTCCTCATACGCGAATGGGATCGCAAACGTAGGACCTTTTCCAGTCCAGCAGCAGCAAATTCCTCTCCAGATACCGCGTCCAGTCTCCCAGCACCCGGCTCTGCTTGGCCCCCGAGGGATGATGTCTATCCCCGACTTCCAAAAAGCTCTCGCTAGTCTCGCGGGTACACAGCCCGTAACTGTACCTGAAAGAATAGACCTTATCACTCCTTCTCCGCCTACTGAGGGCGCATCCGGGCCAGAATACGCACCAGTACCACCTCAGCCGACGATTCCTGCCAGTGCACCGACCGAGAACATAGCTCAGCCTGAACCTGATTATCCTCCCTTGAGGGAAGTAGTAAACCAGGTTCCGGAGCCGGTGGTACCGCCGCAGGTCAAGGTGTATCTTCCTCTGGAGCTCGAGGACCTTTTCACCAAGGAATTTTTCACGACATTCGTAACGGAAGACGAGACGGGGTCGGAGGTCACCTGGGGTCCTTCGAACGAAGGCCAGGAATCGAGCCCTTCCGTTGGATACCCTGCTGCACCCGCTGACTCAGGCCCTGCGGCCGAAGAGTCGAAGCATTGGTTCCCGATTGCAATTTTAGATCTGTCGGC
Organism: Candolleomyces eurysporus; assembly: GCA_027579435.1. Classification (NCBI taxonomy): domain Eukaryota; kingdom Fungi; phylum Basidiomycota; class Agaricomycetes; order Agaricales; family Psathyrellaceae; genus Candolleomyces; species Candolleomyces eurysporus. The sequence goes on along the minus strand of JANBPK010000744.1, from coordinate 79,344 downwards.
GGAAAATGCATTCGATTCACAATCACCTCGCACGACGCCTGCACTTNCCCCCCTCTGAAGTGCAGAGCACTGTAGCCTAACGACATGCCAACGAAACATAACGAACATAATGCCATCATATTGTACAGTACTAGCATACGATCTTTACCTTACACATCCTAATTCCAAATGTCAATTCCCCATCTTTCGCTGGGATCGACGGATCGCTCCGGCTTATGGCTTTGCGCAGCCTCTTCCAACTGATCGAAGTGGCGTTGCGGCAAGCGAGTTACTGGGCGGGAGCGTGGTCTTAGGTTAGCGAGATACAGTCAGAAGACGATGGTCCTCACTCTGGAAGTTCTCCTCCACTCGAGAAGGAGTTACACTCTTTGGGAGCACGACCGTCTGCAGAACGGAAGCAATCAGCAAAGCACATCAACGTTCTGTAATTTGATAAGCCTAACCCCGCGCTGGACGTGCCACGAAATGTACACCTGAGCAGGGGTGATCCCAAGCTGCTGCGCGATGCTCTTCACCTAATTTACGAGCGTCATTTACATTGAAGACAGCTGAGGAAAGCATGACGTACTATAGGAATATTCAAAGACTCTTTAACCCGTTCGGCGCTTCCCAGTGGAGAATAAGCCTCAAGAAGAAGACCATTTTCTTTAGACCACTGACCCAGAAAGATGTTAGAAAATCAATAAAAGATAAACTCGGCGATGGACATACTTTGAGCAGCTCTGGCTGAGGATTCCAATAACTGAGTTCCACCTGGTTCACAGCGGGCTTGATTTTCAGAGGATTGGTGGTCAAATTTTGAATTCTGGGAAAGGCGTTAATAAATCGAGCAACGGATATATCGAAAACTGAACCTTCTGATATTGAAACTGACAGGGAAAGATTAGCTAGAGACTCGCGGAATATAAAAGGTATGACGGACTTGCTGATTCCAATGTTCCTGAGTTTACCTTTCTCGACGAGTTCTTCCAATTTTTGCCAGGTCGGATAGGGATCGTTGGTCAGGTCCCAGTCAATCTCGAAGGCAGTGTCTTTTTTGAAAGCGACGGGCCTGTAAGTCCGCTATCAGCGACTAAACAGACGAATAAACGGAGTTATGTACCAGTGAATGAGGTACAAATCAAGATAGTTCGTTCCCAGTTTTGATAGGGATTCATCGACAACCGGTTCAATGTCTTCTGGTGCGTGGAAGGCATTCCAAAGCTAATAATTTATTATCGTCGGTTAGTGTCTCCTAATACAAAAACAGATCAGAGCTCAGAATACCTTGGATGTCAGCCAAATGTCTTCCCTGGGGACTCCACTCTCCCGAAGCGCTGCTCCAACCTCGGCCTCATTCTGTGGAAGACAATGGTAAAAACGACGCGCTTGCGAGCAAGTCTGGGAGAATACTCACTCCGTAGGTCCAAGCTCCGTCAATATGTCTGTACCCTGCCTTCAATGCGGTCTGAAAAGAAATCAGGTTCAAATTCGATATCAGGAGACCGAAACGCCCTCACTTTTACGGCTTCTCCGACCTTTCCTTTCTCTGCTCGCCATACGCCTTTAAGCGCGATCAATACACTTTACCTCGTCCAGTGATCATGTACACACCTAGCGCGACCGAGGGGATTCTGTCGCCCGATGGAAGTGTATAATGTGTCGGTAATCCAGACTTGCGTCCACGGCATGCGCTACCCCCAAATGCACCTCTGAGTCCCGACACTAATGCATACATGGCAGCGGCCACTAGAAAACCGACCGTCAGAGTCGTCTTCCAGGTTTCAGCCCGTTTTCTTGGTCGCATAGCATCATACTCCTGTTCTTCGACATCCTCAAAATATGAATATTTCGGTGGGGCCTCCAGGTCTGATCGTGGTCGCGGGCTGTCGACTGTGTCCTCGATGTTGGGCACAGGAAGGTAGCCGTGTTGCTTGGATGTTGGGAAAGACATTGGACTTGCCCTCAGCGTTGAACAGGGGGCTGTACTGCTCTGGGACAACCGTCGTCAAAGTGTCTAGAGACCATAGCGATCGCCAGAAGACGTCAGACTGGACCAATGCCGCACAAGCCGGGGGTAAATGGAGACACAACAATTACCTAATGTGTATGTCAGTAACACGCTACCCAGAACTGGCTTTAAAACAGCCGTCTCTAAAGCCTGAACGCACCGAAAAGGCGTTCATTGAAGACTGGAAGCATCCTGATAGGACGTAGGCTTCTACAAAAAGTAAACTTTTGAGAATGCAATATCGTAGCTTGGAGGTCAGAGTGCTACCATCGTTTGACGATGCGTCAAGAATATCTTGTGCTGTACGTGTAGGTTCATCCTTCTGTGGAAGCTGAAATTTACAGGTGCACCGAAAAATGGCGCGCTCATTCTTCAACGTGCCAGCAATTCTATCGTCATGCATTCATGGTCTACATTTACTTTGGAAGGTTCTTTTGTGATTCATCCGCAGCTGTTACCTGATCATTACGCTTCAGCTGAAATTCATCGTGCCCCCACTTCCTTGACGTGCAGGATCATGTCCCGGTCGACACACAGTGACACACACACACATACACTCTACCTCGTGTTCGTTCCCGAGGACGCCACATATATGCATACTTGCCGGATATGAATCTGTTGCGAGTTCCCCCATTCTTGCTTTCCCCCTCCGAGTCTACGCACGGAGACTCGAAGAAGAGAAAGCTTCTCATTGACGATGGCCCAACGAAGCACTTCCCTCCAGAGACTTCCTCCGGATCCTCGTTCTAGTAACGAAGCTAGTCTAGAGAGCTTGTCCAGTCTCAGTGGAATAGACGTTAGCGATATTGACCAGGTACTAGGGCAGTTTCCGAGCTTACAGGCTCGCCCTCCCCCGGACGTACTCCTCTGCGCAAATGTGCAGCCAGCCCAATACAGCGCTTGCGAAAACCTAGGAACCAAGGTATGTGGCGAGTGCAGGCTGGTCTCGTATTGCTCCAAGGTATGCTTTCGTCCGCCCTGGTGTCCTCATCCTGGATCTTCATTTGGTTACATGCAGGAATGCCAGAAGACTCACTGGAAGCGTCACAAAACAGGTGGGTCTTACCATTCTGGCCGTTGAGCATCCCCTCGTCAACCCAAGTTCTACTTGGTATCGCTTAGCATGCAAAAACCCGATGAGATCCGGTGATTGGCATCCTTCGTGGGTTACTGAACATCGCACTCCAAGCTTCGTAACCACCTCGGCGCCATCTCAGGAGGACGAGGGAGAATTCGAACAGTCTCTGAGGCGCGCAGGTCTCAACGGCGGGAGCGTCCTGTGAGTTGATTACCGACCTCATCAATATATGCTGACCAGGCCGATACAGTTGGGGGAATATGCCTGCCATTGATTTGATCAATCTGGGCGTCAACGAAGCAGACGCTCGGAAGGACTTTTCGTTAGCTTTCATTGGTAAGTTCCATTGAACGCATCTGGCTCACGACTTGCTCAACTATTGTTCGATCTATCTGGTCCAGCGTCTGGTGATCTTCGACATGTAATGAAAACTATCAACTCTCTCCCATCCAACTTCACCGGCAAGCTAGATATCCTAATCAACGATGCAAACCCATACGTTTTCTGCAGAAACCTCGTTCTTCTACTCATCCTAGCTTGTGTCCCAGATGAGAAGCTCGCCGCCGACGTTGCCCTCCATTTTTGGTATTCCGTCTTCATCCCAACACGATTCCGACTCCAGGTCTTAGGGCGAATCGCATCTTTCATGAAGCATTTCGGTAATCCCGCTACAGGAGGAAAGCCTTATCCTCTCGGGCCAACTTCCAACCTAACGATTCCTTGGTTGAACGAGGAACAAAAACAATGTCTCCAGCACTATATGTTTGACCCCGAGAACTCACCTCAGCGCGGAGGGATAGCCATCGATGATGCCCAGGCTGAGTACGACCGTGTCAGGAAGGCCCCTTCACGAAGGGACTATCGGGATCGAATGTACGCTCTTCTGAAACCATCGCATCGTGTAGCATTCTACGAATATCGCCAAGACGGGATTGTCCTCCCGCTCGGAGCCGACAACGCTCATTTCAACTGCGCAAACTCCTCTCTATTCTCCTTGGAAGGTAAATGGCTCCAAACCGACTACGCCGATCCACTCGGAGGTTGGGAGTAAGCTCATCCTCCGTGTACGTCTACGCATCATTGACTCATTACATCACCTAGCGCTGAAGAAATCATCCAAAGCGGAAAGACCCATGGCGCCCAGGCCGAAGACATTTACGGCTGTCTGTATTTCTTCCTATCGACACAACTCCGTAATTTGGCGCAACGTATACGCAAGCTTCCTATCTCGTTCAAGCTCTTCTCGACCGAAGCCTGTGCACTAGCTAAAGGCATTAGGGAGGACGTCTTCACCGATATGGGCATCACCTCGAACGCTAGGTTTGACCGCGTCGAGGTGTCGAACATTCTGGATTTCAATTACGTTGGAACCCGCAGTGTCCTTACCAACTGGTCGCCCCTCCTTGGTCAAGGCAAACATGCAGCCATTGTGGGTTATTATATGAATTGGACCATGGTCCAGAAAGATGGTCGTGCAGAAGACGCAGGTAGATCGACGACGACGCAATTGACAATGCAGATAATAGAACGGTCAGGAATAGTGAGTGATTCTAATATTCAGTAGAGTTTACTTTTTGATCAACCCCTCTTAGCTCGACTCACGCTCTTCACTTGGCGTTCAAGACCTTGGTACGCGAAAACTCCTTTCTGGAGTCCCTAGTTGCGCTCCTTATCAGATACTAATGGTGCACACTTTCTGGGTTGACAGAGTTTATGAAAACAAATATGTTCTTATTTCTCGCGGACATGGACGCCCTGTACGAGAATTCGAAGCCATTTGACAAGTTTTTGACGAAGCAGAAATTGGATTCCATCCTGAAGGAGGTGAAGCTCAAATTACGCGCGCAACACAAGATCGTACCTCATGTAAGTGGGCATACAACTCGTTCTGAAGTCAAGTTGCCAGGGGCTGACTCAAATGCCTCTAAATGCTAGCGCCTCGGGGTACCTATCGCAGCCCCATCGCATGCCTTGCCATCCTTTCCAACCAAAGAGAGCTGGTACTACAATGTGCGTTTGCCTACTTTATTTTTCTTGCCGACGTGCTCATCGGATTTGAACTTTGAATTTCAAGACCAGGCTTTATACAAAAACCTGGGTAGAGCGCTTCGTCGAGTTTTCGCGAGAATGATAAATCGAGCCAATCACCTCTTCGCGAGTAGACTCTTTTGTCATAGGACGGGGTATGACATCTTGTATAGGAAGAGCTCTGTGTGTAAATATGAAATCGCAGCGAATGGAGTAATATTGTATTGAACAAGACGGGATCTACTGTCACGATATTTTACTATACATCTTCAATATTTTCAATCCTGACAATAGTAATACACATTGCCAAGCGGCGTGAAACCTTTACCAAGGATAGGTCGCGGGCTGTCGACTGTGTCCTCGATGTTGGGCACAGGGTGGTAGCCGTGTTGCTTGGATGTTGCGCAAGACATTGGACTTGCCCTCAGCGTCGAACAGGGGGCTGTACCGCCCCGGGACAACCGTTGTCAAAGTGTCTGGAGACCGTAGCCATCGCGTGAAGACGTCAGATGAACCAATGCCGCACAAGCCGGCGGTAAATGGATTACCTAATTGCAAAAAGCTTTGGAAAAGCCAAAGGAAAACCATCTCTGGAGCCTGAAAAGAGTCGCGTTCATTGAAAACTGGAGCCATATTGATGGAACGCAGGCTGTTACAGAACTTCAACTCGAGGATGCGAAATTGGAGCTTGGAAGCCAAAGTCGTCAAGAAAGGTACCACTGGCAGGTGGGTTGGAGTCGTAGGTGTCCTGTACGTGTTTATCCTTCCGCAGCGTGCCAGGTTCTTGAAACAGGTCCATCATGGCGCGCTCATGCTTTTACGTGTTTTACTATGCAGCTTTGACTTTGTCTACAAATCGGCGAGTCATGCATTCATGGCCTACATTCAAATTGACTCTGGAAGGTTCTTTCGAATATTCATCCGCAGCTATTACCTGATTATTACGCTTCAGCTCACCGTGCCACTTCCTTGAAGCTTGACTTCATGTGCAGAATCATGTACTGGTCGAAGTCATGGATAAGATCCTGAAACCTTTCGAATATGGCTTAGCCAATGATTTGACACCACACTCATATACACACCCATACACACTACCTCGTGTTCGCTCACGAGGATGCTCACACCTCGAACTCAATTTCCACGGAGCACACATATATGCAGACTTGCCGGATATGAATTTGTTGCGAGTTCCCCCATTCTTGCTTTCCCCCTCCGAGTCTACGCACGGAGACTCGAAGAAGAGAAAGCCTCCCCATTGACAATGGCCCAACAAGGCACTCATCTCCAGCGAATTCCTCCGGATCCTCGCTCTAGTCAAGGAATTGGTCCTCTACAGATCTTTTCCAGTCTCAGTGGAACAGATATTGGCGATATTGACCAGCTACTAAGGAAGTTTCCGAGCTTTCAGCCTCGCCCTCCCCCGGACGTACTTCTCTGCGCAAACGTGCAGCCAGCCCAATACAGCGCTTGCAAAAACCCAGGAACTAAGGTCTGTAGCGAGTGCAGACTGGTCTCGTATTGCTCCAAGGTATGGGTTCGTCCGTTCTGTGTCCTCACCTTGGAACTTCATTTATTTGCATACAGGAATGCCAGAAGACCCACTGGAAGCGTCACAAAATAGGTGGGTCTTACTATTCTGTCCAGTAAGCATCCCCTCGTCAACCCAGGCTCTACTCGGTATCGTTTAGCATGCAAAAACCCAATGAGATCCAGTGATTGGCTTCCTTCGTGGGCTAAAGAGCATCGCATTCCAAGCTTCATGAGCACCTTGGAGGCATCACAGGAGGACGAGGAAGAGCTCAAACAGTTCTTGAATCGCGGAGATTTCAACGGCGGAAGCGTCCTGTGAGTTGATCACCTAGCTCACCAACGTCTGCTGACCAGGCCGGTACAGTTGGGGGAATATGCCTGCCATTGATTTGATCAATCTGGGCGCCAACGAAGCAGATGCTCGGAAGGACTTTTCGTTAGCTTTCGTTGGTAAGTTTCCATCGGACGCTCGGCTTACGACTCGCTCAACTGTTTTTCGATCTATCTGGTCCAGCGTCCGGTGATCTTCGACATGTAATGAAAACTATCAACTCTCTCCCATCCAACTTCACCGGCAAGCTAAATATCCTAATCAACGATGCAAACCCATACGTTTTCTGCAGAAACCTCGTTCTTCTACTCATCCTAGCTTGTGTGCCAGATGAGAAGCTCGCCGCCGATGTTGCCCTCCATTTTTGGTATTCCGTCTTCATACCATCACAATACCGACTCCGGGTCTTCGGGCGAATCTCATCTTTCTTAAAGCATTTCGGTAATCCCGCTACAGGAGGAAAACCTTATCCTCTCGGGCCAACTTCCAACCTAATGATTCCTTGGTTGGACGAGGAACAAAACAAATGTCTCCAGCACTATATGTTTGACCCGGAGAACTCACCTCACCGCGCAGGGATCGCCATCGATGATGCCCAGGCTGAGTATGACCGTGTCAGGATAGCCCCTTCACGAAGGGACTATCGGGATCGAATGTACGCTCTTCTAAAACCATCGCATCGTGTAGCATTCTCCCAATATCGCCAAGACGGGATTGTCCTCCCGCTCGGAGCCGACAACGCTCATTTCAACTGCGCAAACTCCTCTCTATTCTCCTTGGAAGGTAAATGGCTCCAAACCGACTACGCCGATCCACTCGAAGGCTGGGAGTGAGCTCACCCTCCGCTTACGTCTATGCACCATTCACTCATTGCACTACCTAGCGCTGAAGAAGTCATTGAAAGCGGGAAGGCTCATGGCACTCAGGCCGAAGACATCTACGGCTGTCTCTATTTCTTCCTATCTACACAGCTCCGTATGCTGGCGCAACGTATGCGCAAGCTTCCTATCTCGTTCAAGCTCTTCTCGGCCGAAGCATGCGCACTAGCTAAAGGCATTGGGGGGGACATCTTCACCGATATGGGCATCACCTCGAACACTAGGTTCGACCGCGTTGAGGTGTCGAACATTCTGGATTTCAATTACGTTGGAACCCGCAGTGTCCTTACTGCCTGGTCGCCCCTCCTTGGTCAAGGCAAACACGCAGCTATTGTGGGTTATTATATGAACTGGTTCATGGTTCAGAAAGATGGTCGTGCACAAGGCGCAAGTAGATCGACGACGAAGGAATTGACAAAGCAGATGGTAGAACGCTCGGGAATAGTGAGTGACTTCCGGTATTCAGCAGTGNTTTTTTTTTTCAATCAATATCTCTTAGCTCGACTTACGCTCTCCACTTGACCGTCACAAACCTGGTACGCGAAAACCTTTTTCTGGAGCCCCTAGTTGCTCTCCTATAAACGTTTATCATATGCTAATAGTGCACACTTTCTGTGTCGACAGAATTTCTGAAAACCGACTTGGTCATGCTTCTCGCGGACATGGACGCCCTGTACGAGAATTCGAAACCATTTGAGAAGTTTTTGGCGAAGCAGAAATTGGATGCCATTCTGAGGGAGGTGAAGCTCAAATTACGCGCGCAACACAAGATCGTACCTCATGTAAGTGGACATACAACTCGTTTTGAAATCAAGTTGCCAGGGGCTGACTCGAATACCTCTGAATGATAGCGCCTCAATGTACCTCTCTCAGCCCCATCACATGCCTTGCCGTCCTTTACAACCAAAGAGAGCTGGTACTGCAATGTACGTTTGCCTACTTTGTTTTCTTTCCGGCGTGCTCATCGAGTTTGAACTTTGACTTTCAAGACCAAGCTTCATTCCAGCACCTGGGTAGAGCGCTTCGTCGAGTTTTCGCGAGAATGATAAATCGAGCCAATCACCTCTTCGCGACTAGACTCTTTTTTCCGGAGTATGGCATCTTGTATGGGAGGAGTTCTGTGTAAATATGAAGCGCAGTGAATAGAGCAACTTTGTGTTGAACAAGACGGGATCAGATATCTGTAACCTCAAGATTCCGATGTTTGCAGGTTTTGTCTTTTCGAACGTTCACGTTCACTTCGAGACTCGAGGCTCCCCAGTCGTGAATCCAGCATTGCATCCCCATCTGAATCGTCAGCTACCGAAAGCCAGGAATGGTGTACCTTGTTACCCAAGGAATACAGCGAGCTTCAAGCTTCATGGTTCAAGTTCCTGGCCGTCAAGAAGAATACAACTGTCACGACATTTTATTATACACGTTCAATCCTGACACATAGTAATACACATTGTCAAACGGCGTGGAACCTTTACCACGGATACTCTTTACCATCTTCGCCGATGAAAAGGCCTGCGGGACTTGAGATCAGAGACCATAACTTGCAATCACTGCTCGAACTCACCGGTAGCGCCGTCTTTATCCAGTAAAGCCCAAGGCAACAAAATCTCCGCAGCATCCTTGCTCGTTTTGCCACCAGGAGCGTGCCCATTCAGCTTCGTAGTAGTAAATCCAGGAGTCACAGCATTGACTTTGATATTCTCCGCACGAAGCTCTTGAGACAAGGCAATGGTGTACGAGTTCGCAGCAGCCTTCGATGTGTTGTATGCAACGACGTGAAGGCCGGCTCCAGGAACCGCTTGCTTGCCATTAGACGCCATGTCTGTCGATACGTTGAGAATCACGGCTTGGGGAGACTTGCGAAGGAGAGGGATGAAGGCAGTGGTCGTTTGGATGAGGCCAAACAAGTTAGTCTCCACGGTGCGCCGGACGATAGCAACGTCGATGTTGGTAGCGTTCTGGGGTTTGTCCATCTCGCTGATTCCTATGAAAGAGCAGTGGTAGATGATTAGTCCAGAACACATACGGTGCCCATAAGTGCGACTAACCCGCGTTGTTGACCAAAACGTCGAGCCTTCCTTCATTCTTCTCAATAGTTTCTTTTGCAGCAGCGATCGTTGCAGTGTCAGTCACATCAAGCTGGACAGCGACGACGTTATTCAGCCCTTCCGCATTAATCTTGTTTCTACGGTGTTTGAGATAAGAATTCGTGGCTTAGGACAAGGGGTACCACTTACTGGGCATCCTGGCCGCTCTTGACGCTCCTCGCTGCCAAGTAGACCTTTTGAACCTCGGGCTTGGATGCTAGCGCCTTTACAAGCTCGTAGCCAATACCAGCATTACCACCTACGCAACGATCAGTCTCCTTCTTTACGCTGAATCCTACAAGTTGATAGTGGACATACCAGTGACAAGAACGATCTTGGACATCTTGAAGTTGTCTTTGGGGTGAGTTGATGAAGAAGTGGGAGTGATTGTTTCATAGCTCAGGTTTCCAACTCACCTTTATATCGTTTGCAAGGCTAGGAGTGCCGAAGGACCACGCAATCGAGACAGGGCAATACTGTATCTCGAAGGCGACTGATCATAATGTGGCGGCGAAGTGACAAAGCTCGATGATGTCACTACCCAATCGGTTAACCTCATTTGGAATCTTTCCGTCCCACTAGTGGAGGAGCTTTATGTACATAGGGTCTCCAGCTGTTGTGAACGCTTCTGAAAGTCCTTGAAGGCGCTCTAGCACGTTGAGCCAGCTGGGTCTGTACAAACTCTTGCTTGACTGGAGGGTCCAATCGTTTTTTGGTGCTATGAGGTCACTACCGGGGGTGACGAAGTGCCGTATTGGATTCTCGAATCTATTCTAGCATGCGGGGACGCGAGGAAAGGCTGACAATCCTCCTTGGATGCCGTGATCACAAGTCCAGTTATAGTTTTCCGTGTATTAAGCGTCTAGATCTATTGTTAGGAGGGGCATCTCGGGTGTCATCTACAAGCGACGAGCGAAAACATGTATGTGGGCCAGCCCAGGTACACTCTGCAGTCTCTTTAGAAAAAATGACGCGTCAGAAAATCCGTCTAGGATCACTATAACCTCCACACGCTGCGGAGGATGTGAAGGAGAATTACTCACGGGTGGGTTAACAAACCAAGCCGTCTCCCAGACCTTCTCATCCCACCTTTTCCTCACGAACCCGTCCACCTCCTCTCCAGCTCTCTTCACCAGCCTTTCTTCTTCCTTTGTCCCCTTCTGCGACGTGATCATACTCTCCAGGGTGATTCCCCACTCCGCCAAAGCGGGAAGACACTCGGGTAGAGTGGATGGAGAAGGGGGCGGAGACGCGCTTCCGGTGAATCCCCAGAGACCGTCTTGGTCGATCCTGGCTTTCACTTTCCCATCGACCAAGGCTGGATGGAAGATTGCGACTTTGGTCCAAATCAGCGTATGCTCCACTTCAGGAGGAACTGTCAAAGCAACCGATGAGTTGGGCGGGTTGGAAAGGGGGTCAGGTTGCTCCTACCCGAGTATGGCCAGTCATTTTGGATAATGCTCAGATACTCTGGAGGTGTATCTGCTGTGAAGTACTGTGGTGCTGGTTTTGATGACGCGTCGGTGGTCGTGGAAGCATAAAATCGGGGATCGTCCTCTAGACTGGACGGTAGAAGGGAGAGCGTGTCCCGCTGTCCCCATTGAAGCCGATGGTTCAACAGATAGTCAACTACACCATCCCATGAGCACAATCCAAGGACGAGGAGAGCTCAAGAACGTACCCAAGGAGCCATACTGTTCTCTAATCCCAACAGCCCAATCATCGTAGCGTTTCTGTAACGTCCTGTCCCGTTTCAACAGGCCTAGATCTCTATTCACTTCTAAGACGTGTCCATTCCCCTTCTGCTATTCGAACGTACCCGGAGTTCACAAAGGTCCTCAGCTGCTTCCAGGTAAACTTGGCTGGATAGTGAACAAGGAGCTCTTCACTCGTTGGTGGGCCCTCTCGGAGAGGTACAGTCGCTTTAGTAGGTTTAGAAACAACGTTCTGTTCTTCTACTGCCATGCCGTAGGAGCCTATAGTGTTCGCAAGAATTTCAAGGATGGGTCGAGAAAGTCGAGGGGAATCCACGTACGAAATAGATTGCTTCAGCGGCCTGTGGCCAGGTGTTGGTGCGAGAAGCGGCGCAGCTCACTCAGGGGAGGACACGTTCCGGGAGCCGATGAGGGTCCAGAGTTTCAGTAAAACGCCAAAGCAGCAGGACTTCAACCGAATCTCATTACTTTATCGAACTCAAATTTAAAGGATACATACATCTGGGACGAATAACAAAACATCCACACCCCGCTCTCGTGTGCTATAGCTGTCCTACAGAGCGAAGAGTATTGAAGCAGACTAGTCAGATCGTACAAGTCAGGGGCATAAGAGGAAATCGAAGCGCTTGAAAACGAATCATGAGACATGTTAAGCTAAATGAGTTAGGAAACTTGTTGTTGAGCGTATTGGCCCTGATAATATGCCGCATAGTTGGATGTATTTTGAGGCTGGCCATATCCCTGCGCAGCTTGACCATACCCTTGCCATGCTGCACTGTTGCCATATCCACCTGCGCCAGGATATCCACCATAGCCAGCTGCATGAGGTTGGTACTGTTGTTGAGGAGGGGGAGCTGGCTGAGCCCAAACCTCGGGACGACGCCAAGGTGGGATGTTAGTCCCACCAGCAGTGATGTCGTGGCCCAGAGTGGGAGCAGACCATGACTTGACAGGATCGTTAGCAGCAGGAGCTTCACCTAATTCTGCCATCAGATTAGCGTATTCCGAGTCGAAACCGGCTGGATTCATTGGTTGGCTGCTGGCAGGTGCTGAACCATGAAGACCCTTGTTAACAGTACAGTCCCTTGCCATGTGCCCGGCACTACCGCACACTCGGCAAATGATGCTGGCAGTATAGTTGCGCTGTTCGGGGCAGTCGAACTTGCGATGACCGAGACCACCGCAGTTCTGGCAAACCTGGTTTTCATCGTCTCGGAGAGTTCCGTTGAGTGAAGCCAATTCGCGTAGTTGGTCCCGTTTGAGAACGTTCTGGCCTTCCGGCGTGGAGGCAGCCTGTGCAGAGATGTGATGAGATGAGGAACCAGGTTTGAGGCGAGCCGCTTACCGTCTCGATGACCTTATTGATCAGCCTAACACAAGCTGCTACCTTGTCGTCATTGTCAGCAACTACCAAGCAGTGGAGATCTTCTTCCGCATCGTCAGCATATGGATCGGGGCGGTTTTTACCCTCTTTGATGCTGCCTTTGCCACGAATACTGATTTTGGCACCGCTCTCTCGTTCCATCTTCTTCAAACTGTTTCCTCGAGGACCTACAAGTAAGCCGAAGAAATTGATCTCCGGGAATTCCTTGACAGGGATGTAGACCTTATCCGAAGGTCGTTGAGATCGCTTATGCTGCTGATATTCGACAGGCGGTCGGAAGCTGGGATCATTCTTTATGGCTTTCTCGACAAGTCGAACACGTTCATCCTCCAGCCTTTTGCGGTAACGGACCTCGCGTGTGTTAGAACGGCGACCCTGGCCATCATAGATGGGAGGAGGAGAAGGAGAGCTGAGCGGTAGCAGTGATCAGAATAGGATACGAAAAAGGACAAAAATGGGCAGCTCACCGTTCCCGCTCTGGAGGAATGTAATCGTTCAACCTAAGCTTGCGATTAATCTCTTCTAAGCGAAGATGTATAGCGTAGTTGTCCAACTGAGCCTGTGAGACTCCAGCAGAAGAAATAGCAGTCGGTAGGCCGGGTAGTTCTGTTTTGGCCTCGCCCCATCGACTACGCTTTTTACGGGGGGCATTCGAGTCGACTGAAGCAACGTAACCGAAACAAAAGAAATGGTTCAGTATCAGTCAAGGTTAGTATAGTGAGTTGGGTATCGCGAGTTGACGAGTAGTCAAACCAAAGCGAGAAGAGCGTGCTTGGCTATGGTATTTGTGCGTCAATTTAGTCAGCGAGGTAATTACCTTTGGGATCTCCGGTGGCTGGCGATTCATCACGGCTTCGCTTTCCAGGAGTGTCTCGGCCCATGTTCTGTTGGCGGGGAAATGAAGAAGGCGAAGGTTGAGCTAGTTGGGGAGGGCTGCTATCCTCCRTAGGCGCAGGGCCAAACCGACGACGGTTTCCAAGAGGAACTGGAGTTTGGRTTAGCATAAATCGTGAAAGATCCGGCCAATCGTGCAAGAGCKTACCATTGTTAGTTCCTGTAATCTGGCGGGTTGCTGGTTTCCACATTCTTGAGCCAGTTATACCTTTGCTAGGAAGGCTAGTAGGAGATGATGATGGTCGAAAGCAAAGCCGTTGCAGCGCAGTCCGAYGGACCTGACTCTATTTGATCTCCGAATCTGCTCCGAATCACTCACGTCAAGCCTTTGTGGCGGCGACGCCTTTCATCTCCAGAATCCTCCAGCGATGTCGAGCAGAAGARGTCGCCAAAACCAACAGACAAAGCCTAGTCGAGGAGGTAGCTCGTGGCGTACAACACCCTCAGATACGCAGCCCGCAGCAGCATCTCAACGTCCACCCCAGCAGCAGCAGACACAGCGGCACCTACAAGATGGTGCCAGTTGGGGACCAGGACGAGGAAGAGGACGAGGAAACCTGAAAACACCGGCTTTGTCCAGGATGGATCTCATAGCCTCCGTCAGTCGTAGCAGTGGGCTCGAGAAAGGTGGAGATGAGTGAGTTATGCYATTCTTTTGGCACAATATTCTGTTTAATGAAGACCAAGCTTGTTTATAGTCTAAAAAACTTTAAGCTTCAAGAAGAATACAGAGAGTTTATACAGGGAAAGGTAATTTCGCGGTCAAACCCTAGTCTTCGGGCTGMGGTTAATCTCGAARTCTGGTAGCTCGACCAGYTGATGAAGCAACACTATCCGCGACGATTTCTMCTAGAGAARGAGTCTGAAAGAAAGCAACGGATTGACTCMCAGGAGAATTTGTTGATTTTGTTCCGTATGTACTCTTTTCACTCTGYYYTCGAACAGCTTTTGATTTGGCTMTCTGAAGGTAAACTCCGGGAAGGCGTCTTKGCCTCAAAGCGCAGTGATGCTTTCGCACTCGAAGGTCAGTACTTYTACGACYCATTGCATTGACSAGGACTSAAGAGCCTGATCCAGTGTACGAAACCTCTTTTTATCTGTCGGTCATCTTCGAGGCACCGAAGCAAACTACGTCCATAATCCCACATCTCGTTCCAACTGTATACGAAAGCACGCYAGATCCRCGACCTCTATGTCTGTCCTCTCTAGTGCTGTCAACATTATATCACYTCCTCGCAGCATATCCCTCTCAGAACACCTTTCGCCAACATCTCGATTCCATACCTTCTTCCCTTCTACCCCGAGATTCCAAAGCGGCARTCTGGATATCATCAGTGGCTCGCTCCTTGAGGACGCGGAAYTACGCTGAATTCGAACGGCTCTCTCGAAACTCTGAAATCCAAGCTATACTTGGTGAAGATTCATTAGACCCCCAATTCGCAAACCTCTCAATATCACGATCGCATGCACCGTGGGCCCTTGCGCACGAGGCRATTCTCATGACATTGGACGCTCTGCGGAAGAAAGCACGGGCTAGCTTTTGGGCAGTSATACGAGGAGCGTATCGGGARTTATCTTGCGACTCCAGCTTTGAGGATACCAGGCAATGGTTATCGCGCTCTCTATGCTTGCAATCCGTCATGTCAGAAGACCTCACYTTGGAACCAGAAGCGTGGTTAGACGASGAGTCTACTGTAGGCCACACYCGTCGAAAAGAAGGGGTTGAAGGAAAGTGGATTATCTGTAAGGTTCGGTAGCACCTCATACGTTGTCCAATATTCGAGAAATCCTACGATGTGGTCTACAACACGTTAAATGTAATCGATATCTACCTCAGAAGTATGTAGYTGACAGGGTATTTGCGGAATGTCGCCCATGTCTGGAATGTGGATATACAAAGGTCTGATCTTTACTAGATCTTGACTTGGCTCAGTTTAGCTATCAGGTCGTCCGTCGACGTATCGTCTGTCTTCGTTGGCTCCTTCTCTTCCTCCCTGATCGCCTCAGCGACCACCGGTGCCTCCTTCTTTAATTCCTTCTCCTCTGTCTCCTCGCCCTCTTCTTCTTCRTCTTCGTCTGTTGCGAWCAACTTTCCACCGCGCTGCTTAAGGCTTGAAGAAAGAGTTTCGAGATGTTCGTCATCCTCCTCTGCATCGTTCCACTGCAGTTCCAGCCTGCTAATATTTTTGAGAGTTGTCGTGATGGCTCCTGCCAATATCGCAAACGACTCGGTCTCGAGGTTATTATTCTGCAGCTGCAGATTCTTCAACTTGGGATTCGACCCCTCAACCAACGTCTTGAGAAGCTGTGGGACCTCGCCACTTGCCGATAGAAGGACATCGGAGAGATTCARGGTGTGCAGCTCTGGCCAKGAGGACAAAGCTTTCGACCACGCCTCAATCCCTGACAAATCTTCCCCAACTGTGAACGCGTTATCCTGGAAATCGAGGTGCTCGATGCGAGGGTTTTTCGACAATCCACGGGCGAGCTCGATGATTCCCTCCATTCGGATCCCGTTCTGCGGCATGCGAACTTCAACGAGTCCCTCGTGTTCTGCGAACGCATCTGCCCACACCGGAGCAGATCCGTTCTCCAGTCGATTACGACCGCAGATGACCGTTCGTAGATTCGACTTGACGCCTGCTGCCTTTGATAGTTTCGCTGACTCGAGCAGTGCACCTGCGATGACTGCGCCTCCTGCGGGACCCAGGCCGTTATTGTTGAGCCTGAGGATCTGGAAGTTCCGATTCTTCGTGAGAAGTGGAACGATGGGGTCGACAGAGCGTCCACCAAAGGCATTATCGCTGAGGTTGATCTCTACGAGGGAGGTTTTGTCGATGAGAGGATCGCAGATGGCACTGAGGGCTTGTGGAATCTCGGAGATCAGACGACCAGTGAAAATGTCTGCAAAATTGGCGATCTAGACGCGATTTSGTGTCATATACTCGCTGAAGAAGGTCTAGGAAACGTACTTTGAGCTGCTTGGCCTGTGAGATGAACTCCCCCAGTGCTTGGGACGCGTCGACTCCAAGGGTGTTGCCCTCAAGATGAATTTCCTCCAGGGCCGTTGGATCGACTCCCTTCAGGTATGGCTCTATATCAGCCCGTGTATCGAGCTTGAGGCCCTTTCCTTTCAGCGAAAAAACCGTCGTGACCATTATGAACAGTGATAGGAGGAGTAAAGAAGATTAAATTGGCCATGCTGAGCGTTGCGAAAGGGTTGATCAACAATTGCCACTTTTGATAATCGGTCATCTATCTAATCAACGGAGTTGCCATCGAAATTGCCAGAAAAGAGATATATTGGGCAAGAAACCGATACATTGTGAGCTGGTATCTACGTTGATCAAGAAAGCGAAGAGKTTGTMGGCTCATATYGAGGCRTTTACACCAACGTGGATGATCCTNGNNGAGATTCGTTAATTTTGCTTGCCAATATTAGARGCCCGAAACCACCTACTTGTCGGACGAGGTCACCCAATTTGCRGTCTCCGGGAACATAGTTGCTATTAAACGCATAAGCTTCGGCCGGTCATAAGGCTATATCTCTGACTTACCCAAACGACGATAGAGATCCTCAATGAAAAACTTCCTCAGATAGTTCAGAACTGGGGCAGCAAATCCAGTATGAACAGGCTTCGCCATAACATGATAGTGAGGAGCCCTATGAACGAAATCCGAGTCCATTAAAATCGTATGGGGAGAAATTCACTGTTAATACTGACACATGGGTTGCGTCCTTGGAGACAGCTCGAATTTCTTCAACGACAGGTGCAGCATTCGGATTCACTGCCCGYTCAAGTTGGACAATTTTGCTGACTACTTCATCCACCTRCCGTTGGTTGGAAAGAGGCTGTCGTCAGYGCGAGTTTCTCGTRTCTAAGCATAGATCGCACCTTGACGTCGAATTCTTCCCGAAAGCCGATGTAGTAGGTCACTCCGTASAGCCCTTCAAGTGATCGCGCCTTGTTGACGATGTACCTGTCTTCTGGGGCGACACGAGCCACGGAGACAACGCAAACTGACAAGAAAATCTTCCCGAGAGTATTTTAGGAGGAATGTGTATTCTCAAACTCGATTTTGCTCACCACAACTCTCGGAAGCGCAGGCCATTGRCGAGTAAACCCTGTGACAAAACATGAGTGACCRGAATATCCRCATCGGTTCCKAAATACTGACCGACAAAGGTRTGAGGAACACCCTGTCCCTGCGCTATCTTGTAGAAGAGCGCACAAACGGGAATTCTCGCCAAATCCTTTCGTACAGTGATRGYGGTATCATTCTGTGGCGTGTCGCAGTCATGGCTGCCAGACTTCTCCACSAAGTAAAAGCTTTGAGGAGGCTCGTTTTCCTCGTCTTCCACAACTTGAATCGGCGTCGAGAATCCGCTTTGGTGTCGGGAAGACTTGCCRGAACTAGGACTAACGCTGATGAAATGACGAAGGTTCATTCTATTCGCGCCATCAAACTTGTCTTCCAGCCTCTGAGACGGTCATGAGTACTRTATCACAACCMYGTCAGAATANTTTCACTCACCTTGCCCCATGTCCAAAGGACCATGATCCCTTCGCTGGAAGGYCCGCATTATTAGCMACTCKGAACGGCCAMCCGGAAACTGAAGTGAATACTCACAGGATACACCCCATCATCAACGGCACCCAAGCACCGTGCGGGACCTTTTTGAGCGAGGCTCCCCAGAACAAAGCTTGCGACGGAGGGGCTATGAGATTRTACACCYTAGAGATACCGAGTCGACYACTCACCGTCAAGGAAACCCCAGACCAAGAAGAACAGCAGAGGAACTACGATCGGCCATTTCTTCACGAAGAACATCTGAATAGCTAATAATCCAGTGGTGGATAGCATCACCGTCGCCACGGCGAAGCCATACGCGTTCGTCAAATTRGACAAGTTATCGAAAGCCGCGACGAGGATRATGGTTATGATCATCARRATCCAGTTCACCGCAGGAACGTAAACYTGTCCTTGAATTGTCTCCGAAGTATGCACCATTCTAATGGGCGGAAGSGACTTCAGATTAATGACTTGCTGCGTAAGACTGAACGTAGCCGTGATCATRGCCTGGGAGGCAATGAGCTGCGAACAAAACTARRTTAGYWTCTGCTGCAGCGATACTCGAAGTCAAACGCATAACATACCGTAGCCAGGACAGCAAATATGAACATGATCCTATACAAGCCATCAGGGAGAAGCTGGGCCTGAAGGATTCTAAGGCTCATACCAGTAGAGAGCTNCGTCGACGGGACCAGGGATAGTTCGATAAAATATGTTATCGAGGGCCGGTTCGCCATCGTGAATCAAGCGCGCTCCTTGGCCGAGATAGGCTAGAATGAGTGCGGGATATGCCAGAACGCAGAAAGAAAGCTGAAAGCGGGTGAATCAGCCCCAGGGTTACGACTTTCTACCACAGAATAAAAAGGCTCTCACCCTAATAGACGCGGCGTTAAATTGTCCAAGGCTAGATAAGAGGGTATGAGTACGGGTGCTCCAAAGCTTCTAAGCTGAACAAGAGCATACTTCGCGAACATTGCTTCGCAGCCGGTGACGGCGAGTAGTACACCGCTCAGCAGATCATAATTCTTCGTCCGTACAAATACTAATAG
Source organism: Candolleomyces eurysporus (assembly GCA_027579435.1). NCBI lineage: Eukaryota > Fungi > Basidiomycota > Agaricomycetes > Agaricales > Psathyrellaceae > Candolleomyces > Candolleomyces eurysporus. The sequence continues at coordinate 59,808 of JANBPK010000744.1, read as the reverse complement.
CCTTGAGTTTCGGACAGCAGTCATTTGGGAACGAAACGTACGCATAACAGCCCTTGAGGGGTCAAAGGCACGAAATATGCCGGGAAAGTACGTGGTGTTGTAGATTCCGGTGCCCATGAGCAAAAGAAACCACAAGAATGCGACTAAAGTAACATCAGCCAATCAGCACCTTTTTCCTAGAACTACACGTACTGGGAGCAAAAGTGAAGGCAAGTTTGCTTGTTCCGAATTGCTGGACAAAAAACAGTACTAGTATAAAAGCCTGTGAAAGTCAATAGTCACCACCCATGAGGATTCAAAGGGCATTAAAAAGACAAACGATGGAAATGGGCACAATATCTGAGGAGACACTTGGCCTTGCGACCGCGATTCCCGAAACTGCACTTGTAATTGAGACAGCGGGGGTAAGGACGCCATCTGACATTGTCAGGCTGCGAAGCGGTGTGGTCAGAAGACGCGGTGCAACTTCGATGAGGAGCATACGCAGTTCCGAACAAAGACTGAGCTCAGGCTTAGCACGTGGAGTTGCGTGGAGAAGATTCAATGCTTACCCATAGTAGCAGCGGGAACCGTATCCTCTCCTTGAAGGGTCGGGTRGTGCTGTGGTTGCTTAAAGGCACTCGACTCTCACTTTCACCGGTYAGCGTCCTATCTGCATCATAATCTGGGTCGGCCGCAGGATAAAGTCCTTGAAACAATGCAAACGAGCCGCCCTCCCCTTGAATGATGGAWTTAATTTATGGAGGACRCCGACGATAGAGAACTACATACCTTCGCGGGTGCCGAAATACAAGGAAATARCAACCTAGATCGTCATGAGTGTCTTGACATGCACTGTGGCCAGYGCAACYTCATACATATTTCAACAAAGGTAGYAATGTGAGCGCCCAYACAATGGCRCTGATACCACCAATGATATCCTCTCTTGGGGGCAGTGGRCCAGAGGAAGGCCAGATGCCGTTCAAGACATAAAGCGGGGACGTTCCAATGTCAGAGTAGATGATTCCTGCGTAGTATTAGCCCTRGYCGAAATCAAATTGATAATGTGCTTACCGAGAGTCTGAAAGCTCAAAGCGAGTAGAACAAGTCCGCCGACGTTCAAGGCTGTCCTTTTCGCCTGCATAGCTACAGGGGTGGTGTCAGGCAGCTCCGAGTCTTTTGACATATTGAAAGSGAAAGTGGACGATAAACTCAGGCGTGGGCACCTCTGTATTATACCTCCCTTGTCGGYTGGGTCACGCTTGCCATCGATGAAAACATTCAATTGCCCTAAGCCAGACTGGTCTGGTGAGCATAAATAGCGCGACTTATCGTAACATGGCAGAAATCGCTCAGTAGCATAAAATGACGTGCGTTTTCTGCGGTATAATAGCCATAGGGCCATTGTGATGAATGACGGTAGTTACCACGGACAGGACAGCTGCAGGATCAGTCGACGGGATGAACTCATCATCAGCACTGCACCTGTTAGGAGAGTAAGTTATGTAGCGCGTGTCTTAWAAATGAAACAAAAATACCTCATTTATTGTTAATTCCGCACCGACTCACCGAGTGTTCATCGTATCCGTGTGCAATAGGGAGAGATAACATACGCGACGTTCGCAAAAATAGCGCAGGAGGAGGACAACNAAAAAGTTCCGGATGTGGCTGGAATCCAAAAATGTCTAYATCAACGTCTCATGTGCTAAATGTAAGAATAGTGTCTCGGATTTTAACTTTGACACTGCGGTCAGCCACCCATTCGAACTTAACCAAGTCCAAGGTTTCTTCGGCCGTCATCTCAGCTGGAACGAAKATTAATCGATAATGGTCTCATTGCRRTTGAAAAYRCACYGACCTTCACTTCCAATATGGAACTCCARGGTCTTGAATGGCTCTGAGCCACCATGTCCTTGCCTYGGKGGAGCACCAGGATTGAAGAAACTTGAAAAACTCGAGCCAACCTTCCAGATCAGAACAGCTTGCTCAGCCAGCGATAGCGTCACCAGTCTCCGACCATCAGGAGAGAAGCTGCACGCSGCCAACTGCCTCTTGTGACCTTCAAGAACRTACARACGGATAGCGGTYTTAACGTCGTACATCACAACCGCTCCTTCGTTTGTTCCCACAGCGAGTCGCTGAGTRTTCATGTGGAAGTCAACTGTGGGGAAGCTACAWGAAGTTCAGCATTGGATTCTACTATTCGAGATGGTAGTAGTTGAAATCCCACTTACTGTTTCACGACGAAACCGATGATTTCAGTTGCCGTGTCCAAAACGGCTTCTCGATTGACATTTGAGTTGGGATCCAAAGACTTGACAACAGCCTCCATYAGCCTGGGCAGGTTGGGCTGGAGAATATGTCGACGCTRTAKACCGWAATAAGRACAGGTTGAAGAAATGAAGTCAAGGAAATTRGCTACYTTTCTAATCAAGAATGCGATAATCTGCATGACAGACCGGCGATGCTCCAARGTGGGAGGGTTCAGAACATCGAGGCAGAGTGTCGACATGAACAACGCGGTATGGTTTGTCGCGAGGGTGAGCACGGCTGTTCTTGCTTGGGCAGCCACATTCTGCACGGAGATGGAATCCTTTCGAACGCCCGTCGCTAGACTGAAGAGTGCACGAAGTATTTCCATCGCGTCGATATAGCGTTGCCAGACATGGAAGCCCTTGGAGCATATATCGATCGCCAGGACCCTGTGGTTAGAATCTTCATCATGGAGGTAGAGGGTCAGTGACTTGGTRATATCCGTGAGCGCACTGARCAAAAAATGAGNCAGAGAATRCGKTCTARCAGAGGAAGYACGAACTTGACAGAAAGTAAGTTGAACTTTTCAGCAGCAATAGAACCACATAGCAGGAAAGATAAGGCAGCGACCTCACTTTCTCTTGACGCTTGAGGCTGCAAGGAAGGGACTAGGACTCTTTAAGNCATGAGAYTACCAGANGGGGAAGATAATACCAACGGTGCTGTTGCCATTTYTCAGCGAGCTTCATGGCATCTTGATCYGCGACCTGGGCAAGGGTAGCCTCGAACACTAMTCTCATYGACGCGCGYAAATCSGCTARAATATTCTTCGATTAGTACGAARYCAGYGTGGCTCATTYCAAGRCRGCTTACGCGGAGCGGAGAACCAGCGCTGCCCGAGCCAYTCCAGGCTAGGTGGTGCGTATTGCGAGCCGACACACGATTGCAGAGAAAGCGTGTARAACGCAATGACAGTATTTGCCGCYTCAGAAAGCTCTAATACAACGCTCAGTATGATACCTCCYTGAAAGTGTAAGATTTACCTTCAAACAGTGCCATAGCTCGGAGAATAAAGACTATCGCTAACATTCGTGCCGCAGATACATTCCCGGATATGGACCAAATGTGGTGGGGCCCATTTACTGGGTAGAGTGTAGTAGTGGCATGGCTGAGCATTTGGCSCGTTAGTCATGAACCTCAAKATGAGATCATGGAACACACCTAGTGAATCCAACGCCAGCCGTACAGGATCGCAGCTTAAGTTTCCCAGTGCAAATGGAGTCTACGTCACCGTTCAATCCCGGTGTRATCACAACGGACAGAAGCAGACGCAGTCTCTCRAGTGCCTGAAGGATGTTCCGTACTTCATCGCGACTGGTGCTGATAGTYTTGGTTATTGAAATGCAATCAGTCACAACCTTGTCAAGGGAAAGGTCAAGCGTGGCGGCTAGGGTAGATTCCGTGTTAACAAAGCATCTTTGAGCTGAGGATAGCGGCATACCTGCGTCGGTTCCGCTAARCGCAGGGGCCACTGTGGACCATTGCGAAAGTGGGATATCAGCACCAATCAGGTCCCTAGCACTATATCAATATATTGTAGCTGAACCATAGGAGACGGTACGCACAGTGCTTTCCACCCTCCTTGCGAAAACATTTCTTCAGCTTTATCAATAGACATGGACCTCCAAAATTCCTTCGTTTGCACATCCCACAATCGGGCGATCGAATCTCCATAGGTCAAGACAAGGTTACTTTCTCCCAACGAGATTCGTGTCAGCGGTGACGGAGCTCCAGGGATCATATACAAACTAGGACAGAGGAGTGCATGAGTTCATCATCGTAACACAACAGCNTGCCTTGCTTACAATTGGAAACCATCCACTGCAATGACTGCGATCGTGCCRTCCTGCGCTACGCAAAGAATGCAGCCACGYAGCGGACCGGTGTCATCCTGRAACTCGACGACTTTCACGAGCGGTGTCGAGAATATTATCCATCCGGCGCARAGCTCAAGGGTTCTGAGAGTAGATGAAGTCAGACTGAGAATGAAAGCAAAGRATACTTGTGAAATAGACCGTACGCTATGCTCCACATCAGAATGGATCCATCGTCGGCACCACCAACYAGGTATCTCTCTTTCGTTCTCGGGTTCTGCGAGCAATGCAAACYGACAATCGAACCCGGGACGGCAGGCTCAGATTGTCTGAGAGCAGAAGCAGTGGATAAAGAATGATCATTCTTGGACACCAATCGCTGCAGAGAATATTGCCGCAGTCGTCCATCGGCTAGTCGAGKAAGTTCAGCTTTTTCGATGAAGTGGAAAATCAAAGAACTCGTAACCCACAATAACCGAGAACTATTGAGTCAAAATCGAGGGGAATTGACGAGGTCTGCAGTACAGCCGATTCGATGCCTCGTCTCCGCACGGCCGATTGCCAAAGGATGAACGGTCTCTCTCTTGGTACGACTCCTTCGGCATTGGGAAGGACGTTGTACGAGACGAGTTGACGCCGGCCTCCTTCGCTAAAGCTGAATAGTACCAACTTTGTAGACGACGAAAATGTGCAAGCATCGTGACTATCTGTTGGTATTTTACGGAGAAGAGTCGGACTGGAGCTGGGGTTGAGCTTTTGGAAACCTCGTTCGGACCACATCTCATACCTGTAACGCGAGTCAGGGTGCGGGCCTAGTTCTTGGTCGATGCGATCATTGTCCGCATTGACAGACTGTAGTTTGTAGATTTCTATTCGATCCTGTTTGTCCAAGAAAATCAACAAYTGTCCTRGCAAAGCGAAGGAGGAGCGTATACCGGAAAAGATAGAGCATATGTTTCGTTGTCCAGCCATTCCACATCTTCAAGATAGGATACGTCGATTTCCAGAAGCTTGCGCAATGCATAAGCGTGATATTCGAATATCTTATGAWCGGTGGTTCAGTGATCGTGTGCCTATGTTTCGAGAAATCTGACCTACAATCAGCTCACGATGAGCCCAGACAATACCAAGGAGTTTCTCGTCGACGTTTCTTGTACTGAGACCGCTGACGGTAGAGTCGGATATGAGGTTGCCGACATCGAGTGTTTCATGCACAGTCGCCTGGATGGTTGGGGTAGCTGGCTGWACCAGTGGAAGAGTYTCCGAAGACCGAGAGACAATGGCCTTGAGAGATTTCGGAAGTGCAAGATGGAGTGTCGAATCTGTRTCTGAAACAGATGCAGAGGACGGCGCCGTTTCGACCGGGGGTTCCTGCACCCCGATCCGGCGAACGAGGAAGTGCCCTTCCGAACTGATGGAAAACAGAGTGGAAGAGTCTAGGAAAAGCAGTGAGCAATGTMAAGTCTGGGAGCATGAAAGCCAAGAAATACTTACTGTCGGATTCCTTGAAAATCCCGATGCCGTGGGCAGGCCCTTCCAGCACCCATGCTGCCAGCTTGTCCATGGAGATAGCATTGGGACCTGTTGTGAGTTTTAATGCTATCGTCTGGGACTTCTCCGTCGARTTTTCCTCCTTATCAGGAGTAGCCGCTGAAGTATTGGAGTCCGTGGCGGCGGTAACTAGTAAAACAGAAGTCTTATGGAACTGTCAAAGATSAGGGGACTCGCGGTACGRGGAGGCACTCACCTCATCAACAACTGCGCTTCGAAGGGATGACCATGTCCAAACGTCCCGGGAARGAGGYGCGCTACTGTACGAAGGAGCAAAAGCTGTAGAGATGCAACCCCCGTCCTTTAACGAATAGATGCTGAGATGGCCACTCTCTTGCAAGGCAACCATGACATCGTTCTCTTCCAGCACTTCAATGGAGCGGATAGCATTTCCRTATCCCGCATTTGCAGGAACGATATGGCACTGAAGGTTCAGGAAGTTCGTAGAATCTGATAGTTTCTCCTTTGGAGAGGGCAAGCTGGAGGAACATTGTGATCGCGTTTCGGGTGAGGTCATCGTAGATATGAATGATTTTGGGGAGCCTCCCTTGCTTTTTTTCGATACCGGATCTAGTTCCAAAGTCACGGAGGGTGCTGGCGATATCGTTACGAGTGATGCAGTTTCGAACGATACTCGCTCTCTTTCCCGAGGATTCCTGCCCTTTAGGATATCCTTCAGCCGCTCAGATTCGTCTTCGAAATCGACATAGTTYCTAGGYGCTTCAACTTGTTCAGCGGTTATTCCTGATACAGAGGCAACTCTGGCCACGTTGAAAGTAGGAGAAACGGGCAAGGCGCTCGGAAGGGGAGATGCAGGTCGAGATCTTTTGTGGACATGTACCGGACTTCGGGGTCGACGTTTTCGTCTTTCTGGRGTGGGAGGTTGTACCGGCGCATTGTCAACCATCGGKGTTGAGAACAGGTAYARCGTCCCGTCCTCACATCCGACCACGACCCCACTTGCATCTGCGTCCTTGCTTCCTCCCCATGCCTTCAGTGCAGTCGGCTTGCTTCCCAAGAGAGTCGATTCAATGGCATGGAATTGTGCAGGATCTCTAATCTGACTTTCTGAGAGGCATGCCGCGTTGTAGAACGTTAGAGGTGCTGAAAATGTCATGACATGGAATAGTCTCTGAAACGCTACACATACAGAAATGTCAGGWGTGTGAAGTCGGTTACATTTTAGAGAGCTAACTATATTCGACTGGCGTCCCTCCTTTTGWGCCAGATTTTTCCTGGTGGCTTTCRACGACTCTCGGACAGATATTAGGAGAAATGGGAGGGAGAGATCGGGAGATATGACCGATGGGCCCAGTGAACCATTCCGATTCCGTTCGAAGCCAACTTCCCACGGCCTGCGGCCTGTTCAATAGCAGCGGGCCGGGCGTCCCTTTCAGCCGGATGTCGTCATCGCTGGCANGNCNATGGCAGGCCCAAGGCAGGCCGCAGCTTGRACCCAGCCATCCACCGCCTCACTCCGACCACGAGCTAAGCTCCACCCTCAACTGCCAGTACCCGCTTCACAGCCAAACGGGATCTTCTGGGCTACGAGGCCACCGCTCCCTGGAATGGCTCTGGAACAGTACTGTGCTTCTGATAGCATGATCTATCTGGGGAGTCATGCAATGTAGAGCAACATGGAACTACTCCTCACTCTAATCTTCCACTTAAAGCCTTGCAATAAGCGCCAGGAGAGACCAGGGTGACCGCTTTCCGACCATATTCCGAGGCTTGGCTGTCAAATTAACCTGCATCCACCCATATTTGAAGACCGATCGACYGATCNGGTTGGGGTGTMGTACACYGCCTTGTCTGTCCTCTTATAGAATCTGTTTCCGACCAAGACTTCTTGGGGTGTGGGTGTGAGCCACTGCCTTCCCTCTCTTTACGTGGGCTACGTAGTCCACAGCTTGGGTATATATCACCCAGGCTCGGTGCTGTTGTCCACGAAAACGAGAACACCATGTTCATTCCGACTTTGCCTACAACCAGTGATGCAGTCGAAACCAGCAACAGTTATGCAACATCCAGCATAGGTACAATCCACCTGTCCCTGTCAGACAGTATAGCGGGTGGTAGGTATTCAGGTCACTACCCTGCGTTAGACTGAGTGCTAACCCACCCTGCCAGTCTTCCTCATGTTTGGGATGCTCTTGCTCTATGCTATAGCTGTGTGGGACAGATGGGTTCGCCTGCAGGAGTCACAAAATCGAAGGTTAAACTCTCCAAGTACGTGCTCTGGTCTCAGTGAGAAAGGATGGAGCGTCATTAATTGAGCGAATAACAGCTAACACGCGATCATATGGGAGCCTCGCACGAGCTCCACCACGCTCCCAGTCAACATCGAGTCCATCCAGCCCTTCTATCAGAGTAACAACGTCAACTCCGATCAGCCTTCCTACCAAGACCGGTACGCTGGCTTCCATTCCGATCCATTGCTGTATCGTCCTGACCTTGTTCTAGTACCCGGTGCCTCACGACCTAAGAGTCCGGCGGTAAAGAAAAATTTACCGTCAAATTTCCTTCAAGTGCCCGTAGTGGGCGCAAAATCACGTCCATAACCCTTCTTGCACAATAGTAAACCATTTGGGGAAAAGAAATGTACGTAGTCCTAAAGGAATAGCCCACTTCATCGCCAAACCCGTTATATTCATCATCATGATTGAATGGAAATCAGAAATAGGGCGGTCATTGAGTTGACCGTTCCCTTAAGGTTATCCGGAATGCCGCCGCCATGACAGAAAGCTGTAAAAAAGCTGTAGAGCTTCGATACCATTTACAGTGGACAAAAGGACTTACGCCAGACACGTTCCTTACACCATCTGTTCACGGGGTATTACAACATGTTCTCAAAACGGCAAGTCCCCAATGAGCGCCAAGGGGANGGGGGGGGATAAAGCCTGGTGAACAGACGTCTCATCCTATCTGCATTCTCGATGCCCTTCATAAGATGCCCACTCTCCTCCAACGACAAAATGCAGAACCATCTCAATACAGATCAACTGACATTTTGTTCATTTGTCTGTACCCTCCCGCTTCTCTGTGTCTCAGTGCTTCCTTAACCCGCACTTACCAGCTTTGGCGACTTTGTTCCTGGCTTTGATCGTGGGGTGCCTGATGTATAAAGGATATACCTGCCTTCGTCATCGCAAAGGCTCCCGGGGTGCGAAAGCCCCCAGCTACTGCCCAAGTCTTGCCAGGCGTCCCTGGGACCTGCCATCGCGCAACGATGCCTACCACGCAGACCTGGCAGGGCAGGCCCCAGGTATCCCTCGTGGGCGTTTGGATGTCCGATGATATTAATCCAAAGCTCATTCACCGTGTTCCACTGAGTGAAGCGGATCCTAAGACCCTTGAGCGGTTCGTCGACAAGCACGGTTATCTCTACGGTGCGTTCTCTCTGTCTGTGGCCGTTTTGTCCCGTGTAGGCTAGATACAACGGTTTTTTCAGTCTTTTCCGATCCAGAGCTAGAGGGTTCGAATGGAGAATCTGCTACGATCGATATCGGTGCGCCCATTAAGATCCCGGCCGTTCCAGATGTTGTCGTGTTTTCAAGTCTTGACCGCAAGTCTCAATAATCAAATCGAATCGTTTCCGTCCGTCGTCGTCCGGAAAAATCTATGAAATCAGTTTTCTCGGGTTTCCGTATTATGACCAGTTTTACGTTTCGGCTTTTATGAAGAGTTACGATGTTAAATTATTCTYCCTGCCGCCCCGTTTCCTGATTTCCAGTTCATGACYTTTCAGCGCGTTTCGATTATTGGACCCCGTTTCTGCATCTATTTCCGACCGTAGTATCGACCTTATCTTGTGTACTATATGCGGANNGNNTTTTGTGCTGATACTTGTGACTTGTGATTGCCAGGGACAGCTGAAACAGCTGACGATTGAATCCCCCCTTCACGCCATCCCTCATTGCTTCCGCCTAACCCGGGTCGTTGCATCACTTGACGGTTTCRCCCTTGTGCGGCATCGACTCGGAACCCTTCTACCACTTTCTGCACTCGCAAAAAAACACGCTGATAGGCGCCGGGCGCTTGCCTGTCAGTGCCCAAACCTGGTATCGATCATCGATGATCCATCAAACGGTTACAAGTGTACCTTTCCATGGATTAGGAGTGCAACATATGATGGTTCTGTCAAAAGGCCTTCGATRGCTTCCAGCTGTGGCACATWYCNNGATCAATCGTAGCAATGCACAGCATACGAAAAATTTCCTCTCATCGAGGACGGCACTAGAACGCCTGGAACAGTTCGACGCCTGAAAKTGRAGCCTAAAGTTCGGACCGAAGCCAGCAGCGAAAACTCATCAAGAGTCCWATTTGAAGCTGTCCATACTAACATGCCACTGTTCGTAAAGAGATAAATAATAAAACATCATACCTAGCTACAGAATTATGTGCATATGCGTGTACCAGAGCAGAAGGAAGGAATCAAACGGAATGCAGGTGGGTGATAGCTAGCAAAGATAGTCACAGTATAGTCTCAAGGAGAGAGAATCAAAGAGAGTGAGAGACAGAGAGCCCGGATGTTCCAAATGAATGCGAGGGATTACGACAAAGTGAGCGAGACATACTGTATTGTTCGATAGAAGAATAAGAGAGCGTCCAAGTATAAACAGGTAGAATGAAGGAAAGGGCGTATGACAACAAGCCGGTTGGCACGCAGAAGGGAGGACCTGTTTTAATTTGCGCGTTTAGCTTGAGTTAAGCGGCAACTCGAACGGGCATTCAGCATCAGCGACCTGGAGAGTGGTTTTAGGGCGATTAGGCAAACCAAGGATCGACATGTCCAAGCTGAGGCGGAATTTCAATGCTAGAAGAGAAGGAAATAGGTGGTGAACAACAGGAAAGATATGATGAAAAGGAGATGCAACATACGAGTCCGTTTGCCATCGGGATATATCGCTCGGTTCTTGCAAGCGTCGTACCAGTTCTTCCCTGTGAAGATATTGAGCAATGATGTAATAGTCATTACGCAGCAGGAGGGGTACTCACAAGTAGTATCACTATCGTTGGCTGCTGCAAACGTCATATTCAATGGAAGCAGAATTCTCGGGAATCCACGAGCAGGGATCACCCTCTTTCCAAGGTCACCAGTGCCAACCTGTCGGTTTGTGTCGAGGTCAAACACCTCAGCCTTAAGGCTTGTGAATCGGAGAGGAAGGAAATTCGAGGTGGTATCAAGCTGGAGAGCAGCATAGGCAGGGAAGGAGAAATTCGCCGGAGCACGAGAGAACATTGTGGGCACGGCTGTTGCCCAGTCCCCTGTCGCGTTCGCGAGAGGCGTTGCACTGTTGAAGTTAAATCGGGGTACTCGGGGTATCGTGAATGCCAGGACAATACCAATGCTGTAGGGCTGTAAGAGATTTGAATGAAGGGGTAGGAAGAGGGATGCTTACGCCGCACAGAGGCCGAACAGGATGAAAACAAATACTCTCCGAGTAACATGCTTGCCACACAGCCCACGCTGGTCTCGATTCCAGGCTTTCCAGAAATCCTTTCTTCGCTCTTGTTTATCCTCTTTTCTCCCCTTCTTGGTCATATTCCTGAGCTCATCCTTGCTCCATTCTGCTCCCATGGCAGGCACGGTAACCATTTCCACCTTGTTCCCACTACTGTCGACCTGCTGCTCCAAGSCCGATGGTGTTGGCGGTGTTTGGAGTTGCTGATAACTATTCCACCGTTTGAATAAGCTTCGAGCGATGCAAATAGAGTCAATACACACCCTGCAGAGTTTGTAGTACCAGTACCGAAAGCGGTACTGTATCGAGGTCCGGCATTGTTGAAATCGGCGTAGACATCCCAAGCTTCATCCTCCTCGTCTTTCCCGCCCTTGAGGGGCTCTTGCCTGCCCATATGGGTGTAGGAGTTACTGTTGTACCCGGCCGACATGCCTCTGGTATCGTTGAGACGGTCTACGGTGTTGCGCTCTGGAGTGAAGAAGGAAGACACATCATCGCGGGCTTGCCTCTGGCGGTTGTTGCTGGATGACATCCTGGGAATATCAGAGTTAAGCGCATCATTGGAAGGCCGACGAGCTTGATAGAATGACGAGACGGTTGACTTGCGGTCGTAATCCATGCTTTGGCGGGGGCAGCGTCTTCGGCGAGAAGAGTGCTTGGAGAGCGTGGTTGGCTGACGACCTTTGCTCCTGTCACCTTGCGTTCCCACGCCAATTCGGTGCCTAACCAAATACTATTCACCAAAAGAGTTATCTACTACACGGCCTTGCTTAGTTCAAACACATTGTCTTTGACGTTCTGAATGAGTGCTTCCTTTCCATCGACCGGCTTCCACCCAAGCCCTCGCGAGCGATCTCCCCTTGCCCGGGAATTAGTTGCCAGAAGCGGCCACAAATTCTAGAGAGAATCCGGTCGTCAGCCAGAAAGTCAGCGGGCATAAAACACCGACGTACCCCGAATATCTGCGTGAGTTCCTCTTCAGAGAACGCATTGGGCTCCGCTGTATCTGCAACCCCAAGCTCGACGAGGGCTTGACCTATGGCCTCTGCAATTTCGTAAGCGCTGTATTCCAGGTTCTCTACAAAGTAGTATCCGTCTTTGCCGTGCCCAATACTATCAGGATCCTTCCTGATAGCGTCGAACAGCACGGTGAAAAGATTGGCAGCTAAAAATCTGTTAGCTTTATCCACCTGTATGAAAAGAAGTGTGACATACTATCCGAAAGACTAGCAGCAGACCAGACGTTCTTTCCGGCTCCGATGTATCCCCCACGCTTCCTAGCGAGGGCTGCTTTGACAAAGAATGGAACCTGCATTGAAAATTTGTTCTGGATCCCAAGGTCGACCAAAGGACCAGTTGCCGTCCCAAAGACAGTTCCTGGAAGAGGTTGATTATCCAAAATATTACATACACCAAGAACACGACGACTTACCTGGAGTGACAAGGTACGCCTTGACGTAGCCTTCTTTATCAGCATTAACCAACGGGATGTCAACATTCCTATGAAGCGCGGTTTCAGGCAATGCCTGAAGCTCGTCGGATTGGAGGTCACTATAAATAGTGTGATCCCCGTGCAAACCGAGAGCATTGTCCATGATAATGGCTGCACGGATCGTCAGGCCCACTAATGAAAAATATCATTTTCAAAACGCGACATACCAGTGCCGGACTGAGGAGCAACGATATCAGTCAGCTGAACTATGACAAAATGGCAATGAGTGACTCACAGTATGGATCAGTATGGGAGCTTTGCCCGTGGTATCGAATCTTTGCTTCAAGCCAGCAAGAATTGCGTTGGCGGCAGGTAAATCATCAGAGTTGGCCTAATAAAAAATAAGATCGCCATATCCTTCTACGACCATTGCTGAAATTCCTACCAGCGCAATGACTATATCAGCCTCAGAAGCAGACTTAGTGAGGAGGTCGTAGCTGGTGTAATCTCCCAGCACAGTCTTGACTCCCAAGGTGTTCAGCTTCTCTGCCTTATCTTTGCTGCGCACGAGGGCAACAATCTCAAATGACTTGACTTCTGGGTGTTCCAGAAGGCGGCTAAGGACCGACCCTCCAATGAAACCTAAAAAAAAACCGTATATCTCGTCAACGATAGCACTCAGGGAGATTCGACGGAAAGAAGTTACCAGTCGCTCCAGTGATAAATATCTTGGTTAACACCATTTGCAATCAGTAAGTCGACTTGATCGGTGAGGAAAAAAAGAAGGATATGAAGTTCGTTGTGAAGAATTTGGTTTCCACATTTCCAGCTTTATATCGCGAGCTCGGTCACGCTTAGAAGAGAGGTCTCATGTAAGGGAAATATACTGGCACAGGGGTTGTCTCGTACCCATCCGTTTTAGGGAGTGTCGGCACGAGACAAGCAACGAGGAGATTCCAGGCCGACGGCGAGTAGACATCAAAATAGCGAGTTGGGTGTGCTGCGCACTTGCCACCAGGTTACGTGTAGGCCCGGCATCCTCGCTCAACTATCGCAAAATCTATTCATCATCAAGCAATGGTAACTCGGAAAGGCGTAAACGTACTTACCACATTTTGCACCAAAGCAGTGTATTGAGTCCGCAGAAAACACCGACCCCGGGGATGCTGCGAGAAGTCTCATGAACCGCAGATATGGCAGTATCCCGAAGCAGTTGGCAAGCCCACCCATAAAGTGAGATTGAATAGATACGCATGAGAGAGACAAATATATGACCGCAGCAGTAGAGGTGTGTATTGACACTCGATCTGACAATCACACTGCTAACAAGAGCGGTGCGACTGCAAGCAGCCCGAAATCGGTTCTGGAAAAAAGCAAATTAGTCGAAATCGTACTAAAAAGAAGGCAAGGCAAGTGCTGACAGATCATAGTRTGAATAAGCCAAMACATGTCTCTACTATTGTAGAGTTTTGTCGAAAGGTGACGAGAGTGTTTTTAATAATGTCCAACTTCCAGAGCAGGGTATCACAGGGGTATGAACTTGCCTCTTAAATCCCAGTCCAGTGCATCCCTGGGTTGACAATACGGATAGGCACCACCACAGATGCTCATGGGTGCGTGATGTCACACTCGTCTGCGACTTGCAATCGGACCACCATGGGGATTCGAACGACCAGACAAACCGGGAAAAACTGGACGCCAAGATGGCCCATCGCAGCCCGGAGTCAGCAAAAAATAGGTACGCGGTTCCTCATAGTAGCCACTATCGACTGTTTCGATTTCATAACCAAGACTTCAGACGGAGGATGGAAGGTGTACCGAACACCCGCGCTGGCCATTGGTTTCTGTCATGATCGTCGACAGACAACCGTGAGAACTAGATTCCGTTTTCGTCGGTTTTCATTCCAGCAATGATGCCGCCTGCAAGCGAACCCAAGCGCACTTTGTTACCGACGTCGACGCTCTTTTCACCTCCTCGCCTCTCCTGAATATCTGTCGGTCTCACTACAATGCCAGCTAAAACACAGGCGCCTTCAACGCCTAAATTTCCCTGGGATGACCTCTCCGCCAACACATTGCGCACCATATGCCGAGAAATCGGGTGTCGGGTGCTCCTGACGAAACCCAACATGATCGCATTTCTGGAGGATGTCGAGGAGAATGGAGGTGCGAACTGCATTCTTTCGTCGTTCCTCTTCTATAGCGGCGGTCAATGTTGAGCATTGGCATTCGAGGACTGTGCTGTTTTATGATTAATACTACACCAGGCGCTATGGATGATCTGCTCTATCCGACACCCTTACGACAACGGAACTAACAAATCCTACAGTAGAACCCGCCTTGGAGCACGTCACATCCCGAGAAGCCGCCAAATCATCGACAGACTCTCCCGCACCCATACCTCCCCGCACCCGAACTGTGAGTCTAAAACGCAAAAACCCAGAGACTCCAGCGGAAGAAGAACCCATGCCCGACGGATTACCCTACAATACAAGGCACAAGGGTCAAAAGCGAGTTTGTGTAACTGCAGAACCCATCCCCAGACAAACGCCAGCCCGAAAGCCTCGTGCAAGTGGAACACGCACCGCCGCCTCCGAGTCGATATCGACAGGCCCGGCTTCCTCTGGCCCTCCTGTCAAGCGCGGAAGAGGCAGGCCGCGGAAGTCTGTTCCTACTACATCGGAGTCGACAGCCGCGCCTTCGACGTCCGCCCCCGGGGTGGTGCCGGTGAAGCGTGGGCGAGGGCGGCCCAGGAAGTCTGCGCCGGACGCCCAGCCACCAGCGAAATCGATGGGGGCGCCTTCCAAAAAGAAGGAAGTCTTCTACGGCGTTGTGGTCAGCCAGCGGGTACGACACTATACCGAGGACGATGATGCGGATGGGGAGATTGACGAAGATGATGACCATGTTGTTGTCTTTCAAGGCGGTGAAACGTCGAGTTTAGGGAGCTCGAATAAGGGTACGTGGATTTCTACGATTTGGTATGATGGCTCATTTCTCAACTCTTGACAGAGAATTATCCTGAACCTCTATCTCCCGAAGGTAATGCGTCGATTCATTCAGAGTCAGAAGGCGCTATTTCAATCTGACAGGTTCTTTAGTACCACCTCCCACGATGGAGGAGTCCCTCGTAGATGCGCTCAATCAGGCTTATGGTTCGACGAGTGAGAAATGAAATGGGGCTCAACTCTGATGGAGTGTCAGCGCCGAGCGCTTGTCTCCCCCACACCTTTGTTCTTTGTATATTTTGGTGTCCTTTATCTTTTTTTGGAATGCACCGTCGTTTCAAGGCTGCCCTGTTCAATAATACCCCTGTGGTCACCGTACGATTACTATGAAGCATTAATTGGGTTCGGAATATGTGTTCCCGCAGAATGCCAATTCGTTTCAACCTCGAACCAGAGTAGCGCCCGTGCTAGCCACCTAAAGGAGCTTCGGAATCGGGGATGGTACTAGGAATTCGGGAATAGTGTGAAGGGGCCGCAAGCTGAGATTAGCGATCCCTGCCGTATGTACAGATCCGCAAGCAATTGAATTCAACGATTCAAAAATATAAAGTCGGAAGGCTCACACCAAAGCCAAAAGATCCGAGTCGTGCTTGGAATCTGGAGGACACATCAATTATTGAATCTAGCTAGGCGACGCATAACTGGTAATATTCCCTTCCTCCGGGACGCCATCATGAACACCAGGAAGGTCTGGTGTTTCCTCATCGACCACATTGAAGACCCTATCGGAAGAAGCCCGTTCAAGGTACGGTCAAGGCGAAAAATCCTATCGACGTCAAGGATGTCGACCCACAGACTGACTGGGCAAAAGTCTACGGGACGGGTTGACCGTCAACCTCAATAACAGAAAGGTCAGTTCGAATCATGTATCAGAGACATCAATTCTCGACAGGCGCCTCCAAGCTCGAGCTCACTTCGATCGTGGCGAGCGTGGTTTCAGGAAAGGAGTTACTCGTCACCGAAATGCCTGGCCTTGCCAAGCTCTTCAATTGACAATGCCTACCAAACTAACCCCTACATTTCCTCGCCCGTTCCTGTCTCCCTAGGTGAACATTACGTTGGCCAATAGCAGTCGGAACACCCAGAGCTCACCGAGTGAGTCGGCCATCGTTAACTTCGCATCAGTGGGATTCGGGCCTTCTGCTCGCCTGGCTTATGCCTATGCAGGGAGACCTGAAGCATCTAGGAAAGCGTCTCATAACCTCATTGACCCGGAATCCTTTGACATGCACGAGTTCAAACGGCTGCTCGACGATGGATTAGAATTCAGCTACGGCATTGATAGCATACACATGATCTGCTAATTCTCCCACTTGATAACCATTAACGAGTCGAGAATCCAGGTCGATGCTATCGATGGCGAGGGTCGGAAATTGCTACCAGTCGCCGATGGAGGCGAAGAACGAGCATGCCAACACTGCGAGCTACTGCTTATTGTAGGGTAGCAGTACCACTGTATTTCCAAACAGCCTTTTAGGAACGGATGTCAGCATCACAAAATATTTCTAGTGCACACATAAAATGTTCGACAACGGAACGAGCCACCAATGGAGAGATTTAGTCCGAGGACAAGCCACTTAGCGGTCATTATGCTTCTAATTAATATTCGAGGGTTCTAAGACGATGTCAACCGTGAAAGCAGCCGGGGCAAGCGGTTGGCATCGGAAATAAGCCATGAATATTGGAATGGCTTTGACTCCTCGCACGAAGAATTGAATGCTCATATAATGGATGAATAACGAACCGAAAACGAGATTACAAATTCAACAATTGCTTCAAACTGAGGGGTACAAGTTCTCGGGGAATGATTGACGCAACCTAGAAAAAAGCATGTTCAGATTACTGAAGCAGAAAACGGGCAAGAAAGCGTACCGTCTGTCCTGCCTCCTTTCCACCAATATCCCACCCACCCTCAGCAACAGAGACAAAGCAATGTTCAATGTGTCGAGAGATGAGTTGGTCAATGCCAAACCGTTCGCCAGTATATTTCCTCCATCGCCAGAGATTTTTCAGCAGTTTAACCCGGCGAAAGAGGAATCTCCGGCGTGATGGAATCGCCTCCGGATGGAAGGGAGCTGGTCTTGATCGGACCTCGTCGAATTTGTGAAGCAGCGTTTCCGTCTCTTCCACTGCCACCCGGAACCTTGAGAACACGGCGCCAAGTAGGTTCTAGATAGAGTTGAGGAACTGTCGGTACGATGAAAATATACAGGTTACATACCTGGAACTTGATATTCCCTTCCTCCATGGTCGCTTCGACTTCTTCGGCAAGGTCTACCATTCGTTTGACATGTTTTTCAGAGTAGACGTCGAGTGCGCCACCTTCAACGACTTTGCACAGTCTCGGGATAATCGCCGTCGATATCATTGATGCGACTAGGTCGCCATCTGGACCCAGTTCTGGCTCTTCATCACCGTCTTCCTGGTTGCCCGCAGGTCTAGAATACTCGTAGAGACTTGCATACCATCTAAAGCTATCGAGGCTTCGAACATCCTAAAGAACTGTCAGGCAATGCGCTAGTTTTCACTTGAAATTTCAGACTAACCTGAATGCAATCCCAGCCCACAAGTTCTAAGCGAACCCAGAACTCCCAAGCACTGACAACCCCAAGTCCGCCCCAAGCATTCCGATAGCTGTCACCATACTTTTCTCTCCATGCATTCCACTTGGCGCCAGTCGGATTACGGAACTCCTCTGCACGCACATCTGCAAGGATGGCTTTAGTTCGTTGGGATAGTGAAGAGATGGCGGACGCATAGTCAGATGCATCAGAAGGTGGGAGTGACGAATCTGTGGAGTATCCTTCCTCGTCAGGCGGGGACGGCGGCTTTCGCTGCACCCTTTTCTGGTGTCGCCCCTGACGAGCAGTACGACGTTCTTTTTGCAATGCAGCAGGACTAGGTTTAGGAATAACTCGACCCAATTCATCGGTTTCCTCTTCATTTCCGGTGTTAGGGTCATTCACAATAGGGAGGGGGCCAAAGAAAGCTTCTAGGTCATCCTGGTCGTCCGCTTCTCTTCGCTGTGTGACTAGCTGAAGTCGTTCTTGCAGCAATGAAACATGTTCGTCTTCGAGCTTTTCTAGCATTGGATACTGGTAGAGGGTGATCAGTCAAGCGATGATCAATTCCAGAGGGACGGTCCTACCTTCTCATCCAAGAAACCGGCAACACTCTCGAGCCAGTCTCGGAAGTCGCCAAACCAGGCTCGCTTATCTTCAGCTTTAATGACCATGTCACGCATCTCCTTCTCTTTTTCATCCACATCCAGTCGCTCCTGAGCCAGTGAATTCAATGCGGCAGTGTTATTTGCATGTGAGGTGGTGAGCAGCGCGAGCTGTTGAGATAGTCGAGTCATAGCGGGTTGCAGGGTGGGGATGGAGGATGGGGCAGGAACTGATGTTGTGATTAGCCGAGAGCAAGAGGATGAACAGTGGCCAACTTACTTGGAGCAGGCTTGTAAATTTGCTTCGGCTTGGAGGCAGGCGAAGCATCATACGCTCGATGACCGCCTCTTCGTAGCTGTTCTTGCTCCCACTCCATCGTCTCTTCGTCTACTTCTTCACTGCCAAATAGTGAGAGGGATGAATACTGAATAAACCCAGAGAACCTACGCGTCGTTGATCATCTCTTCCATTGCCTCTCTGCGCTTGCTTGCCTCTTTTTTNACGAGACTTTTTGCCTAAAGCGATGCGCTCTTGTGCGCTCGTATACTCGGCATATTCTAAAAGGAGTGAGTCATAGCCAAAAGTAAGGAAGAGGCCACGCACCATCGTCCCCTTCCCCAAGCTCGTCCTCTTCACGCACAAGACGACTCTCTGGATGAGGCCCAGTGTCTTCGGATCTCTTCGTGACTGAAAGGGATATAAAATCCTCCTCTCCAGAGACCTTCATCTTTCGGAGACGTTCCCTCTTTTCCTTGGCCACCTTGACAGATGACTCTGAAGGAATCAAAGTTTCTCCAGTGGTAGCATCCTCTAAGGATATTCAGCTATGAGCTAAGCAGTAGGAATTCACAACTTACCTTGAAATACGTCGATGGTGCGAGTGGATATGTCGCCAGAGTCAACGTCCATTGACATATCTGCGTCATATGGATCTACATTTGCAGGTCTGGCAGAAGGAGTAGATGATTTCAATTCGTTCAAATATGCCTGGTCATATGTTGGACCGCGACTTGGAGATATTGTGGCCTGATCCAGATCCAAAGGAACGCTTCTGTTCGCTGGTGAGAGTCGTACATCAAAGGTATCCGCTATGCACTTACGCTGCATTCTTTCCGAGAGCTAGCTTCGTGCTCAACTTTGATTTTTTAATCTGAAAGACCTCTCTATCTCCTTCCTAAAGCCATAAGTTAGAGCCTTGAATATAAGATCTGGATGACACACCTCTTCTTCTGCAGCTCCAAAGCTCAGCTTCGACTTGGTGCGCGATTTCTTGACCTTGGTCTTCAGCTTCGCTGCCAACGTGCTGGGAGACTCCTCAGCGGTTTCGAACGCGGTTGAATCATTGTCATTGGACTCTGGCTCTAGGGACGTTTGCCTCGCTCGCTGCTGCGATTTCGCTTTGCCTGAGCGCTTGAAGATGAGGGGAGTTGGCGAGGACATGCCAATCCCGACACGCACGTGGTCTTTGAGTGACCTGCCGCCTGATGCGTTTTTCCCACGAATATCCCCCTTTCCTGAACTACGATCACGACATGGCCGATGCTGCTCCCAATCGACCACGACCACGACCGCGTCCAAGACCGAAGGCAAAGAGTCCAGTTACCCAGTCTTCCACAAATGCATCGGGATCGTCGACAGCGGGCCCTTCCGCAACACCTAAAAAGGCCGCGACGCGGTCGGAGAACGACCTTGACGCAATGTTCATGAAGAACAAGAACAGGTCGTTGAAGACCTGGCATAAGTTGGAAGACCTTGCTAAAGGTGTGTTTTAGGAATCTCTTAATGATAAGATTGCTTCTCATCATCGACACTTCATTTCAGACGACAAGGGCGCCATAGACATTGGTTCTAGTAGTGAAAGTGACGAGAACGCCTCACCGCGTTCCCGTAAGCGCGCCCGAAAGAGGCCGGAGGCTCTCCCAAAGCCAAAGTGGCAGCAGGACAAAAATATCCTCAGGTGCGTACCACGAAACCTTCGCTTTTACGGTTGCTAATTGATTGCTGTGAACTAGGATGCTCTCAGCTGAACCGGCTTCGGACGACTCCGATTCAGATGTCGCCGAGCTTTCAGACCCCTCAGTTACTCCCAATAACTCAAGACGCCAATCAAAGCGGAAGAAGCAGAGACAGCGCAGTCGCTCTCGTTCTCGTTCGTTAACGCCCCCGCCGATGATTCCTCTTCAACAAGTCGAAAACGTTAGGAAGTTCGTTCGAGAAGCGCTGGGCACTACCGACATTCCTACGATCGACCTGGACGATTCCACCATCACTCTCGATCCCGAACTCGAGCGGATCGTTGAGCAAGCGAGGCAGAAGACGCCTCACGAGTCCCGAACTGCCGATAACTCAGCTGTTGTTGATCCAGAGGATACAGTTGTCATCACTGTGCACTGGAAACCCCATCCGCAGGATCCGAAGGGTAAAGAGGTCGACTGGAAATACCGAATCAACAGGGTATGATTCCTTTCAAGCTGCTTATGGCTTCTCGCATTGACCCGGTGTTCTAGACTGACAGCTTCTATGGACTATTCGAAGAAATTGCGGATGATGCTCATATTGTCGCGTCAAACTTAGTTGTTTGTCATCAAGGCAAGCGTATCTTCGCCTCGGCTGGACCAAGCGTTTTGAACATCTGGAGAGACGTCGAGTTCAGTAAGTGAACTCCCATTCAATTGCCCTTTCGCATGCCCTGACACCATTTCAAGCCGCATACAACAAGACTACATTCGAATACATCAGGGCTAATCCTGATTTAAGCGCTTATAACGATTTGAGCAGCACTCAACCCCAGACTCAAGCTCCGCCTACCTCAAGCTCAAGCAACAGTTCTATCCCTGTCTTCGACATATCAGACAGCGACGAAGACGAACCGGCCACCCCAAGGAAAGCTGCACCCTCATTACAATCCCAAGCTGCTTCGAAGTCCCAATTGGCAACTGGAGCCGAGTCTCAATCCGAAGCCGATGACGACGACGACAAACTCAAGCTCATCTTCCGCTCAGCAAAGACCGGCTCAAGGGATATCGTCCTTACAGTACGGCCCACCGCTAAATGCGGGAATATCCTCAGAGCGTTTTTGAAGAGAGCGGGCCTGGAGAAGGAGTACCCCGAAGTATTCGCTGCTGCTGGCCTGCCCCCTCCAGCTCGAGGCAAAGGCGGGAAGAAAGCTGCTGCTGCTACTCCGCCCAAAGATCCTAGACTTTGCGTCGATGGTGACAGGCTCGATAACGAATCCCCAATTTCCGAGGCTGATTTGGAGGATGGAGATTTGGTTGAAGTCGTTGGACTTTGACCATTCCTCCGGCTTGTCTCTTTGTGTTTCTCCCGGTGACAGGAACTCTACGCATGGCTGTTCTATGTATACCTTTTCTGGTTTGGATTCGTCCTTGGGGTCTCGTTATTTATTTGCTTTGTTAGGATGTACATCACATCCTGTATCCCTTTATCGTATATCCGCGCTCGCTACTTGGGGCTTCGTTTTTGGCGAAAGCTCGCAATATTCTACACCGGTTATAGTCCCAGATACAATCTTGACCTATTACTATGCTTCCCATTCGAAGCTACGCTTAAAAGTATGTGTGTGTGTGTAGGTGTGGGTGTGGTGTGGGTGCGAGAGAAAGAGGGTCTAAACGGCTTCATATACATATGCATCCAGAAAATCTGGACAGAAATACGCAAAAAGGACATGTACGTATGTAAACCAGCTGAACCATCATCCTTCACCCCTGCCAGGCGTCCGAGTTTCTCACCAAAATCCGAGCGTTGTTGACGAACGCACGAATGAGCTCGTCGAATGCTGACCGCTCGTGTTCTGACACGCTAACGTCGTTCCGTTTCATTGCAGTGGCCAATAACAACTCTGGTCGCGCAATTTCGAGCTCGAGTTCGTGCGATAGCTGCGACTGTTTGCACCAGAAAAAAAAAATGTGAGCAAAAAGTATAGTACAACCTTGAAAATACGACGCAAACGGGCGACGTACCGGTGCACTGGGGTTGGGCTGCGTCGTGACCTGCGTGAGGTCTATCACGAACTCCTCATGGGTGTACCGCATACGGTCTTTTCTCCTCGAATAAGATGGGGAACCCAGGGGATGGGAAACTAGGGAACAGAACTTATCAGCGTCAAGGAAGACGGGCGCTTAAGCACGTCATTCGCGAACGTGGATTCCTCACCTGGTACCTCGAGGCTCACGCTCACCCTCCAGTCAGCCGCACGTTTGGGACTGTAGATGTTCAAGTCGCCTAGACGAATCTTCTTCACGCATTGCACGACCGTAGAAGTCTTTTCGTCTCTTGTTACGCGTATCTTTTCGCGAGAGTCGCCTGGCGAGTCGGTGTAGAAGTTGTCTACGAGGTATAGATGTTCGTAGTCGAATGGTGAGGAGCTCTGTGAGGGCGTCGTCGAGGTTTTGAGGTTATTAAGCAGGGTATTGTAACGTCTGTGTTGGCTCTGGTACATTGAATCAGCACCGCGTCATGCACGCACGAACTAGGGGAAAAGACAGGCATACACTAGGCATGTTGGACTCGAACCGCACATCCAGCATATCCGCCGACAGAACTACATCCCCATAGCACACACACAGGGTTTCTTCAGCGAACGCACACAAAGGACAAGGCAGGCAAGACTCACTCGACTCGACCAAGACAGGCAAACCCAACCTCTGCCCCGTCCTGGTATCTTTCAATAGCCCGAGCTTCGCCTCAACCTCGACGACACCTCCCAGATGTTCAGGCCGCGTAGTAATCATATGATGCACGAAATCAGCCACCTCCTTGATAAACTCATCCAGCGGCTCAACACCCAGTATCGACAACGACAAAGGTGGCAAGGGCGCGGCGCCGCCACTCCCCGACCCTGACGATGAACCTGGCCTCACATCCGGCGGGTACTGCTGCTGGGGGTGTCTTTGGGGACCATTCGAGCCGGTCGAGTTCATGGTGGTCGTCGTACTCCGGTTTCCGCTGTGGCTGCGATAGTGGTGCTGCTGAGGGAAAGGTGGTGGATGCGGGGGTAAAGGCGGATAAGAGTATGCGCCGACGGTCACCGGAGGCTGTTGTTGAGGATTATTTGACGCGTTTCTCGAGAAGCCCAAGTTGCCGAGTGCTGCTGATGGCGTCACCTGGACCGTCGCGGTCGGGCCAGGCAACGACGTCGGTGGTGGGAAATAGCTGCTTTCTCCTGGTCCCGGCGGGTGGTAATACGTCCCGTGTACGCTTGCAGAAGATGAAGAACGTCGCTGGCGTTTGAGAGGCGGTGGCGGCGACGTGCGGTATGATGTCGAGGACATCCCTGCGACTGGTGAACGTGATAGCCGGTGTTATAGGGAAGATCAAATTCCAATTAGCACAAGGTGACCTGGTCACGACACTGGTGTAGTGAATGGCGACTGTGGAAGAGATAGCCGTCTTGTCCCCTTGCTCAAGCCCTTTCTATAGCAGTGTCGATTCTAGACTCTTTATATATGTATGGAACAGTCCGTTTCAAGCCACTCCATCATAAGAAGATGCCCAAGAATGACGATTGATTGAGAGTAATTACAGTAACGATCGGTCCAAGGAATTATTAGCGTAAGATTACTTTCAACCCGTACCTCAAACCAGCTCATGAGTCGAAGACGAAGTGGACGCCAACCTTGTGGGCAGGGCCAACAGGGTTAGGGTCGTTCAACTTTTGGGTGTCGAGGGCAAGACCGAAGGCAGCCTTGACACCAGGGCGGAGAGCCTGGGTGTAGCCTATGAAACAATTGATCAGTACTGAGCTTATCATGTAAGATGAGTTTATAAAGTAAACTTACCGAGACCGACGACACCGGCGTTGTTAATCTTTGCCTTGACAAAGGCAGAGGCGTCGAGGTAAACCTTGGTACCGACCTCAAGGGAGACACCACCATGGGTGGACTTGGGGTCGTAGATAGCCTTGGCGCCAGCCTCAACGTCGCGGTTGATGCGCTGGTAGTAGGAGGCGGTGAAGACCTTGAGGTTGCTCAAGGCGTGTACGGCAACGGAGTATTGGGGAGCGTTGAAGCCGACGGCGGTGGCGTAGCGGGTGACCTTGCCCTCGGTCACGTTGTAGGCAGCCTCAGCACCCACCAAGAAACCGTCGCGACCCAAGACAGCATCAGCGGTGAAAGTAGGGCCCTGTGAAAGTCGGGGTCAGTCTGTCTGTATCTAGGACCGACGCGTCGGACGGGCGGACCTTGAACAAGTCCAAGTTGGCGCGGGTGTGGAGGCCGCTCTGCTTGTAGACGGTGGTGAGGACAGCAGTCTTTGCACCCTTTTCGGGGGAAAGGCTGGTGGCCAAATCCAACTTCAGACCCTTGGCAATCTGGTTCTCGAGCTCAACCTGGTTGCGGAGGATGTTGGAGGTGGTCCAGGTCTGGGTGACGGTGAGGCCATGGGCCTTGTCGGTCCACTTGCCCTCGATGTCACCGGTGATGAGGTCGGACTTGGAGTCCTTGCTTCCGGCAACCTTGAAGGAGACGTTGGAAGGGGTGGCGGTCTTGACCTCGAGGGAGGCACCGTGGATATAGTAGTCCTTGGAGAGCAAGTCGTTGGAGGACTTGCCAAGGTCCTGTGGCAAGATGTCAGAAAACGCTCGGAAATTGTGCAGATAATGAGCTCGCCTTCCAGGAGGGGGGAACAGGTTGAGGGAGAGACATTATTGGGGATGAGGATCAGAAAGTTGGAGACGTGTCGTGTCGGATAGCACAAACGTTCAAAATAAGGGAATCGTCACCGTGGGAAGAAATGGAACATACCGGACCAGATGGCATTGAGCACGTTCATCCGCCATCCGTCGTCGTCATCTAGGCGGCACCAGAGAAACGCTTCCCCAACATTGGGGACAGACAGGTGGTCATGGGAGCCTGTTGGGGTACATAGCGGTAGAGCAGGAGGCTCCGGGTCGATCGCGAAATACAGTTTGTTCCTAATGTTCCGGGCAGGATTTTCGCGTCAGTATCTATCTTTCGGGCAGCAACCCAGCTCGACACCTTCGGCGCTGAGGCAACATGAGGGCAGACGGAGCTGCTTTAAGACGATGACGATGTGCCCGCTATCGACCACGATCATCCCTTGCACGAGCCGGCAATACACCGACTGAGTTGCCGAGCTACACATTTCACCTCCTACATTGATGGACTCTGAACTTTCCGCGCTGCCCCCCGAAGATGTCCTATACAAACGGGCCCCAAGAGCGCGCCAGCAGTCCTTGAGGTATTCGGCCGAAATCCCACCAGCGAGCGCAGCACTCGCAGCATCGCACCCAATGTCCAGGTGGAACGGCTACGACGCCGAGCCCTCATCCTCGATGCCAACCATACACGCCCCAACACCGCGCAGACACCTCATCGACACGTCCGAGAGCCAGCATTGGCTGGGTTCGCCACCGCTCTCGCCAGTATCGTCCACTCGCGCAGTCTCCCCGTTCGCGACCCACTTTCCTTCCAACACCTCTCCCACATCTGCCACCTCCACCTCGATACGCGGCAAAAAGGCGCCAGATTCACCCACACGCCGTCGGACGTTCAGCTCTCTGTACAATACTGACAACCCACCAAAGCATCTGAGGCAGCGGCAGACGTCCAACGCGAGCATCTCGAGCACGTATACAGTCCATGGTGCAGCGAACACCGTCAGCTTGCACAAGGCCTTGTTGCGATCAAAGTACACCCAAGCACACGGGGAGACCGAGCACGCATCCTTGGGTCGAAGGTGGATTCGGTCCATGCACAAACGCGGGCTGAGGACATGGGTAATACCCAGCGCAATCGCATTCGCAACTTTGGTAAAACTCTGTCTGGGAGTGGGCTCGTACTCTGGTGAGTAATCATCCGTGCGGCGATCCATTTACCCTGCTAATTAGGCAACTCTAGGCGAGGCTACACCCCCGATGTATGGCGACTATGAAGCACAGCGACATTGGATGGAAATTACGACGCACCTGCCCTTCCGAGAGTGGTACACCTACGACCTGCAATACTGGGGACTTGACTACCCTCCGCTGACGGCATACGTATCTTGGCTATGCGGCCTCGTGTTCGTATCTTTCCTCCATCTCTCCGGCGCCAGCATACTTACCTTGAGCGCTTTCGGACAGTGGTTCTTGGGTCAATCCTACCTGGTTCGCATTGGATGCCTCAAGAGGAATAGAGACTCCCGGTAGCAAGCTCTACATGCGCCTTACCGTCGTATTTTTCGATCTGCTGGTCTATATACCCGCCTTGATCATGTTTGTCAAAACTTGGCAAGGTACCCGATCGAAGAGGACTCAAGTGAGCACTTGCCCGTTCGTATGCCAAATAACGACGCTAATATGATTATTAGGAACAAGCACTGCTCCTGCTCCTGCTTCAGCCTGCGCTACTTCTCATTGACCACGGTCACTTCCAATACAACTCGGTCATGCTTGGTAAATCCTTTCTTAGATCCGATTGCATATCATCTAACGGCCGGGATAGGCTTCACCCTCCTTTCTATCAATTTCTTTGCCACAGGGAACGACTTGGTCGCAGCGGTTTTCTTCGTGCTAAGCCTAGGCTTCAAGCAAATGGCTTTGTATTACGCTCCTGCGATCGGATCGTACCTACTGGCAAAATGTATATATCTTGGCCAGAAGAACGGGTGCGTTTCTCTACTCTTAGCCTGATCTGACCCTAATCGTGGCCTCGTAGGTTCACGCTGTTCACCCGCCTGGCTGTTACAACTGTGGCGAGTTTCGCTATCCTCTTCCTGCCCTTCTTCCTCCCAGGACTCGCACCATCGCTTCTACACATCTTGCACCCCATTCAACGTATATTCCCGTTCTCTCGGGGTCTGTTTGAGGACAAGGTCGCCAACTTTTGGTGTGCTAGTAACGTCGTTATCAAGTGGCGAAAGCTTGCAGGCGATGGCGATACTGGAAGGAGTTGGCTTGTTAGGACGTCAGCTCTCCTGACAGCCCTCGGATTCCTGCCAGGTGTCTTGGGCCTGCTTCGAGCTGGGTGGATAATGCGGATACGCGAAGACGGGTCGACTGAGAAGGCCCGTGAATTGGATACCACCACCGCCAGTATCACGGAAGAGGGCGCTGAGAAGGCTGTCGACGATTCGAACGACAACCCCCCNTCCTTTCTTGCCTTTATTGTCGTATGCGTTATTGACGTCTTCGATGTCGTTCTTCCTATTTTCGTTCCAAGTCCACGAGAAGACGATCCTGTTACCGCTTTTACCGTTGACCCTGCTCATGTCAGGCGCGCAACCGGGGACTGCGTTGCATTCTTGGGGCGCTCTGGGGAACAATGTCGCTGTTTTCAGGTGGGTCTCAGCACCATGCGTCTGTCATGAACCAGCCAACTGACAGCCCACATTATCAGCATGTGGCCGCTTTTGAAGAGAGATGGGCTTGCGGTGCCTTACATTGCCACTGTCGTGTTGTGGAATAGGCTCGTTGGGTATAACCCACTTACCAATCTGTCGGTTGACTTTAGGCAGCTGTTTTCTCTGGTCAGTCTTACGTTCGTCCATTCTTCCTGCTTTCACCAGCTAACCACGTAACTGCTCGTAATAGGCTGTATACTCCGCGGCTATCGCACTACACGTTCTCGAGCTCGTCATCGCACCTCCTGCACGATACCCCGATCTGTTCTCGGTGCTCAACGTGCTGATTAGCACACCGGTGTTCGTGTTGATATGGCTGTGGAGTATAAAGTGCGGTGTTGAGGTTGCATGGGCGCTCGGAGGGTTGAGTTCATCCTCATCCTCTGCCTCCTCGGGTGTCACCGCAGGCCAATCTCTAGGGACAGGAACGGGGGGACCGGGAAGAGCGGGCAGCCTTGTTCCGGAGGATCGTGACGTAGCGGAACTTGATCTACCGTTGGGGGGGCCCGGCGTCGGGGTTGTTGGGCGAGGAGAATCTTCGCTTAAACGGTCCGGGGGCGAGGAGGAGGAGAGTAGGAGACTTTGTGGAACGTGCTGGCGAATCCTGATGATTGTCGCTATGTGTATATATACATGCGCTTAATTATTACGCTTTGAATATAGAATGGTCGGATCCGGCGCATTGGAAACTATCGAGTTACTGAATGTCGTACGAGTACGACGGGACCGGGTCTGGGTCCGATAACGTACATTTCTGGGTGGTGGTGGCACAACGGGGTCCCTGGCTCGTGAGTCTGGAATAACATGAGTCTTTTTGACTGTGCAGCACGTAGTTTGAGGATTCCGCATTTGTTATCTCTGGGCCGTCTTATCAGATAAGATCTGTCAGAAACGCTGGACCGATCACCGGATGCAGTTCCGAGCATATTTTCCGGTGAATATGTGCCCCGATTTCGGTCTGCTGTGGATCTCGAACAGGGAGCACGCCATCTTAGCGAGTCAGCAAGCGTCTACGCAGAGGCGGCCTTGATTGATTTCGTTACCTTTACAGCCCTGTCGTTGCTATTTATCTGATCCCCTTGGCTTTCCAGGTGTCAAGAAGGTACCCACACTCTCGCATCCTCCTCCTTCCTTCCCTTCATTTCCGCGTCTTAACTGCGTTGTCCTCGGTACGGGTCGTTCGACTTTTCGTACAGTCCCTTATATACTGACACGTCTACCTAGCTCCCGTCATGTCTTCAGCACCAGTATACGACCTTTCTCAGCCCTTGGCTACGTTGTTGCGCGAGGGGACCAAGCAGGCCCACACCGACGCCGAGACAAGTCAAGGAGCACGACTGCTGTTGGGTGGTCAACTGCCCAAGGATGAATATGTACGATTCCTCATGATGTTGTGGTATGTCTACGAGTAAGTCGGTCCCGCACCACACCTTCTATTAAATTCCCTATGACGTTTGCTGACGCGGAGCTCGTCATTGTCATCGTGGGGTGCAGCACGATTGAGCGAGGACTGGACCGCCACTCGACGTACCCAACGCTCGAACCTACCTACAACCCCACACTCCTCGCGAGGGCCTCGACTCTGTCTGCTGATATCGCGTACCTCTTGGAGGTCCCGGAGGACCAGTGGAAGGCGCATCCTATACATAAGGAGCTGGTGACGCCTCGACTCCCCCAAGCGCTGGAAACGTATTTGTCGCGGCTTCAAGCGCTAGCAGACTCTCCCGACCCTTCACCTCTCCTGGCCCACTCGTATGTCCGGTACCTCGGCGATTTGAGCGGTGGCCAGTCGATAAAGAGGATTATCGCCAAGGCCTACGGACTGGAGAGCGAGGATAACAAGGCCGGGAGTGATCTGGGCGTGTCGTTCTACGTATTCAAGGAGTTGAGGTCGGCAAATAACGCCTCCATTGGGGAGATGAAGAAAATCAAGGATTGGTTCAGGGAGGGGATGAACGTCGCCGGGGAACGGTGTGAAGACGAGGCCAAATGTGAGTGTTCACGTGACACAACTTGCCAGAGGCCTCGATTCTGATTCTTTTCGCATCTTGAACAGTAACCATCGTCGAGGAAGCTAGCAACGCCTTCAGACTGAACATGGGCATCTTCAACACTATCCGGACTCCAGAGGAGACCAAGCCGGCGACAAAGGAACGATCACAGGTGTCAAAGAGAAAGGATGAGTCGGTTACCGAACAGGAACCTCCTCGAGATGCGAGCTGGCCGCTATCTTCGGTAGCTGCGGTGATCGCTGCTGGTGCGTGTTCGAGTCTAATAGTCAATCAGGTCATGAGATTCATTCTTGCTGTCTAGTGTGTCTGGGGCATTTCATCCTCGTGGTCGGAGGCTTCACAGGAGACAAGGGATACCAGAAGCTGCTCTTCGTGGAGCGCTGGCTGTCTGAAACGTTCCTCAAGACCGCCACCGACGCAAACTGAGCGTGCTGCGCTGCCCCCGCTATAACCCCCATATATGGATCTATTATGTATAGACGAATGATACGACTTGACCTCGTGTGCTGGATCTCGGTATTCCCTCGCTTATATCATTGTACATTACTTCATTGTATCACTAGCCATTGTTAATGGGACCATACTCCCAGGGAGAAACCAGCGTAGGACGGTCCAGGATGGACCCGTCCTTTTAACAGCTTGAGCCGTCCTCTAGCCCTCAAGATTAGACTATCCAATGACAAAGTCCGATTCAGTCTGCCCTACTTCTGTCCTCACGAATGGCTGTCCTGGAACTGAATCCAGCCCCCCAAACCAGACTATACATGATGACAACGTCTAATTTAGTCTGTTCCATTCCTGTCTTCACGAATAGCTGTTCTGGACTGAAATTTTGTCTGCTGTTGGACGACAGCGATGTGCTTCGGTAATCTAAGTACAACCGAGGGCAGAATACCCACCCTCCAACTCAAAACAGCTCCAGAGGCTGTCGCCAAAGAAGAGAGAAGTCAAATGGAAGATGGACAGGCAGTGGATGAGAAGCTGTTCTAAGCGCCCGCCCGAACATCCTACAGTCGTTTGCATAACAATCTGCGCGATTTTTTCTCTCCTCTCGTCGTTTGACAGGTTGATGTGACCAGTAATGAGTAATGTCACGCTCGTGATTCGAGGGCGTACAATGCAGAGTTGGTATGACGTATATGAATATTTGCTAAATAAGAGACATGAGCTCGAACATTGAGCTGAGATCCGGTGACTAGATTCCACCGCATTTGGTGTGTGACCCGGCTAGCTTGCGCGCTCAAAAATCGAATCGCGCAAATTGTTATGCAAACTAGCTCCCATCCAACGTCACGTGGTGTGACATCTGCGTGACACAGGCATCCAAATACGGATAAAAATGGCCTCAGAAAGAGAAGAAAATTAATTAAGATATTCAAATCGATGTATCGCCAAAATCTGGCCCCAACAAGTCATAGTAAATACTATATGGTGCCCTTTGACAGAATTCTGGATGTCTCCACTCCATCTACTCAAAGTAGTTCCCAAAATACAGTCACCAGTGCCAAAAATCAGCCCTTTGTGAGGTACTTAAAAAAGGAAGATGAGGAAACCAGGAGTATGAATGTTAATCTACTCCATATACACCATATTAAAGGATAAGCACTATATTGGCCCAAAGGAACCGCATAAACGCGCTGTGACGTGTCCTCACCTGCAAAACAGATCATGAACGACATATTTTGGGAACTAGTTCATCAGTTGTCACCCGATTGGCCCCAAAGTCCCTCAGGATACTCAGATGTTGTATCTCAACAACTTGTTGGAGCCAGATTCTGCTAGATTTACCTCTGAAATATATGAATATATTATCTTGTATTTTAAGGACGACTTTTCCCCCGATTTGGAAGTGTCACACTACATCATGTGATGTTGGATGAAAGTCGATGGGAGCTACCTTACTAAGGAAAGGAGTCACTGCGTTCCGCGGGATTTTTCGTTTTTGGGGTTAGGCTATGAAAGGTCAGATTTCCCGTGCCTTGCCCCCATAACGGAACATGATGAAAACTCTAGGA
Organism: Candolleomyces eurysporus; assembly: GCA_027579435.1. Classification (NCBI taxonomy): domain Eukaryota; kingdom Fungi; phylum Basidiomycota; class Agaricomycetes; order Agaricales; family Psathyrellaceae; genus Candolleomyces; species Candolleomyces eurysporus. The sequence continues at coordinate 27,692 of JANBPK010000744.1, read as the reverse complement.
GTTCAGTCGCGAACAACCACACTTTCATCGATTAGTTGGGTTGTAGAAATACGAGATATGCATGCTGTTGTCAAATGATTGAAATACGGGCCTGAGTCAATGAAAGGTCATATTTCATTTTAGGGGTTTTGGCGGAAAGGCCATGTTTCACCATCTGTCATCAGTTTGAGACAAAGCCAAAAATCAGGTAATAGAATCAAATTTCGAGCTGCTAGTTGTTACACGTCCTCGATATAGCCTCCCAATCGCGACAATGGACAGCACCAATAATTCTGAAGAAGGAATCACAGGAGGTGGTGTGCCGCCCATTTCAACCCCACAACCGTACCCCAACCAGTCTGCAAACCCTTTCCCCTTTCCATATCAACATGCAGCCAGTGCATTCAACTTCCAAGGTGGTTTCAATGGGTTTATACCACCGTCAGTCCCCCAGTTCCCGCAGCCTCAGCCAGGAACGTTCAACTTTCCGCATGGACTTGCAACACCCAACCAAACTCCCAGCAACCAAGGGAAGCGCCCACGAATGGATGATGATGCAAACCCTTTACCTAACTACGGGGCCAGTGGTGGATGGTTGGAACGGTATCAGCAACTGCGTGATGACCACAATGCGTTACAACAACGGGTCGAAGTCCTGGAGGCTGCTTTAGGGGAAATGTCTATTGAGAAAGCGACGGTAGCGACAGCCAACGATGCAGATTCAAAGCGGATTCCAGAACTGGAGGTGAGTGAGATGCTTGGATGAATGCATCAAAGAAGCTAATACGCACCATGTTTAGCAATTGGTGCACGACTATGCTTTCCAACTGATGGACATCCAGAAAAGTCGTGGTCCAGCCGCTAGGACTAACTTGAATTGTACCACGCCGGAGCCTGCAACACCAGAACCTGAGTTGCGACTGGACTATACACTCCCAGACCCTGGAGGGGTTTTGCCAGGTAATCCCAACTTGAAGGTCCCAGACTGGACAGTCGCACGCCCAAATAGCAACACCGACAACAAAAAGTTTCAGCAGGCAATATTAGAATTGATCAAGATCAATAACGGGGTCAGTAAAATTCTGTCCAACAGACTGAGAACACCACTCACCGTTGTCAACCAGGAAAAGGTTGCAGAGCATGGGTGGTCTGATGAGGATATCATGCGGCGAATTCAAAGCGCTTTCAGAACATTCATCAAACACTACAAACAGCAAAATGATCCCATTGAACGTGAAAAGGCACAGAACAAAAACTTACGAGCGAAAATGCAAGGCCGACAGAAAACCAAGCTTGAACGGCGGGTGGGCGCATTTCCAGAGTTTGAAAAACGCCACGGGAAGGAGGCAACTCAGGGATATCGGCAGCTTCTTCAGAAGGCAGCGATGTCATCTGATGACGAAACACCTGGAAAAGCGGACAAGGGAGCCTGGGAGAGAAAGGTAAGAGAGCTGCGTGGAACAGCAAACATCAGCGTTTGGGAAACTCACCGTCTTTTGTGGCGTGACATCAATGTACGCTGCCACGTCTCCTGCTGCTTAAATTTCAGGCTAACATTTTTCAGCTTGTTCGATTCTACTATGCGCTCGATAAAATTTCATTCGAGAAGATGAAAGCTACTGTCAACAGTCAGCGATTCCATGGGTTTAAGGAGAACGATAATGAAAACGCACCAAGGCGATCAAACAGAGACTGGAAGCTGTACGAGTGTATGGTTAGCAAGGGGTGGGCAAAAGCAAACCACGACAACACACCCAAGTGTCCCAATCCGCCAAACTTCTCAGCTGATCTCATGATCACTGATGATGAGCTGTTCCCCGCAGACCGTGAAGAAATTGAATTACTGGAGAGCTATTATGGAGACGACGAAATGGAGGATTAGTGGAGCTAAATTAACAATTATCAGTCATATTGGTTAATCCACAAACAATAGAAGCCTTACGTTGACACTTAATGTTGCAAGACATGGGATGTGATTAATCACTACACAGTGAACAGCGACGTGGGATTTGATGTATTGCAGCAGAAGGAGGGTCGAAGGCTGAGGCTCGTTGGCTGGCACAGTCCCATCAGGGTGCCAAAGCTGAACGCCAAGTGATTGGCTGAAATATCATATCAGTGCGAGTGCATTAACAGCCGATGAACATCCAGTGTACTCACAATGATGCCCAAATAGACCCAGATAAGTCAAGGCGCAATGGCCACAGCCACTTGAACCGTCCTAGCGTAAACTGGAACAAGGGTGATTGGTCAATATGAATGATATCAACGAGCTCTCCCGTCCAAGTATCGCCTTGTTTGGAGACCAAGACTTGAACCATCGAGTTATTCAGTAAGTGCTGCCTTGATCGCTGAGAGGCATGAAATCGCCGTCCAGAGACAATCGCATAGTCAAAAAAGAAGGCTATCCGCTGCAGTGGCATTGAGCCAGCATCTGGGTTCAACACCAAATTGGAACGCAGATTGAGCAATGGTAGAACTCGTGATACATACGCCAGAACCAGATTATAGATATCTGAATTCATAAACATCTGTTCAAAGCGAGGGCTCAAAGCAAATGAAACGGCCTCTAAACAATGGTCAGGACGGTTTAAATTAAAGAAGGGCTGAGAAAATACCATCTTCTCGATGTTGATCCAGCTCCTTTGCTAGAGCCTGTACAGTTCCACAATCATCAGCTGATGCGCTGAACATGTACGCTGCGGCCTCATCGAACAGCCCTGACGTGTCTTGCCTTGAAGCCTGCGAAATCTGGATCAAGGTCAGTTAGGAACACCCCAAAACGTAACAGACTGATGTACTTGTCGGGATGTTGCGACTGCTCGATGGAACTCACGGAAGAATGTAGCTTCAAGCTCGCCACCACCTTGATTATTGGTTTTGTAGCTCTTTAGGACCTTGTTGAGACGCTCAAACAGAAATGTCCAGAAGCCGTGAAGGGGCCCAAAATCTCGAAGACAGTCAGGTGTATGGACTGCGTAGTGGTGATTAGGGCAAATAACATCTTTGCCATAGAGCTAAGTAGGCGGAAGGTCAGAAAGACGGTATATTTGGAATACAAAAATGAACACGCACTGTCACAAGCTCGCTGCAGTACTCAGAGAGCAGCTTTTCAGCTTCATCAATCTCCTGGTCTGAAATCTGGCGAGCGAGAAGCAGACGAAGGGCACGGCAGAGCTTCATAAAATTAGACGGATCATCGGGGTGAAGACAGGCGGCCAGCTCTTCATCATCTTCCAGGGCATTCAATTCATTGTCTCCAGAATTTGACAATCGAGCTGCGTGCTTCCTCTTTCCCGTCTTGGATGTTGGGGCAGCCGACATTGGTGTTTCGGGTGTTGATGTTGCAGTTGTCGATGCTCTAGGTGTGGGCGCCACATTCGTTGAATTCTTCTGCTTCTGCTTCTGCTTCTGCTTGCGAGCTTTGGCAGCCTTGGCTTTCTTATCAAGCCAGGCCTGAATAGCAGCAGCACGCTGTATGCGTGCTGTCGCAGGATCTGACATATACACGTGCCAGATTTTGGGAATCTGTTTGGCGGTTAATAAGTAGAGATTCTGATACATATCAACTATGACTCACCGCGATCGGTGCAATAACAGTTGCCATAAGCATCCACTGGTCTGCTGTCAGTGAACCTCCGGCAGGAATCCCGACTAGTGACGGAAGGCGGCCAAGATAAGAGGGCATCTGAAACTAACCCATATAAGAACAAAGAACAGAACAGAAGATATGTTTGGGTGATAGACTCACATCAGCCAGGATTCCATGCAGCATTCGCAGCTCCTTTGATGGACAAAGGATCTTTCCTTGAACCCATATGTGGTAGAAATGTGTTTTGACGAGTCCTAATTCACGGAAAAATAGGTCAGAATGTGTTGTCAGTGAAAGCACAAATATTAATGACGTACCCAATAAAAGGTTATGCATGGGATCAATGATAATGCACCGGACAATATCAAAGTATGGTAAACGTGCAAATTCTGACCAGCGTGTTGCATTAAGCTTCACAAAATCATCACGCTCCTTGGGGGTTGTTAGGTTGGCATAGCTTTTGCCGTGGATCCGGTGCTCATAGTCAGTTCGGGTCTTGAAGCCTTAGGTGTATAATATTAATGAGGGGTCAAACCAAAGACTTGACATGTAACCGACACGTACCATTCCTCATAAACGAGCAGGGATCGGCCTTGTCCAACTGCTTGATCCAGCAACGAGTACAAAAAAAAGGTATGAGAATGGGATCCAAAACCTCCAAGTTTATGCACTGCTGGCTTATCGCAGCAGATGCAAAGTAAGAGAACCCGGATCAGTCGTCCTTCTGGCTTCAGCGGTGTTGACAGAACTGTGCCCTGTTTCCATAAACGAAGCAACTCATTGACAAGAACACGGCAGAATCGCTGGCACTCGTCTGGACCCTGTTCCTTGGGACCAGGCATGATTCCGCACAGGATTAGATTAGCTGTCCGGTATCTGGAAGCATGTTTATTAGACATATACAAGGATACATAAATGGAGCAACTAACCGGAGGTGCGGAGGTAGATTAGCAATATTAAACGACATTGGACAAGATGAATGGGATGGAGCAATCTGGCTGCGAAGATACAAGAACCTATAGACATAAAACATGAGCCATGTGTTCCATAAAAGACAATGAATAAAGCCATACCAGTCTACACCCAAGGTCAAACCTATACGAAGCTCGCCATTTGGCCCATTGCTATCTTCTGCGTTGTTTTGGAAGAACAGGCTTCCATCAGGTGCTTGACTTTGGCGGGGGACAGCACCATCAAAGATATCGGTGTAGCACCCTGGATATCGTGCAACAGATCTCCACCGATCCATCTCCTCCTCAACACCAGGTACTGCAAGAATGGTGGCTAGTTGAGCTTCAATGCTCATATAGGGAAATCGGAGGAGCGGAGACCGCTCTCAAGAACCTGGCGCGTTCTCGAAAATTGGTGTCCCACAACGTAAACAACTGGATGGCGTGTCCTGCTTGCTGGGGTAGACTTCGAGGCAGTTGGGACATACAGGAAGGAGGTATATCATAGGTTCAACCTTGAGTTTGTTCATGATGCGGGGTAGAGTTGTGACGGGGGCTATGGCAAACACGGTTCCAAAGGATTTGAGAATCAAAAGGACGACATTGATGAGTGCAGTACAGGCACAGAAGGGGAGGTGGAATTGAATGCGAAGCCATGTTACGAGGAGATAGAGTAGGTGAATTCCAGGGGGGGGTATTGGTGTGTTGCTCACTTGACAAGGGAATGTTAACGGGAGTTATGAATGGGTCTGGGGAGTTTTCCTGCGTTTTGAATGCAGGTACACCTTGCGCGACTGGTGGGGATGGAGGTTGAGATGAATTGGTGGTGGGGAAGGCACTTGGAGAGACAGCAATGGCTGGGACAGGACCCGAAGGAGCTGGGGGGCTAATGGAAGCCAACAGTGAGCCTTCCTGATCATCACATGCATCTTCAGCAGGTTCAGGTTCCTCCCAATCATCATCGATGACAGGCTTGAATACCTCTTCCTCAGCTGTTGGCATAGTTGAGCCGAACATGCCACTTTGCGCTGACAGCTGCAATATTGGTTCACTGACAACAGGGGGCCCATCATCAGGCAGCAACATCATGGCGTCAGGGAATTCGGCGGGAGCTGTGAGAGGCATCGCAGTGGGCTCAGAGGGAGTGGTGGGTGAGATAGGAGGGGCGATCGGGTTGGAAGGAACTGTTCCTTGAGAGCTCAATGACTGGGGAACCACAGGCCATTCATGTTCATCCTGCTGTAGGACTCTGCGCAGGGCCTTGTCCAATCGAGCCTTTTCCTGCTTCAGATGCCGCCGACGTTCCTCTTGAGTGACGTGCTTGATGCCGCCGCACTGTGCACACTCGCAAGGAACATTGCGATGGTTGGGTCGCTTCGTGGACTTGACCTGGCCACAACAGTTAACACAACAGATATAGCGTCTGGAAGAACATGGAGTATACCATTGGTTTATGGAGGTCCAATAAATCTGTGGGTCGGAAGAATGAATAACGAGAAGGTGCTATCGATAAAATAAAACACACCCGAAAAAACCGGAAAAAAACGGCAAATTTCAACAAAGATGCCAGCTACGGGGTGGTCTGAGTCGGGGTCATGGTCTTGAAGCACTTCTACAAGGGCCTGGTCAATGAAAATTGCGATTGAGGTGGGAAAGAGGTGGGTTGTTCACATTGGATGCGAGGGAAAACACGGCGTGTCGATGCGCTGGGAGGGTCAGGTGATCGCGCCAGCCCAACCCAGCCTCGAGACAGCCAAGAAACACTGATCCATACAGCTCGGGACTCAATATACACAGAGAGCGACTCTATGGAGGGGAAGAATGAAAGCAAGAAGTGAGGAATGAACCCCGTCGTTGCTTCCTTTATTGAGTTGGTCGGAGTTTGGGTGCTCCCCATGCCAGATGTCAATCAACTCTCTTCTACTTTCGGACGATGAAATATTAATATGCCTGTTGAAAGATACATCGACGCTAGGCTCGCTCAGACAGCAATATTTACAGCTAGGGTACTACTCTAGACGGAACTCTGCACCGTCCTCGGGTGGGACCAATTCATCCCTCAAGCAAACTTGCAGGTTACGGGCTTCTTCTTCGGTCATCGAAGAGGCACGAGGCTTGTGAGAGCGAGAGTTTGAAGGAATGGTTGGTGTGACTTCAGTTGGCACCCATTTCAAGAGAATGGCAGCTTTTAAGTCTGCCCATGAGCCCCTCTAACAATCCAGCATCAGTGAGTGCAGCGATAGGATTGAGCTCAATTAGTAAGGACGTACCGTTACCCCTTCAACCCATTGTTGCAGCAAACAGTTATTGCTTGCGTTGAATCCACGACACCGGTACATGCCTATGATGTCCACAATAACAGCACGGGGCTGCCAAAACTTAAGGGGACAGGCTTCATGGTAGTCGAGCCAGCCCGGTCTATTGTTGGTGTCGCTGAGAAGCCCCCTCCACTTGTCCAGGGTCACGGAAGGGCTCTCAGCAACATAACAAAGGAATCCGCACTCGGGCGGGACATAGACGTTGAGATGCAACCTGAAGACAGACTCGTTGACGAATAAACCATTGTTGTCCTCGACGCACTGAAGATAGGTAAGAATACTGTACAAGTAGAGTGGTAATTGATAACTAACCTCCCGCTCTGTGATTGTCACAGTGCATTCCACGAGGTCCGGTGTCAGGAAGTCTTCAAAGGCAGGGGCATGGAAGGGTTCGATATTAATGTGCTTTTTGGGAGGCGCGAAACCCTGATCAAGGCAGCAGCCTAGCCAGGCATCCACTGGAAAGCCGCGTTCATTGCGACGTAGACGAGCGCCCGCAATCCTCTCCACAACTTGGTTCAGAGAAGGTGGTGGTTGTTGTCGAGGTCGAAGAAGGGGCGGTGGGAGAGGTCCAAGGCTAAAACGCCTTTGTCGGCGTGGTTGGTCGTTGTCCTCGTCAGAGAATGCATAGCCTGGGGCGGTAGGAGGCATCCTCAACGGTGATTAAGGGGGAAAGGCAAAAACAAAACTAGAGATATTAATATTAATATAAATTCGTCAGAATGTCCAGTTCTTTCCAATTGAACGATATCTTACCTTGGGGGCTGTATCTCTCCATTGCGAAACCGACAATAGTTGACGAAGGACAGAGAATGTTGAAATTTCTCTTGTAGAGAAACCTGCTTATACCCGAGATTGAGTAAGCGTTGAAAGGGGGCGACAGCTGAATTTACCAGCATGGAAAACGAGATGAAAGGTCGACTTTCGCGCAAAGTGTGAGATGTGGATGAACAAGTTTGATATCAGGTAGTAAGACGTGGCAAAGTGGAGTAACATGGGGCGACAACAGGAGACATGACCTTTTCCCACCTAACCCTGAGAACGAAATCCGGGGCGGAACGCAGTGAGTGCAAGGTTCGTGATACTGAGAGCTGTGCCGGTAGCTGGCAAGTGTAAACTACCCAACCCACTCCTCACCCTTGAGTCCACCCCCTGGTCAGATTTTTTGTCCGGGATGATAGGTCTAGTGGGATTTACATCCTTGTTGCTGGAAAATTAAGCAGACACCGGGGCCATTGTGCACGTTATTCAAGTATGATGGCCCCGCAGGACCAGAAATTTGATTTTCTGAGCCTCTTATTGGCAGTTTTTCTTTGGGAGGAAATAGGTATTTCATTCCTCATCCTATCTCTGAAGTATGGCTTTCTACATTTGCTTTCTAGATTGTGGTAAGCATATCCAATGAGCCTGCACAATGATCAGCACTGTCGCCGGCTTGGTTGCCGCGTGCTGACAAATCAGCTTGTTATCTTGCACAGATAAGATGCAGTAGCAAATTCCGAGATTTGGCAACACCGACTCCCCCGATAGCAATTTCTCTTGTGCACATTAGTTTGAAACATCTAACGCCAGCTAAATTATTTTTCTTGTATTTCTTGTATCTCAGGTGATTATTTGGAGGATTTTTTGTCAGTAGCAGCAGTAGCAGCGGAGTTGCTACTGACGTGGCTGTGTAAATATATTCGGGAAATCTGTTCTGAGCCTGCGATCAAATCCGACTTCACCATCGTTCCCCACGTCCAAGCAAGCTACTGCGGAGCGACGGGTGTCAGCAAGTCCTGGTGAGTCTCTGTCAGTTCCCTCTTCTTCCTTTTATTTTTCTTCCCCTCGATTATTTTTTTATTATTTATTTTTATTTTGGCCCACACTCATCAGTAGCGAGCCGGCAGCAGCGAGCAGCCTTGTCAAGGTTATGTTGTCGCGAATACCATGGCGTCCCCTCTTTGTCCGACACTACGCAGCCAAGGCCAGCCTCAAACAGCAGCTTGACGCTGTTCAGCTCCTGGAGCAGCAGCATGGCAGACTCTTGCGGGTGGTGAAGAAGCGGGTCGATGAGCGTGCTCACATCCTCTCCCAGGTACGTCCTGTTTTCTGTCTACAAGTCCCGGAAATAACACGGCACAAAGATCTCAGAGGACATGTCCAGTCCCCAAGACGTGGCGCGTCTAAAGCAGGTCAAGGAGATGGAACCTCTCCAAGAAGCCTGGGACCGCTGGACCGAAAACCGAAAGGTCCTCCACTTCCCCCTTGTTCACCACAATCCACTCACTCACCACTCACTCTATAGTAGCTCATCGATGAAACTTCCACACTGCTCAACGATCCAGACCCCACCATGCGCTCCATGGCCTCCGAAGAATACGCCTCTCTCCAGGAAACCCTCACCGAGAGCCTTGAATCTACTTTCCCTACCCTCTTGGTCCCTCCTTCCAAAACCGGCCACCTTTCCGCCCTGATGGAATTCAAGTCCGGTGCCGGAGGTCAAGAGTCCAGTTTATTCCTGGGGGAATTGTTGCGCATGTACGAACGATACGCCGCGACCAAAGGCTGGCAAGCCCAAGTCGTTGCCAAAAACGACTTGGAAGACAGCGGGATCAAGGATGCCATTCTCGAAGTCAAAGGACCGGCTGCATACGACCACCTACGTTGGGAGAGTGGTGTGCACCGCGTCCAAAGAGTTCCAGCAACAGAGTCCAAAGGCCGGGTGCATACGAGCGCTGTTGCTGTCGTGGTACGTGCAAATCACTGCTCCCTTGTAATGTGAGATTGACGCGTCGGATAGGTACTACCTCTCATGGAAGAGAACGACTCAAAATCCGAAGAACTCTACAACATGAGCGACATCAAACTCGAGGTCATGCGAGCCAGAGGTGCCGGTGGTCAACACGTCAACAAAACCGAATCCGCCGTCCGCCTGACACATATCCCCACCGGTATCACCGTCTCTATGCAGGACGAACGTAGTCAACACCAAGTACGTTTGTTCTTTGTTTCTGCTGCTCTCTTAACAATGCCTGGAATTTGGTACTGACCTGCGATTAGAATCGACGTAGAGCTTTCCAAGTTCTAAGCTCCCGACTCATGGACCTAAAACTCCAACGCGAGATGGAAGAACGCAGAGACACTCGCCGGAATCTCGTCAGTGGGGCCGACAGAAGCGATAAAATCCGGACGTACAACTTTGCCCAGGTACTTACATCCCCTCTCCCCACTTCCAGTTCACAGTTCGATTAACAACGCACGCTTTCTTGTTATCCGTTCATCTTTAGGAACGCGTCACAGACCACCGAATCGGCCTAACGCTAATGAACCTCACCTCCGTCCTCGAAGGCGATGGCTTGGAAGATATTGTCGAGGCTATCCAAAAGCACCAGAATGAAACCACCATGGAGGAGATGTTAAATGTAGACTAAGGCGCGGTGTGTCTCTGTTGTTCATCGTATCATATCATATAGAGTTAAGTACTAAGTATTGTATATACTGTTATTGTTAGAGTTAATCACAGACCTCTGCTCCCTGCTCCCTGCTGGAGATCATTCCTTTGGATCGGACGCGTCCAGTCCCCGCGTACGTAGCGAGATTGCGGTCGTTTGATCCCTCTCGCCCTCACCCCAAAACCCTGTTGTCCTTGCGTCGGCCCTCGGAGACTCGTCTCATCTAATTAGGCTAAAGCTAATCGGATTTCGAAGCCTCGAGGTATGCCCACAACTTGTGAGATATTCGCTAAGTAAAAACGCACTTCTTCGATATATTGCTAGATCAGGCTTCTCTCACTTGTTCTAAGTGATATGTTTTCTTCTAGCTCGATCAATGCGAAGCTGATCGTTGTGCACCACGCCATATCCAATATATCTCTCAAGATCTCACCCATCGTAAATTTGGCCTCCGTCCTCTCGAGTCTTATTTACCTACCGAAGAGTTTTTCCTCTTGTGCTAATTAGGTTCTCCTCAACCCCGAACTCAGGACAGTGCTTACAAATACCGCCACAACATATCTGATACGCGTTGAGCAACACCCGCTAGTGCTTGATCTTCGATAATTTTTTTTNCGACCTACCTGTCCACCGCAAACCACACAAAATGCTAAGTAGGAGACCGTTCTTCTGCTAACGCTAGCCCGAATCGGGAGGTGACGTCCAAAGCCACAAACCCGAATTTGAATTTGAAAGTCACAGCAAGGCTTTTCATGATTCGTTGTATTTCTGAGACTCACGTAGGTCACTAATATCGACCGGCGGTCTTGCAGCTACGTAGCTACCTTCCTTGGCGGACACTCAGATACATCGCGACCTGAAGACTCTCACCGCAAGTCTTCAGGTACGTATCGTATCTCATTTGGAATTCAGGATTCCGCTTTAGGCCATCGGGAACCGAACAGATTCGAGAAAACGCTTGACAAGTCTGGCAGCACTGGTAACTTGTCAAGCGCCCGAAAGAATTTTTTCTACGAATTCCATTGGCTCGCCTTGTTGCACCGCTAGCGCATACTGTTTCACGATGTTTGGGGTGACTCAAACGTCTATAAAAGTCGGGGTGCGTCCCACTCCAAGTCCTCAGCACTCCTCAGCTTTTCGACGAGTCTTCAGCTTAGCTATCCAACCTCTCTTACCCGCCTCACCAACTTTTCACCATGCTCGCTCGCATCTCCACCATCGTCGCCTTGACCTCTTCCCTCTTCCTCCTCCTCTGTCCTATCCCTCGGCATATTTCGCGTATTCGGAGTCGTCCCCGTCGCTCGTCATCGTCGTTGGGCGAGGGGTTCGTCGTGGATCGTCGTGGTTGAGAGGAAGAGAGCGGATGGTGGCTGTGCCGACCGCGCGCAACAAGTACCATGGTCGTTGGTGGTGGTGCAGCACCCGAACGGCCATCGTTGATGGTCGTGGGTGGTAGTGCTGCACCCGAGTGGCGATCGTTGATGGTGGTTGGTGCTGCACCCGAACGACCATCGAAGGTGATCGTTTGGTGGTATACTCCACCTGAACGACCGTTGGAGGTCGTTCGCTTGGTGAGTTGCACCTGAACGACCTTCAACGGCCGTCTCCTCATTGTCTTTAACCCTTTCTCTGCACCTTCTCCAACGCACTGCGCTCTGGGCTACATCTCCTCCTTGACCGTCTACCCCTCTATTTTATGCTCAGACCTCGGGTTCGTCGTTCTTGTGTTGCTCGTCACCCAACCCAAGACCGAAGGCTCGCGATACAGTTTGAACGTCCTGGAACTTGCCTGGCAATCTGTTTCGCTGCTGCTTGTGTCTGGGTTGCCGGTCTCTTCTGCAATTGGGCTAAAGGAATCGCTTTTCATGTATATGATAAACTCGGGCGGTACATAACTGTCGTTCATAGCCAATGGTACCATATGAAAAGCAGAAGTCGATCCACGACATAAAAAGGGTTGCCATGCGTTTCAGAGGCTAAACATTATCCCAAAGACGCTAGTGGTTTCGTCGCCTGAGGGAAAGGGTGGCAACGACGTTCAACGCGTTGTTCGAAACGGGAGGTAGACGTCACTTACCCAAAGCCTAGTCGGCAGATTGGATGAGGCCGATACAGAACGTGGCTTGCGGCTCGGCGGTGAGGTCGAGTGGGTGTATGGATATTGGTTTTCGGTTGTCGAGTTCGATTGTCAGGTTGAGAGGGGTCGAGCAGGGGACGTAGTCTATAAACGAGCGGAAACCCTGTGAGTACGACGAAGAGGGAGGAGAAATTTACATGGAGGGAAAAAGGGAAGAGGGGGAAGAGATGGAAAGAAATGGAAGACGGTGGAAGGGGACTGTAGTAAAGAAACCGACACCGAAACAAAGTAACGGACTCACAGATTCCGTCCTCCGCGGGAGTCACCCACCGTTTCATTGATTGCATTCGCAATCCGGCTGGTGGCGAGTATAAGCGGTACACCGGTATCCTGGACCGCGCTTGGGAGCACTACAAATGATCGAGTCAGTGGGCTGAAGAGCGAAGGGAGAGATAGGGAGGAATACGGAGGGATCTAATGAAGCGTTACGGGAGGGGGGAAGAACGAGGGAGAGTCCGGCGACCGTCTCGCTCGGCGGAACGAATGACACTCGAAAACAATGAGCACCAGAAGAACAAAGATCAAGCGGGTGTCATTTCGTTCCTCAAGGATGAGACTCGGTCAGACCAAGCACAGTCCAGATCAAAACTGCAGCCCTCACTCAACTCAAATCCCAACCACCCGAAACCGAGATCGAAAATCGAAGACAAAGAGACCCGCACTCACCACCACCCATAGTCCCTCTCCCGAGCTCAACATCCAACCTCTCCCCATTCGTCCCGTACACGACGACTTCTCTGACACTGGTCTTCCAGAATAACGTACTCGTCCGCTCGGCGTGGAGGGTATCGTACTCGAAATCGGCTTCGAGATTGTGTCTGTCTCCGGATGAATCGGAAGTAGAAGTGCCGATGGTAGAGGGTGTAACTGATTGGGTGGAGGAGGTGATGAACGACGGGTGACGGCCGAGTGCCATGACTGAGGGTATACGTCCGTTGAAGCCTGGTCGTTCGAGCTTCATGCCTACGTGAGGATGTTAGTACTGATAAAACGACGAGGAACACGGACGGGGGATGGGAGGGGACGAGCGACTCGGACCTCGAACGTCAAAAGCAACGAATGAAGTGTCCTGGAAAGAGACGAACAGGGACGAAACACCCACCGATAAACCTCAACAACGGCGCATTGTCCACTGGAGTAATACTGAACAAATTACTCGCCCACGCCGCTCCATCAGGGTCGTTCGTAGTTCCGGCTGGTAGGTTTTGTGCAATGACGGTGTTGAGTGGAAGGGCGAGGCCAAGGAGACCGTGGAAGTTTTGCGAGAGGGACTCTTTGTCGACTTGGGTAGCGGCGGCTGGCGGAACAGAGTAGAGAGTTAGCGATGAGAGACGGGGTAAAGGGAAGGGAGAGGAATAGGAGGGAACAAAGGAGAAGAGCGATGGCAAAGAGAACATCCTTCGACATTCGCGGGTGGTAGGGGTGTTGGTAGTGAGCCGGTGGGCACCCCCGCTGCCGTTCTTCGTCGCCCACCACAGCTCTCCGAACGCGTCCTTCCCCTTTCCAATCCCCCCCNTTTTAACCTCCTTCCCTTCCGGTTCCGCCTTGCGACCCGGACTGACCGCTATAAAGCTATAAAGAGCGGTCAGTACGGTGCCAAGGCATATCGATACCCACTTACCTGGAGTATCGGTGCCACGTCCTCGTCGTTAACGGCAGAGCCGACGGTGGTGGTGAGACGAGAGAGGGGCGATGCCATTCAAAACGTCGCCATAAATGAGTGAAGGAATAGATCATCCGTCGCCTCTATCTGTCGCCGTCCTCCACCTTTCATCCGCCCATTTTCCTTTCCTCCTCCTCTTCTTTCCTATCCCTCGGCGCCACTAGCGTATTCGGAGTCGACGGCTGTGTTTCATCCCCGTCGTTCGTCGTCGTAGTCTGGTGAGGTAGTGGTGGACCACACAAATTTCGACGAAGGTCAGTAGTGGTTTCCGTCGCTACATTGACGATTGTAAATCTTTTTCTCCCTAAAATTCAAGTATCGTGTTCTGTGCTTGCTTGTATGCGGTCGGTTTCCAAAGGTGAACAGAAAAATAAAATGAAATGAAAAGGTACCAAAGTTCAACCCAACCTTGGGCGAACACTCTTCGGACAGCCTCTTCACGCACCTTCCGTACCATCCTTCCTCTCGCCTCCAACTCTCGACTCCCTCTCCTTCTCCCTCAGCTCTCGTTCTCATGCTTTCGTTTCCCCTCTTCGGCCTCCAACTGTTCCTCTTCCTCTCTACCTCCCTCTCGACCCGCTCAAGTACCTGCCTCTCAAAAAGTTCTTGGAACTCTTTTTCCCGATTTACATCCCACTATTCAACCGGCCGCGACGTCGGTCACGGCCTGCAGCACTCCGAACGTGGGATCAAAGTGTCGATTGTGGGGAGTGATCGTCGTCCTCGTCCTTCGTTGTCGTCGTTCCTCGCAGTCGTCGTTTTCCACCTAACCCGCCCCTNCCCCTAGCCCTGCTCTTCTTGCTCTTCGTCGCTCGGAGTCGCTGGTACTGTCGACTGCCACCTGCCTTGGCAAAAATCCCTCTGCTTTGGCAGGGATTTTTTCTGCCGTTGGTTGTCGTCACATCCCCGCCGCTCGTCGTCGTCGTCGTTGGGCGAGGGGGTGCTCGTGGTCGAGATGAGAAAGAGCCCGGTGGCTGTGCCATCCACGCGCGACTAAGGAATATTTGCACACCGCCCACCGAACCTACGAGCCTCGTCCTCTTTCCCATTTCCCCTCTTCCCGGTTTCCCCTCACATTCAGTCGCATCAGATCTCAGGTCACGTTTTCCCTTAATCTGCCTTTTGCCGTACGATGGTACGTCCCACTCCATGGATATTCCTCTACGTCGTTTTGAATGTCGGGTGTCTCCACAGGAAGTTGAGCGCAGAGCGAGTTCACCAGTTCGCAACTCTTCTTCTTGCAGGTGAGTTACGTTTCTATGTGCTCACTTCAAAAATGGTGACGAACCCCAAAGGACTGAAATGACCGCCGATGAAGACCTTCGCGACGATCGCCTAGAACTTTGTACCAAGGACAGCGTCTTCCGGCTCATCGACTCGCATTACAAGCGCTGGCGCAGCCTTAATCGCCCTGGTGACAACGACTTGAGCTGGTCGACATCCGCGCAAACGCCTTCGAGGGACCTCAGTGATCTCAAGTTGGCGCACAACCGGACGGAGTTGAGTAAGCGGGTATAGGATTCGACGAGGATCGTCGATGAGCAGGGAGATTGATTAGGAGGATGGTTGAGGGTTCGGCGACAGCACCGGCCGTAGAGAACTCAGGAGAGGGAGGAGGAAGACTTAGAGGAGGGATTGCGAGTGTGAGGGAGGGAAGAAGGTGGATTGGGGGAGTTGACCGCCACGAGTCAATCGTGTACGAGCAAATTCAGTTGAATTGTATGTCGAGACTCCATGTCTTTGTATCCAGATAAGAAGAGGTGGTATATACAACACCTAGAGAGAATGCGTGAGTAAATGTTCTCTAATTTCTTGGCAAGGTCGAGGTTAAATAGAAGTGAAGAGTGTTTGTTCTGCATTGAATTGACACAGAACGAGCTCAAAACCTGACCTACTAGCTGCACATGTCACGCAACAGCTGTAAGCCCCACTCGCTTGGCCTGCGGGACTTGTGGTCTCGTTCGCTGCATCATAATTACACCAGACAGGGTAGGGGTACGGGGTGCTGCACGTTGGACTGGGTATTAGACTCCGTCATCGTTGGACAGGGACTTGATAAAGTGCAATTCTTTTGTACACCATATGCACGGCATTTCGCACCTTGTTTGTGGACAATGTCACTGAGATTTAGTCCCAGGCTAAAGCTGCTGCAGTTATGCTGTAGATAGTCTTATTCAGTCGCGATTTTGAACTGATTTCGTGCTGATTTCAAATCTGATTTCGCGATTCAATCTTATCAATTGCACGAAAATAATGCTCAACATATCGGTGATTTGACAGAAATAAGGAACACGTTCAAAGTTGATTCCGCGAACTAGACAAAATAACGTTGCTAAATCAGATTCAAAAACACTACAGTGAACGAGACTAATATTAGCAGACATCGACAGGCTTAACGTTTACATTGAACATGTATCACCACTTCAACTGAGCCAAAGATATTGCTAACATGTGAGCATCGCTTGGCCAACCGTTAGTGTCAGATGAGCCTCATTTGAACGGTCTTCCACCAACTTTAGCAACTGCTCATGGATTTTCGTTCGGGATATCGGGTTCTTCGAGTCGGTACCACAAGAGTAGACTCCTAGAGGCTGGAGAGGAGTAAGGTTAGTTTTCAGTCTCGAAACATGATCAATTCGGCTCCTTACGCTCCTCTCGTATATTCAGAGACATAGCATGGTTTATCTGGAAAAGAATTGTTGCGAGGAGGAAAATATAGACTGAGATGTTTGCCGTGCGGAGCGCCATGGTTTCAACCCTCGGTAGTCTATAGCCCTATTTATAGGAGATTTTTGAAGCAGATACTCGCATACAAGGTTACATCGTAGGAACACTGGAGCGTGAGTATCCACTTGTCGTCTGACTGAGGGAGAAGCAAACGATGCGACTCGCGGAAGGGACTTGAATCATGATGAGAACTGTCGAATGCTTCTATATGTGCCCAGCACTGTTCTCAGCACATCGCAGAGATCCGACAGTTTTACCGGCTAACGTACACTTCGTTTCCAGTTTCCTTGTTAGCTGTTGGAATCATCGACGCTTCTTCGAAGCGTCAGATACCTTATTATCGTCCCATCGAACACAACCCAATCCCTCTTCGTACTCTGACTTTCTTCAAACGTCACAACCATACCCTCTGCATCAGTAATGGCAGGAAGGCGAGCGAATTTTTGCCAATGCAATGGAGACAGTGGTGGTGGAAAGACACTCCATAGCGTTTTTCTTCGTTGCGCAGTCTGACGTCCCGCTAAACTTTCGCCGATCCGATGAAACTGGACCAAGTTTGGACCAGCTGGCGTTGTCAAATTCGACAACTACCGCCAAACAATCAATGCCACTAAATTCTTTCGTTCATCTTCCATCTACTACACCAGTCCACCTACTATAGCTACATATCGTACATATCAAAAACGAGCGACGAGGTATAAATGTCAGTGTGTATGGTTTTTCATTAGTAAGTCAGATTAGCGACGACCAGTGAATCAATGATATATAAGATGCAAACTCGAAAGACTCGGGTCCTTGCGGGCTCAAGGCTTTCACTTCCTCTTCGACTTCTTCTTCCCCTTTGTGGGCGGCGACATGACCGGGACACCAACATGCGCAGCAGTCGAATCAGCAACAGCAACATCGTCGTGAGCATACTGCACCGTCGAAATCGCATGAAACTGTTCCTCTTCCTCCACCGCCTGTCGATCCTGATTATCCCAACCACCGTCCCAGATCTCCTCGTCCACCTTCCCAACAATATCATCGTCCATGCCGTTATCTGCGCTCCGACTGGGATCGACAGTACGAGGGGCCATGAAATCGTCCACCTCCTCGTCAAACTCCAACAACACATCCCCATGGGTATCCCAGTCACCACTCGCTCGTGGACCGAGTTTAGGCGACCGGACCCTTCCCATCTGAGTGCGAATTCTCCCAAGTCCCTCCGATACGCCGTCTCCCAGCCCAGCCATCTTGCGAATAGGTATAGAGTTTCGCAACGACCTCGAATTAGCTCCAGGCACACCGTTCGGGTACATAGGCAAAACCGCAGCAGATGGGTGGTAGTCCAACTCGCCTGCGAGTGCGGAGGCAAGAGGCTCGTCGAACGAGGACGAGACGTTGAGTTGCCCACGTATACGGTGAGGTGGTGAAAAACCTTCCACGAAAGACTCGCTCGTTCCGGCGTTCGACGACGGAACATTCGAGCTTGTGCCAAACGCCTGGATGGGAACGTCCTTCCGAACGTCGATCTTCGTCCCAGAAACATCGAGTCGATATTGTCGAACAAGGCCGTGATAGTCTTCCCCGAGAGTGTGGAATGAGAACTGGTGAGACAGGTAAATTGATCGAGTTCGCGCGGTTCGGAATTTGGGGCAAGTCAATAGCTCAGCCTGGGCTAGCCATCTAGACGGAGATTAAACGTGATTTCGTCAGATTTCTTCAGAATAAAGAAAGGAGTTGTGGTTACGCACTCATCAGTCCCACCATTCTTACCAGGCCCGCCCCTGTTCCTCACCGCGATTCTTGCCCCACCCAAATCACCTTCCCTTGATCCCAAAACCCTAATCTCCTCCCAATCCTTCCTCTTCTTCAAATCCCACGTCGCCACTACATTCGTCCGCCCCACCAAGTCGTATTGCTCCTCCACAGGTCTCTGTTGCTGCTGCTGCGTCTTGGACCCCGAGGCATTCGACATCCTACCAGCTCCGCTATTCGACGAGAGGGACGACGAAACACTCTGCAATGGCCCTGCACCTCCCATCCCAGGCAAACTCAAGCTCGTTCCACTCAACGCACCCGATACGATCCCTGTATCCTTCTGTTTCTGCTCAACAGTGAGACGATGGAGCGAGAGGGCAGCCGTAGCGCAGTCGAAAATCAGTACGTCTTGGTAGTTCTTCGGCGCGCGAGGGTGTCGCGGAGAGCTAAGCGGAGGAGATGATGCTGGATCAATGGGAACCGTGGGAGAAGTTGCAGACCGGGATGGACTAAGTGAGAAGGGGAGAGCAACCTCGCTGGGATCGATGAAGGTGAATGCAAGAGCAGGTGGAGTGACGTCGTCTTCGCTGACAACGATCTTCGACCCACGGAGTCGAACGAGAGGGGGAAGGTCAATCATCTTGAAGGGCTGGAAAGCGGAGCAAATGGCACATTAGTTTGTAACCTGATAACGAGGAGCCAGGGAACGCACCACAGCTTCGGCATTCATTACCCTGCCCGCCAAGTGACTGGCATGATGTGGTCTTCCACCCAAAGGATTGGTCGCAAACACATGCACTGTCCGGTTCTTGGTCAATACACCCGTCCACCTACCGTCTCCAACCACCTTTGCGTCTTCGACGACGGCGGTCGTCCGTCCTCGCCTCAGCTCGTACAGCTGAACCACGGACCCAAGAACATTCGTTGCCCTCGAAACAGAGTTTGCTGCTGATGGGTTCGCCGCACCTGCAGCCGTCCCGGATGGAACAGGTTTGCTGGAGTCAGAGTCCTTCCTGAGAGGCGCAGGCGCAGGTCGAACCCTGAACACCTTTGTGAGATACCCATCTCTCGGAACAACCAAAACCTCAGCTCCGTCCTCTGACCACGCCAAGTTGGCAATCGGCTGACTCCTCGAGCCGATGAACTCTACCACCACCCTCGGGTGCTGCTGCTTCACTACCGCTCCATCTTCACTTCGGGCGACACCAGGGGATCCGAGAAGGGTGTCAAGGTCAACGACGACAACCGCATAACCACGCTCAATCCTCGGTTGGGTCGCATTAGGGGAAACGGATCCCTTCTGCAGACGAGCATCCTGCGTATCCCCTCCAGTTCCACCACCACTCATACCTGAGAACCTCCGCCTCTTCCTTTCTTCCTCGCTATCAAGCGCCGACAAAGGCTTGATGACACCTCCGCCTCCACTCGGCGCACTCCTTGAAAAGAAACCTCGAACTCCACCCGGGGTCGAGCCTTCAGCAACCACTCGTCCTGCTCCGGTGGTTGGCGACGAAGCGGTCGAGTCGATGGAGTTGTTGATCCGATTCTTGGCAGCTTCCAACGCGATTCCACCGAGGAACTTCATACCCGAGAACACCGTTCCTCCAACCTTCAGAGCTGCGTTACCCAACTCGGCTTGCGTCGTCGGTATCTTCGGTAAGTTCAGGCCGGTAAATGGGGAANGGGGACAGATTGGAGGGTGATGTGCCCGAACCCTGCGACGAGGACGACGAATCCTTCCTTTGGAGCGCCCCAGGTTGACTCGAGGAAAGGGGGGACGACGAAGACGACGGTACCGCATACACAAGGAGCCGATGCGAAAGCGCGAACACAGGGCGAGGAAGGTCACTAGTACCTTCTGCTCGGCCTCCTTGAGCGTCTTGAAGAATTGACGAAGCCACAGGAACTTGGGTCGAACTTGCAGAAGACGCCGATGAATATGCAGACGACAAATATGAAGGAACTTGAAGTCCCGAAGATGTATACGCTGTCGTACGAGGAGCCGTGAAGGTCGCAAGCCCAGATGCTGAGATGGTATGGATTTTCCGAAACGACGATGTCGAAATGACGTGAAGAGCTGGAGGCGAAGAAGTCGACTGAGGAGAATGGATCGTTCAGTGACAATAGGGAGTGAAAAGCGAAGGAAACGTACAACAACAATAAACTTCTCACTACACTCCAACCTGTTCGGCGCACCATCAAACGAGAGTCGTTCGACGACATGATGGGTTCTCAGCGAATAGATGGCTAGAGATGTTGTCGAGCTTGCATTCGGGTCCGACGAGGGTCGAGCTTCAAGTCTGTATTCGTCAAGCGAAAGAAGGCGTTTCAGTACTCGATAACGACGAGAAGACTTGAGGGACTCACAAAACACCCAACATCGTATCCCTTCCGTCCTCTCCCATCCTCACAGTTTCTCCGAGGCTCTTTCCTTCCTTCGAGGCTTCCTGGGGTATAACGGCAACGCTCGCCACCTTCTCAATTCTACCGTCACACCATTCCTGAGTATCGGTGGAACCGGCATCGAGCTTGAGATTGAGCACTTCGGTGGCAGACGCCAAGTTCGACATGTCCCAGATCTGAAAGCCAGACGCATAACCGATGATAAGCAGTGGACTAGAGAGAGGAACAACCGTCAGCGCGTGAACATGATTATATGAAAGGAAAAGAAATAAACGAAAAGGATTATCAAGCGATGAACAATCGAAGAGTTCAAGTCGACAGCAAACGTGAAGGGAGCAAAAGGGAAGAGGATGGACGAGCAAATAAGCAAGTGTGACGTAAGAAAACAAATAGAAAAAGCAACGAAGAAAAGAACACGAATCGAAACAAAANATGCTTACCTTCCCTTCCGTACGCTCCCACCTCCCCTCAGCCTATCCCACCTCGCCCAAGCAACTCTATCGACCTCCTCTCCTACCCCGACTACACTCCTCCTCTTACTATCTTGGTGCCGTTCATCCTCCCCTCGTCGCTGACGACTCTGTTAACGTTGAGGTGGGCTCCTCAGCCTCTCGGTCAGCCCACTCGTCTTCGCCGTCACATTTGGAGTAGCTAAGGTTGGACCCTCCTTCATCGAACCGAGACCCGCAGATGATGGAGGCGACCGTGCGGAATGTCCATATCCGTATCCATACCCTTCCCCACTCCCAGCACCAGTAGCACCGTATCCAAACGAGCTGTCATCCCTCTCATACTCTCTCTCGAATTCTTGCGTCCTTCGATCCTACTCCTCGTGCCTGCGAGACGAGGTACTAGCATGTCCATCACGGTGGCGATGAATCGAAAGTGCTTGAATATGAATCCGAGGACAAGGAGGCGGTTGGCGATACTTTAAGCTGTCAACGTTCGAGAAATGAATGGGCGTCGTGGCTGGTGTCGTGCGAAATGATGGTAGGCTAGCATACAACTCGTAGCGATCGAGTGCGTCACAGCGTGCATGCAGCCAATTGGGACTTTATGCCGTCGCTATATGATGTAATATGTGCTGAGACATGATACACTGCTGGGATCCGGTTTTTCTGCATTCGGCAAGATCGCTGCAAAACGCGTCCTTAGACTAGAAAGTTTTGATAGTATTCTGCATTGGGCCAAAATGTGGTGCAAAATGCGATTATTTGCCTTTTGCAGCCTGCAATACGCGGAATCTGGCGTTTTGCGGGCGGCAATACGCAAATAATAGTCTTTTGCGCGTTGCAAGAGGTTTTTCTAGAACTTAAGATTTTTTGGATCCGTATTGCACGCATTTTGCAAACCGCAGGAAATTTGGATCCCAGCAGTGATAGGGCTTCCCATACTTATAAGAGGATAGACAGCAAGGGATATATTCACAATGAAATTCTCACTTAGGAACCCTGGACTATTCCCGTTTTGTTAACGCTCAAATTTCAAGTTTGGCGGGTGCGGACTCCAGCCTGAAGGACCTTTCAACCACTCGACGACATTCATTAGCAGTTTTACTGTGGCTTTCGGAAAGACCCTGATCAAAGAGAAAGCCGCTAAGAAATCAACAGAAGTAAAGAGCATAAATGAGACAATGAGCACAAAGTTAATCCCAGTAATTTAGATAGGTAGGTAGACATTCGCTCTCATTTCTCGAAATCCGTGCTATAAGAAACAGCTTTCCATTCCTCGAGACGGGCGAGGGCGTCCTCCGAGGCCTTCTTTGCCACAGAGTACGAGTCCGACCCCAAGTTGATACTTGTAGGGAAGGCTTTGCCTTTGATAGGTCCAGTTCCGTGGGCGAGATCAACCAGAACCTCAACAACGACTGCGGGGTTACCAGGTTGCTTCCCGTTGTCGGCTGCGAATTGTGAAGCTCAGCATCTGTAGACCGGTGTGGAGAGACAATGATCATGAGAACGCACCTTGAAAACGTGCTTCCACGATATCGGTCAATGGTTGATAGTCCGGAATGCGGGAAACCGGAGGTCCTCGCTGGGTATCGCCAAGGAAGGCTGTCCTGAAGGACCCCAAATCGATGCATACGCTCTTCAAACCAAGAGGCAAGATCTCATCGTTCAAAGTGTCGGATATCCCTATCGATTATTTGATTCAGTGAGTCGATAAAGACCTGCGAAAGCCGTTCGCTGCTTACCTCTGAGTGCCCATTTAGATGCTGAATATAGCCCACCGTATGGGAGTGATCTTCGAGAAATAGAAACAATCAGGAAAAATGCGTTGTCAAAATGTAGTCGTCCTGAACTCACTGCCACCCAACAACGGAACCGATCCACATGATAATCCCACTTTTCTTGATCCGCATATACGGAAGGAAGGCTCGAGCAACGTTCAAGGCTCCGAAGACATTCGTACTATGAATCCTGTGAGGTCACATTTGATCATGAGGTCGTGAATAACTGACTTGAACTGGTCAAAGGTTTCCTCGGGGCTAAGAAAGCGAGCTTCAGATCAGGATTTCCAAGTCCCGGACCTCACTTACGTGGTCTCCTCTAACGCACCGACAAGTATATTCCCTGGCTTCGATATCGGTACTCTGCTCGCATACCAAAGAGGCGAACTCACCAGCATTATTAACAAGCACATCCACTCTCCCATAGATTCCAATGGCTTCCTTCGCGACTTGATGCAGCTCCTCCAGCGTGGAAGTAACATCAAGCTGTAAAGTCGCTGCGCCAGCGTTCTTGAGATCTTCGAGCTTTGAAACGGATCGGCCCCTCGCTGTAGCGATGACTTTGTCCCCGCGAGATAAGGCAGCGAGGGCTAGATCGCGGCCAATACCAGATCTACCAAATGTACCTTTAGCAAATATCGGATTATAAGGGTCAAAATCTGGTGAAATGGGCTTACGAAGTTCCTGTGATTAGCCAGACGAGAGGCGGGGAAGACATTTCTTTCTTTCTTAATGATCATACCTTCGTCGTAAGCCCGTTAAATAGCGGAGCCACTGGCCTATTAATATCCATGCAACTCGAGCGATGAAGACCCTGGACTTGAAATTTCCCAGACTTGATCAGCAATAGAGTCGCAGTCTTACTCACCTTCCCGGCGTTCAAATGTTCTTGATGGTGTTTCATATTGACCGATTGAGAGCGAAGGGATTGAGAAGCGTCCTCGTGAACGTTTATGGTGGACATCTGCGCGCCCGTGGAGAGGAGTTTGTAATGGAATGGGAACAACTTCTTTGTAAGGGAGAGAGATCGCCGCTGAAAGTATTTTTAGAGGCGGGATCCTGAGAATACTGGGTCTTTTCTGGCTTGGGGACTGGGAGTCAATGGGCCAGGTTTAGACGACGTCGCAGTTAGGTGGGGTGAGGGTTCGTCCGCGATGATAAGGATAATATGCATGTGTATGGCGAAAGTGAGTTGAACGATCCGAAATTCCCGCGATCAGAATACCGGTGGACTGACAGTGGAGTCAACCCTCGCGTAGGACCTGCTTCCGATTAGCTAAAAGCCACGAGTACTGGACTAGGGGAAGGACGAAACAAAAGAATACTAGGAGATGGTAAGAGCGGACATGCGAATATGAAGGGATGCGATGAAGCCAGCGTAGTGCCCGACAGAAATGCGAGTTCATTAGGTGTGCATGAGAGCAGGTATGGTTAGTTAAGGACTCGGCAAATGTGCCTAGTAAAGAGAACGGAAACAAAAAAGGGAAAATGAAGACACAAAGAAAAGGAAGATGGCGTCGGAGTGATAGCTACGTCTACGTGCTTTTTGGAGGACAATTTAGCTGGTAACCACGCATAGAGATTTTCTCATAAAACTGGAAGGATAACGCAAGACCTGTCCAATCTGATCCCGTATGATGCCATAACGCGTTCAAGAAAACCAACTCTAATGGCTCTATGGTCTTGATACGGTTTTCTTCGGTACGTCCTTGGTCCAGCCTGAGACGGCCCTAAAGCTAGAACGGGGGAGGAAGCCTTCAAGCATGAGGGCGGGCTGGAACTTGGGCGAGCTCAAGTTGTACGTTGGGGCGAGTTCGCCTTCCCATTTGCAAGCACGGAAATATCAGTCCCTTGTCGATTTCGCGCTTCGTCACTCCAACCCTTTGAGCGATGTTCGCGAGAAGGTTGGCGATATCTTTTTGGCAACCCAGGATAGTAACCCAGTTTCCCAGAAGAGCGAGGCTTTCGACGAATGCGCATGTTGAAAGCCGAGTATACGAGGGTGAGCGACATGATACGGATAAAGAAAGCAGAGCCTTGAACCATGGACATGTGACGACAATCTGAGACCATTCTTCAGATTCTTGTCGCGAGCGCGAACAAAGCTGTGAATTACGCGTTGTTAAAGTACGTGTTCGACCTAGTCACTGCTCTATCCCCTGTCCCTACGACGAGGAGATCCCAAAGTTTCCGTGCTCCTCCAGTATCCACCCCTGCATCACTAATACTAGATCCGCATAGGCAACCACCCACCGTTCCCGTCTTCAAGTGCACCTTTCCGTCCAACGAGAACTTCCCCACTCCCTTCATCTCCCCCTTCTGCACCAACGACGCCATTGATACTCGGCGATACGGGTGGACTCCTGCCATCGAACACAACCCACTCCCTCCTCGTACTACGACTTTCTCCAAACGTCACAATCACACCCTTTGCTCTCGTATGGGCAAGCTGCGAACTCAAAAGCCAAGCAGTATCTTGCCACCAGTACGTCAACTCCAGCTCAGCCGGAGCACGCGTCGGAGCTGGTGCCAAGAGGAAAGATGAGGAGCCCGACGAAGAGTTTGTCGATGTCGAGTTTCGAGTCGAGGCGAGGATGGAGCTATTGGTCGATGTTCGTGTGGGTTGCGCCGAGGACTTGGATGGAGCAGTGCTCGAGGGCACGTATTCGAGCTCGATTCGGTCGAGTTTCCTGAATGATTTCTTATGGCTGAGGATCTTGTCCAATTCAGTCCATTCGTCAAGGTATTCGGGATCAGAGGTGATGTCGAAGAAGCTGCCACTCCGACTCCGGCCAGTAGGTCTGTCGGAGCTCGAGAACGATGAGGAGCTTGATGATGAACCAGCAAACGAGGCTCGAATTGTTAGGACCTCGAGAGCTGAGTCTGGACCTGCGAGTTGGCGGAGTAACGACTGGAGATCGGCGAGGACTTGAGGTTCAGCGAACCATACGCGATATGTCACTGAAACCGTGAGGTGCTTGATTGTCGATCGATGAGGCGTGAGGTCTATTGGTTTAAAGGCATTGGCTAAACGAGGAGTAGAACGGCTCAGCCACAGGCGTTGAAGAAAGGAGAACGAACGTACGTCTTGTAACCACACCCTCCCACCCAAACTCCTCCAACGCCCTCCCCCCGATCCTCACAAGATTCCACGCAGCATTGGCAAAGTCTTCCACACCGACAAGCCTCACATGCGCCAAATCCAACTTCTTCAACCCATCTGGCTTGTACGCGAGCATACTCGCAATCGCATTGATCAACCCCGCGCCCACTTCTCTTAGGGTCAATCTACGCAATTTGATGTTCGAAAGGACCATAAGTTGGGTATCCGAGCCCGACGCCTGGCTGAGGTCGGCGGTGAGGTTGGAATTGAGGATAAGATGTTCAAGGCGGAGGAACGATAGAAGGAAGGTGAGTGGGAGGTTCCGGAGTCCACCAAGCTCGAGGGCCCGGAGAGACGGACGGTTGAATACGATCGAGAGGTTTGCCTGGTTCGTTTTGGCGAATTGAGGCCACCCTATGAGGCTGTCGTCGTCATCTTCCTCTGCCTCTCTTGGTCCCGAGTGCCCTTCAATAGTGGATCCTTCGCTTCCAAAACCCGGCCGACTCGTCACGGCATGCTTATTGGCCGAAGATCCCGTCCCCAACCCACAGATGAACGTGAACTTGCGGAGGTTATGGAGAGTCCGGAAGGCGTTGAAGGCTGGGATGTGGAGTTCGTAAACGTCGGGACTGTCGCTTCGAACCTGCAGCTCCTTCACGTACAGCCCTAGCGTCCTGTTCCTCAACAACGTGGCGCAGAGCGACTGAAAGACGAGGAACCTAGAGGTCCTTGAGATGTCGAAATTAATAGTCGAGAATATGAGGGACTGCGCTGGGTTGATAAAGGCGCGCGAGACGAGCGAACATGACTTGAGAGTTTGTATTCGGGAGGGGAGACGGTTGGTGTGGTAGAGAATGGAGGTGATAATTTCATCGGGGAGAACCTGGGGTTCGAGCGACATTCCGTAACGCAATTATACGAGCGATCCGAGGGGAAGAATGGGCCTATATGTGGACGATATGAGGACGAAGCGTCCACCGAAACACGGAATGCCTAACGCACCTTGGTCGTCGTGGTTCGAATGCAGCCACGCCTCGGGCAAGCTTGCGAGAAAATTGGCCTTCGTGCACCACCTTGCCCGGCTCCAGAGGTTACCAATCAACCTTTCAATGTGCGATCTTTGCTTCTTCAGCTCAGTTCAGCAACAATCAGCATCAACAGAATACGTCTCAGCGTACGAGTCAACTGTCAACAAATGATCGGGGTGGAGTCGCGACTGAGGGAATTAGCGCGCTGGCGAACTGAGGGAGAGGAGAGGGAGAGAGAGAGGAATAGCACAAGCATAGGTCTGTAGGCGAGCCGCCGGTGTTGACGACGGGTTTGAAGGGGCCGATCATGGTGGGCGCTGCCGTATAGCCTTCCGACCGCGAGGGTCGGCCGAACGCTCGGGCCCTCGAGTCAAAAACAGAAAAA
>JANBPK010000743.1:0-111842 GCA_027579435.1 Candolleomyces eurysporus | reverse complement strand
AANTATAGTCCGAAGATGACGGCGATCGACGAGGCGAATGAACAGACGAGAAGAAAAATTCGCATTGGCGAGGTCACGGTGAATATTGATTCCCRTATTTCGCTCAGCACGAGCAGAATTGGGAGTACCCAAAAGGCTACCGTTAGTAGGATCCATGCATGTGCCAGGGTGTATAAGAAGGCATCCGCCAGGCTAGATACTATAATGATCAGAACCAAGATGGATGTTTTTTAAGTCAGCGATCGTGTCTGGGGCCGTGGAATTGGTACTCTCTACTTACGCGCCCTGATTCCGAAGATCCACGACACAAAGCGCTTGTTGAAAGAGTATAAGATGAAATACGTAGCGAAGATCCCTCCTCCAAAACCAAGAAAACCGGCTGGTATAGCGAAGACGAGGGCAAACACCCGGAGGAAGATGACAGCGAGGTAGGATGTCAACGGCGAGAGAGGTGGATCCTGGGTGTCCGGTGAAGGAGGCTCCCATGACCAGCAGATTAAGCCACCAAGTGCAAGATACAGCAAGTAGCTCAAGAGGCCAACCGTTGCGAGGCCACAAAGTTTGACCGTCCCGAAAACAACTGGGAGGACTTATGGTGATCATTGGGACATCATGGAGAATGAATTATCGTCACTTGGCGCGTATTCTGAGCAACCGAAAGCAGCTGGAACATACCTTGAGAAGAGTAGTCTGCGATGAAGAGCCAGGGCATGACTTCATTAGCGCTTGCTTCAAAGAGTCCGAGCCAATAGATTCTGTCATAAGTATCATCAGCCTCGCTGCAGAACTCGAACATAGAAACATATCTGGTCTTACATCAGTGCAATCACAGCTCCATAAACCAATTCGACAGCGTCAGGCGCCGTCTCCTGTCCAGCGTACGAGCACGCGGCCTTGGTCAACCCGAAAGCAATTGCACTTGTGGTCACAAGAATACGATATCCTGTCACTGGAGGGTGCTTGGGCTTGATCAAAAAATCCAAGTTGGGTTGTTCGGTGTTATACTGAGGTATCTTGATGCCTATGCTCCGGAAGAGTTTTCGAACGCCGTTCATGGCATCCGCCCTGAAGAACCAGTAAGGCCAGGCTGTATCTTTGGCTTCGTAATATTGTCCCAGGAAATACGCACTGTGAATCAAATTATTAATAGGATCATTGTGAATCGAAAGGCTCAGAGAAGCTGCTGGAGAAGTGGGAGACAACGCTCACATGAGAAAGACAACAATGCCGCCGACCCACTCGAGTGTTATTGCTATAAATGAACCAGATTTAGACTTCGAAATGGAAGCCATAAACTTGGCAGTTCCCAGACCAACAGTCACAGCGTTGAAGGCCAGTCTGTACACAGTGAACTTTGGAAGCCAAAGGGTCGGTGGGTCCGAGCTCCCAGTCTCTGCATGCAAGCCAGCTAAAGGTGTCGGTAGCTCGTCAAGCTCTATATGTGGCTCTGAGCCAACGTAGGGTAGAGTCGCTGTTGGGACTGGGTGGTTGCGATTCCTGCTGCGAAAGTGGGTGAGGATGGTGAACATCCCGTGGTGCTAGTGTTACGATCGAAGGCGTTTGAATATGAAGCGCTATGAGGTCAACCGCATTCTAGGTGCCTCAAAATATGCTGTGCGGAAATGTAGAAGATTCTGATAGGCCGCAATACTGCATGCTAAAACTGAATTGAGGGTAATAATGCTGCACGCCAGGTCGACGTGGCATGTCAGGCCAATCGTGTTGTGTGCCCTGGTAATGTAGACGACGTCGAAGCTTTATATCGCCGGGAACGCGTCGCGGAGAGCCCATATACACGGGAGAGTAGAGAAGAGGTGGTGGGGAAGAAAAGGTGTAGGTATGGTGCTGACGCGTGACGTCACCGATCACGACCACCCTCACCGCCATATCCCACCAGTATCTCCGTATTGCTTAGATATGTTTTCATCCCTGCTCTATCTATATCTTGTAGTATCGCCTCAATTTTTTGTGTGATGGAGGAGGTCGGGCGGGGTTTTCTTCTGCTAGCTGTCCGATTCAGCGAAGTTTTCGGAAGTTATCCGTCATAAATCATCTCAAATTGCGAATAAAAAAGGTGTATGAGGTACATTGCGTAGTAGTGTACAATGCCATCGTTCTGATCGAAAGTGTTTCAAGTGAAGTACAGTGCGAAAATAAGAAGATTATGCTGCGAAGGTCGAATGCGTGTATGTTACAATGCGCGCAATTAAGTGGGTTCTGCGTCGCATTACTGGAGTTCTTTTGCGTGGTGTTGGTACAGTGCTATGCGTGTAGGGTTCGTCGTCGTGTCGTTGGTAGAGGGATGTGTGTCACGGTAAGGAGGTGTGGTGTAGAGGAGGCACATGGGGATAGAGTGCGCTTATCCATGCTGATAGAAATGGAATGAGATGGCAGGTAGCCTGAAGTCGAGGACGTTGAGTATCGTAATCCTTTACCCGAGATCATGAAGAGGCTCACCATGTGATAGAGAACAAGAGAGCTCGAAAAATCGCTCATGCGATGACGCAGTATCCGCCAGACTTCTGACTACCGTTGGTCTCAGAGTCGGTGGGGATGGAAACCTCGGGGTTGAAGGAGATGACGGAGAAGGAGTCCATTTCAACGGGGAGGTAGATGGATAGACGAGTGAAAATGAAAAGTAGATGAAGAGCGGAGAGAGCTCGTCGGATGGACTGTAAGACGCAAGAGTCTGAGGAAACACTCCAGAACTCGACCAAGTACTTATGCACTAGAAGACAATAAGTTCATCGTAGAGGATGAGAGTCGGATGCTGACAGGAATCAGGAACAAAACTCCGGTAGTAAGAAAACGTTGCCTGTGCGGGTCTTGAGAAGACGGGTGCGATGTCGAACCCAAGGCTTCAAACAATAAGACCAGTGATCCAAGGGTAGTCGGACCCCGAGGTTTCGCGACATCCATTAGTCCATTAGACAAAAGACAATTGGGAAGGGCGTCGGTGGGATTTACCATGCTCCTGTGGCTTGATGCGAAGTAAACCTGACATGTGGATTTCATAGCTCAAAACAATAAGGAGAGTCGATGGCGGTAAGATGGCCTAGATTTGGTGAAAGGCGCGGCCCGCCCGGCGAGGCTGACGTCAGTGCTTGTCCTTGCTTGAAGCTGAGGCTGTCGTCGTTTCCCAGGCTAAGCGGCCCAAACAAGAGCAACCACCAGCTCATCGTTCCCGACCGAACCCGAAACAGTTTCTAACGCACACACTCATTCTCGCCATGCACGCCTCACTCATTCGCCGCCAGCTGGGAGGTCTCGTCCCCCCCTAAGATTGCTACCCCCAAGCTCGTCGTACGTCCTCCAGAATCACTCGTGACAATGACCAGGAAAATGCTGACACCGAGCAAAAATAACAGTCTGGCGGTTCGGGAGCTGGTCTTGGACCTCTGGTCGACTTCTACTCAAAATTGCCGAAGGGGGCCTCCACTGCTCGTGTCTCTGGTTTCAAGGGCCGATTCTTCGACGGGAAGAACGCGTCCGGAGCTCCGTTGGTGTATTTAATTGTTGGTCTGTTCGGTATTGGGTATACCATTGACTACAACAGTGAGTACTGCTGCACTGATACTACACTGACTGATGCTCACGGTTTCCTTCCTTGTAGTGCACTTGAGTGAGTCCTACTGCTCCACTGGAATCCGAGAACAAACGAGCCTTACTTTTTCGTCCAGAGCACCACAAGAACCACGCCCATTAGAGCACCACGCATGTCGATTCGGAGTTGATTGCAATAGACTATATCAGGATTTCCTTTTAGATTCCTTGAGCGACACCATCCATGGTCAATTGATTCCTTCGAACGAACGGAGAAACATCATTCGTGTGATTCCCCGCCCCGTCAACAACGGTCCCTCGTGCATTTCATTTATCTGGTTGTCCTGGACCGATAGGGTGAACCCGGTATGTTCAGGACCTTTTCTCTCTTTCTCAAGGCAGCAAGTCCACCCGGTGCCTGCCTAGGGCTGGCACGACGTTTTAAGGTATTGGTTAGCGATAAGCTGGGTTCACCTGACCCACCGCTTCTCCCCCATGACCTACTTATGGCTGTCYGCAGTGCTTTCAGGGCGCTGATGGCGTCCGGGTTTCTTGCTTTTTCTCTCTTTCTCTCTTTTTCTGGTATTTTCGTGTTCGTCATCACCCTATTATCCCGGCGTGTTCGCGGTGTGATATGTGATTAYACAACATTGGGGTGGACACTCGAACAGACACGCGTCTGGAAAATCATCTCGTGTTTTACATACACCTGACACGAGAATATANTATATCACGACCCTCGTTACACCTGTGTTTCGCCTATTTCTGGGGTACTCTTTTTTTTTTCTTCTCTTTGTATAGGAACGAGACGGGACGCAACGCTGGGTTTCACWGCATGTCTGCCCATGCCTACGCACCTACAGGTATGTACTCGCTTTCCCGACAATCTGGGGCGNTTTCGAGCTGCCAGCGCACGCCGCTTTGAGGATTTTCGGAATTCAAGCGAAGTGACATGGATGCTGACAGCTGTCAAAAGAAACTGGGAAGGAAGTCCCCCTTATTTCCTTGCTTGTCGTCTAATGTCAATCCACCACTCTGGTTGTGCCGTGCCATAGGTACAGTTCTTATCTCTTGTGTGTTGAAGGRACCAAATATTTGAAGGTTAAAACCTTTTGATAGGTTCTAGATGTAGGTCTATGATCGCATCGCGTTCTGTTCTTCCYTTCATCTTCTGCCTCGAGGTTCCTCGGGTGTACGAAAAAGTCTGGGGGTGCGGCTTTGCGCCATCGTGCAGGGTCTTGTGGGTGAATCCTTCGTATCTTCATAGTACCGGTCCCCTGCAAAGGGTAGTACGGGGCTAGTACGATTTCGTTTTGCCTTCCTTGAACTAGACGAATGTGAGGGAAGAGGAGCTCCAACTTCTCGTTGTACCTCTCCGYCATCCGGTCAGTTTGTAAGGCTTCGATTGTCAGTGCTYCCGACATGAAACTGCTCACATGAGAGCTGAGATAGATAGGCATTATGCCATTCTGCGATACCCTCGGAATAGCCTGTCTTATGGCGTGACCGAGGAAAGCCATGCGTCGTACCACCGTTGCAGTCGGTCGGTCTCAGCTTCTCCATTCTTATTTGGGTTTGTCCTTGTTCCCTTTCAATGYTTCAATGGCGTTAGCTTACATGCTTCACAGCKCGACCCGTCGACTTGGTCATTCATCTTCAAATGAATTCACCTTTCAGYCTACCCTACTTTTACAATCCACCCTCTTTTCATTTCGGTCTAAMATAGGAAGAGAAGAGGCGCCCGTTCGGTCTTATTTTGAAGCGTCCTTTCAAAAGTGTTCGCAGCAGCTGTGCAGACTATACTAAGCTGTACATGCCAATTMAATGCACCAGATTCGTGGGGGCGACTATCCACTTAGTTATCGTATNGGGCGGGCAAACAGGAAATGCAGTGCGCACTGCGTACGACCCGTGGTTGGCATTTCGTTCTAAAAATGGTSGAGAAGGACGCACTGTGACCTCACCATGATGCAGACACTCGCCAGCGGAGCTCAGCTGGGACTTGGGCCCATCCTGCGCATACTAATAGGTACCAACTGCCGGTCATACGCGTCAGTCGAAGGATTTGGAGAAATCTAGGCCTATAGATGCATCTTCGCTTTGAGAAAAGAGAGCCTCATGGTTCTGGTATTTCTTCACGCCAGGCGAAGAACGTCTTGAAGCTTCCTCKAACACAAGGACTCCAGTACTCCAGCGTCAAGGRAAGAAGAGCTTCGAACTTCGATGCGCATGTCGTGATCCTGGCATTTATCCCCGAATATTGACAGTCATCTTCCAAGCAGAAATAAGCTCTCCATTCTTCGGAGGCACGTGTGCGGGGCTGGAGGACGCTTAAAGACGTAGGATGGTCATATGTCACTGTGAGACGTACTTACTGTGAATGGTGAATGGCGGTACCAGCGCTATCCGTTTGGAGGTGGAGATCTCTCGCTTCGCCGTGCTCCGGCGGATAGTCAAATGCTTACCCTTCACAGTCAATCTGATAGGTCTCATCGACAGACACTCTAAAGCCTTTACCGAAGAATGGACCAAGTCATCATAATTTAATGTGACTACAATCTAAGTTCGTTTCACTTATGTTCCTTGATTCATTTTCCTYGATTCATTCTTCTTGACATCGAAGTCYTCTCATGGGCGTCAAAGTACCAGCGCTATCAAACGGTACAAGACCCGGAATCTATGTATCACATGGAAGGACCTCAGCCTCGCGAAGCGCAAAAAGTATCGATTGAATCGGTGAAAGACGACGATTTCTCCGGTTACGTCCTTTGTATTAGATCTCTATGTACAGCAACGAGTATGCTGTTGCATACGTAACCTTGAAACAAAGGACTTAAACATTACTGTGTGACGTACCTCTCACCCCGCTTCACTGAAGCTTATTTCTTGAAAGAGCGGCGGGTGACGGAAGAAAGAATATCGGAAGGACCTTGGAATCGGGGCGTAGTTCTTCTTATCGAGCTCAGGAGTATTCTCTTTCTTCGCTCTCGGCATACTCATTCGTTCAATCGATGTAAGTTCCGCCGCTTACACAGTTTTCTTGCTCATTGGACCGATAAAGGCGCAGAGACAACTGAATTGAATGAGTCGGGCTCTCTACTAGTTGGCTTAGTCGGCTGAACAGTCTTTGTATTCAATTGCCAGCCATGTGTCATTGGCTTGCCAGCCCCTGTAGTAAAGTGGGCGAAGCATACGAATTCATGATGCAGCCGTGGAGCCAGGAAGGATTTGGAAGAGATATCATCAAGGACTATATTTTAGCGATGACTCAAGATGTTCTCCCTAGTTCTCCACACACTTCCTGTTTTCTTCCAACCCCTCAAAATACTGAGAGCAACTTCACTTTCAGGTGATTTCTTCCCGACAACCAGGGGCCCGAAATTCGCTTTCCCGGCTCTTGACAAACTACATTTACTCCACAATTCTCCGGTAACAGGAATCTCGAGCATTGGATCCGCTTACCTCAACTACAAATCCTGAGCCTACAGTGACGACAATTGGACTGTGCGCACCTCCGGATCTGTAGGTACATCATGAAATCCCTTGGCAATCTGATTCCGCCGCTTAGCCATGGCGTATCTATGCAGACAGGNCAACCGATTCCGAGAAGTCCCCTGATCAAAACGACGTCATAATAAGAGAAGACTGCTCAAGGAGGCAACCATCGCCCGCCGGGGAGGCGCGTGAATGGTTGGAGGCCTATCCGGTGAGCTCATCAACAAGTTCTATTTCTAGCGGTGGGACCGAGGAGGAGCGGGAGTCTTCTTTCGTTCGAGCTGGCCCCAGGGATGTCGTGCGTTATCGTCGACATCTGTTCCGCTGACCTCGATTTTTTTGAGTGGGATCCGGGTGCTGTTTTTTCTTCGATGCCATGATCTCATAATGGCCAGGGCTCGGTGGGTCATCAGACTCGCAATTACACCACGCCCCCCCCTGCTTTCATTCAACTTTCTAAAGGTGAAAGGCAACCCTCTGCCCTGCAACGCTATCGAATCTGAAGAACTCGAGAGATTTGTTTCTATTTATTGAGGATCTATCCTTGAAACAGAGGGACATGGTACAGTGGTCAAAGGAAGATTGTGTATTAGTACAGGACTATGGTATTAGACGAGAATGTTAAGTACGTCAAGAAAAAATACAAGCGTGATACAAATCTAGCGTCATGAAGGAAAGCAATACTTAGTGCAGGGGTCTGGCAATGAACGAAGGAACGAAAGGCAGTTGGTGGGGTGCCACCGTGAGGCGGCGGGTATCCATGTCGGGTATCGATTTGTGCGATGAATTCTGAGGTTAGTGCTTCTGAGGATTCGCGATATCCTACTGTGCGTGCGGTGAGTGGCGTTATTGGAGTGAGAATCAAAGGTGGAGTTGGAGTTTCCAGTACTCGGCGTCGTCCGTAGGGGGGTCGAAACTTCCGTCACCGGTGAATTCAGCTTAACGGGATCCCAGCGGCACGAGCGTGAGCTGCTCGACAAGCAAAGCAATACTCGTCCACGGTATCGACGTCCTTCTGAATCTCCGCACCGAATATCTAATAGGAATGAAAGGAAGGGTTAGAAACAGTCTGTGGCGTTCTTGTGAAATGAACTTGAGTGGCGCGTCGGTCGGAATGTGAAAGCGACCGTCACCATTCTCTTAGCCCAACGGCGAGGCGAAGAGATAAGTCGGAGTCACAATGCTTACCCTGATACAGGTTGGTTGTCGACAATGCCGAGGATGTATGTAGCTCTTCTCGCATTGCGAGGAGTTGCAGTCATATATAGCCACCACCAGGTGCCTTTGGAAGTGCTACCCAAGCCAAAGTATAAGTTCTCTGCGGCGGGTAATCGGTAATTAACTCACGTTGCACCGCGACCACCGCGTTCCTTCGCTGGCGATGAATGAGCAATGAATGACCGGAAGTACCAAAGAAATGGGGGACAACGAACGCGATTTGTTGGCACATTCTAATGGTATAATAGAGTGCAGTGCTTGAGGGGGGGAGTATGTGATGTTATTCCGTGATGAGGTCGTCGTGGGTGGTAAATGGCGTATGACTCGGTCGCAAGGGGTGCGGGGGGAATTACAGATCAGAGGGTAAAGCGAGGACCCCTCGTATCTTTAAGGGCGTCGTCGTTTATACAAAAACGAGAAGGCCCAATCGCTAAACGAGCCAGACATGTGGCAATTGGTTACACAACTCGGGCTATCAACATCATCGGGCCATCACACACTCGCCAGTGCCACTTCCGTTAGCAGAGGGGGAAAGGAGATCTAGCTTTTCTAACGATAGATTCGAAAACGCCGTCCGTGAGATCGCCCAAAGCGAATTTGAGCACATGTGTGAACCTTTGGGTTCCCTCCTTCCTCCGTTCCGGTGGTAATCGATGGCACATGTGATCATCGCTCACTCCCCGATTCACATAACAGGCATGTATCCGTGCAGCACACGTTGTGATATCCCCGCTCTAATGGGTTCCGCTGATAAAGAAATGCGACTTGTATAGCTCTTTGAATCGAGCCAATCTTTCTTACGTTCGCTGTGGTGTTTTTGCGGGTAGATCCCTTTCATTCCGCAAGTTGTTATTCGAAAACGAGGCGTGTACTTACATACACTTCCTACCTGAACGCAACGTTTCGGAATCGCTGTTTGAAAACTCAGGTCCGTATATTCCGAGGACCCGTATCACTATCAGGGAATCAAAGTCCGGGCTAATCTCAGCTGATAAAGATAAGTGCGGGTTATCAGAAGTCGTCATCCTTCAGCCTTCGAGAACAATCATCCTTTCTACGTCTACAAGGAGAACCGAAAGAGCAAGACAACCTATTCACTTCTGCCTACTTCTATTTCAAAGAAGAGAAGGTAGTATGTTTATGTAGGCTCACCGAAGTCCCCTCCCTTCCCGAGGCAATCGTACGCTCTGCTGTCGACAAATTTCAATAACCCAGGAATAGGCTTTTGGCTGCCTTCATAGCTTTTTGATCGAGCTTGCCATTGATCGTTTTAACCATAAGCAACCTATATAGCTATGTGGAAGAGACAGCTTGAGCTAGAACAGCATTTGGAACCCAGGAAGCTCAGAGTTGGGTTATCAGGAGCAATCAACGGACACTGAACGGCGAAACCCAGCGAAACCCTCGCAAAAATAGACGAACCGCTACAGACTGCTACCTCAAGGAATGAACGTGTAGGCAAGACGCTTAGCATGTCGTCATCTCCCATGGCAGGGGCGCGAGAACAGCTGACTGTGGAGTATTCAGCTAGCCACCATGAAATTGGTACCTCGGGCATAAACGGCAACATTAGTCGGACGAGGACGGCCGCTGAGCCATCAGGTAAAACTTTTAAAGCTCATTACTGACCATTCGTTTCCTTCCTCGATTTTCCAGCTAGGATCCTCGAGAAGGCAGGAGTGAGAATCGTTCGATACCTACCCAATCCCCATATAGTACTACTCAAAGCCAAGGTAAAAAAAAGCTGTCAAACACGTTTAGTCCCGTCCCTTCAAAGCTACGGACACGACTACAAATTTTCTCGTCAATAGGTTGAAGATACTGCCGAAAATGAAAGCCACGAGGGTGCAGGTGAAAATGATAACGTTATAGGGCATGCTGAAATCGGGGGTGGCCAGGTCAACGAGGAGGGTAGGGGTGTACATGCGTGGTTGGTCCAGAGGGTAGATGATCGCCGGCGGCAAGTCCCATCCCCTCTGTGCGTCCGGTGGATGCTCAGTATAGCGCAAGAAAGCCTTGGTGACATCCATCGTAAGACGGAGGGTCGAATTGGCGGGGATGCTCAGCAAAACGTGGAACGTGGTGGGACGGGAATGGGGTATCGCCGGAATGTATGAAAGGTTGGAGAATACGGATGGTTGGGGAATGTCATTTACGGTTGCTGTGAGGGTGTGCAAATAGAACTGCACGATCCAGGGCATGGTTTCCAAATAGATGGCCTGGACCGGGTCGGGTTGGTGATTTCTCAAGATGACCGAAAGTTGGCCATGAGATTGGCTGGACTCTTTCAACGTGCGCTGGATCGACAGGGTAGCGGATGACGGAAGGTCTTGTCGCTGGAATTCCTGCATATATTGCATGGCGACGTTAATCGGTTTATTCACAGCTTGGATGTCGTAAAGAGCCTCGTCGTTCTCCGCTACCGTGGGCTGGGGTGAAATGTTGTAAGGCGTGTTCCTTGGTAATGAAACCTGGATATGGCTCGAACCCGCGGCGCGACAAGCCTTTTCGACCTTTCTGCCAAACAGGCTTTCCAAGGACCAATCTAGGATTAATTAGCCCGAGTACACGGGAAGGTAATAATGCCATACCTTGCTTCCTGACGAACGAAGAACGTAACGGGTCGGAGACAGTTTGGAAGGTGAGTCGCACCTCCACGCCTTCGCCTTCGTGCCAAAGGACGTGGACACCCATCCCGTGCCAGTTGGCATCGAAAAGCTTGTGAGGGTTCAGAAGGCTGGCGAGGCCAGCTGATGACTTGCAAGGTAGCAGTTTGATGAAAGGTGTTAGGTTCTCCGTACAGACGCTCTCTGAAGGATGTGATGCGTGTCGCAGCTGGTGCAGGCTCGAGGATGGCAACGAGCCTTCTGGTCTGAATACCTCTACGGGTGACGTCGTTCGCAGTTCATCCAGAGAGCCCAGGGACGAGCAGAACAAGCCTGCCAGCGCATTCCTAAGGCCTTGCCAACGGGCGTCGACGCTGGTTCCGTTAGACGCGACTGCGGCTGCAACGATGATGATGCGTACCTAGCCAACGCTCCATCTCCAATCCACGCCCAGAGCTCTGCTCCATTTCCAACTCCAGCCTCAGCTGGCTGTCCCCACGAGTCGTAATTCCATTTACCCGCGTTGAGCGTCAAGTGCATCTCCGTGACGCCATATTCTCGCAGAATCTGGCCCAATGCCAATGGAAAGAGACGGTAGTGCTGGGCTATAAGTCTATTAGAGTCTAGAGACAATATACAGAGCTGAATTTACTGACATTCATCTTCCGTGTGCAAGAGCTCTGGGTCTCTTGGGGTGCCATTCTTGAGCACTGTGGTGAACGTCAAGGTCGAGGCAATCTTCCCATCTTTCAGAGGCTTTATGCTGAGTTTTTCGTTGAAGTACTCTGACAGCTGTGCTCGACAGAGGCAAGAGGCATTAAATAGGACGATAAAGCCCCATAAATGAGCCAATTTCATGACCACGGCGCTGGGATGGTGACAGTTGTAGGCAGAGAAAGCATGAGGGTTAGGGTTAGGTATGAGGGTCAAAGCAACGTCCGCGCTCCTATGCCTTTTCCCTTGAACCGCCATCAACCAACCGCACTACAAACCTAATGAACTCAGTAAGCCAGTCAAACCTCCAGGGGCTCTTCGTTGGCTTACGATTCAGTATCATGTCGCTATCAGCTAGACAATTTACTGCGCAGCTGCATGAAGAATCCAATTTGCAGCCTCGCTTCGCCAGGAGGATTGTAGTTAATGCAGATGTACTGAAAGCTGCTAAAATTTCGACTGGCGATGTTGTAGCAATATCCCAAGAAACAGCGAAGGTATGAAGCGCTTTCTGAGGAATCAGTCTCGGTTTAATTTCTGTCCAGAACTATACCGTAGGCCTTATCTGGCCAAGCTCTGAGATTCTCCCTACAAGTGAGTTCTCTCAGCGCCACATATAAGTTCTGTTTGGTCTCACATATCTTTAGATGTGTCCGTTTCCTCATCTCACCTGCTTACTCTCGGTCTTCAAGAGGGCCAGCCTGTTCGCATAGTTGCTCTCGGAGGAACAGCCAAAATCGCGGGGTTGCCATCTCTTAAAAACGCGAAAGACGCGACAGATATCCGGCTGAAGGAAATTGAGGGTGTCTATGCGAAAAATTCCGACAAGGAAAAGGTGGAATGGCTAACCCTGGCCTCCCGCGAAGTCTTAGGTCTGTCCACAATCACAGAACTCTGCTCTTGACATTGACATTTCATATCGGCAGTTGATTTGAAGTACATCGTACTTGATCAGATTATCGAAGTCACCTTCGACGGTCGTCAACGCCGATTTTGTATTGCCAGTATCAACACGCTGCGAGGTGAAGGTGGTGATGTAGTGGATGGTCTCTCCCGTCTCTCACTCAGCCACAACTCTCCGTCACAGCTGTGGATGGTCAGTTGGGATACCAATGTTCAGATCTTGGCGGTCCCGTCGCAGCAACCCTCTTCAGAGTCACGTCAGGTAGGCTTTTGACAGCCAATAACTAGGTGAAATGTTCTGATCATTCACATCTATAGGATCAAACACAACAATTAGCTCATCTCTCGCCGCACGATGCATTCTTATCTGTAGGCGGCCTATCTAAACAAATCGAGGAGATTAGAGATTTGTTGGAAATCCCATTGAATCGCCCAGACCTGTTCCGACACTTTGGTGCGTGGCCTGCCGAATGCGCATGTCACCTGTCACTGACGGATTTTGCGACAGGTTTGAAACCTCCTCGCGGGATTCTTCTCCATGGCCCACCAGGCACTGGGAAGACCCATCTTGCTCGTGCTATCGCAGCATCCACGCAATCTTCCGTTCTCGTCATCAATGGCCCCGAGCTGTCGTCTGCGTATCATGGCGAAACAGAGTCAAAACTTCGACAAGTGTTCAAAGAAGCCCATGCCAAGAGTCCATGTATAGTCGTTTTAGACGAGGTGGATGCCCTTGTTCCGCGCCGTGAAGATGGTGCTGGCGGAGAAGTCGAGAAACGAGTTGTGGCGACCTTGCTGACCATTCTCGATGGAATGGCAGATGACAAGGATGATTCGAGGGGGAAAGTGGTTGTTGTCGGTACGACGAACAGGCCAAATGCCATCGATCCTGCTCTTCGAAGACCAGGACGGTTCGATAGGGAAATCGAGATCGGTACGTCAGATGACAGACCTGCTATCGGTTCAGCCTAACAGACGGAACCATTAGGCATCCCTGATGCTGAAGCGCGCCTATCGATCCTCAAAGTTCTTCTTTCGAAGACGCCTCATACTATCTCCCAAGAAGATCTTCGCTCTTTGGCTTCTCGCGCTCACGGTTACGTGGGTGCAGACCTTAGCGCTGTCGTTCGAGAAGCAGGCACTATCTCTATCAAACGATGGTCGAAAGGGGACCACGGCGCACAGCCTTTACCCGACCTACAATTACAGGATCTGGAAACCGCCCTTCCTCTCGTCCGGGCATCAGCCATGCGCTCGGTCTTCGTCGACGCTCCTCCAGTCAAGTATTCCGATATCGGTGGTCAGGCTTCCGTCATTCAAAAACTGCGGGAGGCTGTTGAGTGGCCGCTCCTTCACCCCGGGGCGTTCCAGAGGTTGGGCGTTCATCCTCCAAAAGGCGTTCTTTTGTATGGCCCGCCTGGATGCAGCAAAACCGTCTTGGCTAGAGCGTGTGCTACCGAAAGCGGTATCAACTTCGTGGCTGTTAAAGGTCCCGAGGTACGACGATCTGGTCAGTTTCTTACACCACGCCGGATGCTGACCTATATTCCTGTAGCTTCTGAACAAATTTGTTGGGGAATCCGAGCGTTCAGTCAGAGAAATTTTCAGGAAAGCCAGAGCAGCCTCCCCGTCTATTATCTTTTTCGTAAGCAGTCCTCCTTCCTCTATCTCTGCCGGAATACTGAGGCTAGACGCGTTAGGATGAAATCGACGCGCTTGCCACATCAAGAACATCCTCTGAATCAGATTCTGGATCTTCCCATGAAGGAGTGTTGACGAGTATTCTAAACGAAATGGATGGTGTTCAGGAACTAGTCGGAGTCACTGTGATTGCAGCCACCAACCGACCAGAAGCTATCGTGAGTCTTCATTCCACGATTCTGCCATTGCCATCAGAAAGCTGGAAATGAATGTTCTAGGATTCAGCGTTGATGCGACCTGGACGGCTCGATCGCATTTTATACGTTGGGCCACCCGATGCATCTGGACGAGAAGAGATTCTCCGAATCAAGCTAAATCGTATGACTGTCGCACCGGATGTTGACATTCAAGAGCTTGCACAATTGGTACGGTACTAAATTTGACGTTCATTATGTGGCCTTGAGTTTGATATCCTTTCTTTATTTCAGACGGAAGGTTGCTCTGGAGCTGAGATCACTACCATGTGTCAAGAAGCTGCTCTGGAAACCATGAGGCAAGATATCAATGCGCCTCATGTGAGTATATCCGATCCTATCATTATCAAGAATAATCTCAAGCTCATCGCGTTATCTTCAGGTCTCACACGCAGCCTTCGTATCTGCTGCGAAGTCCACCAAAAGACAAATAACGCCTGCCGTGCTCCGAAGGTTTGAACAGTGGCGAGATGGTATCGAAATTAGGCGTCTATGATTACGGTATTGTAAGGTTGGTAGTCCCATTATTGAAATAGTATGTTGTATAGTAACTAATGTCCGTGATGTCTCAAAGTTTAGATGCTTCCAAAGTCCCGGATTTGTCCGTTTCAATTGCGATGCTCAACAACGATTGGGAATGGCTTGATGTGACTGGACACGGCCACTGTCAGCGGACGTTCACAGCCTGGTAATGAGATTATGTTTTACCTTGTTATTCCAGTGGTGTATTCCAACACTGGCCTTGCTGTCTCTTTCGGAAGGGAGATGATGCACTGCGACAGGATATTGAACATTGCAAACAGCATCGTCGTCTCAGCAAAGTGAGTGCCTAACCAATTGGAATGATGAGTGGCGATAAGCAGGCATTACGAGATACTCACCTGGACATGCCCGTTTACCAAACCCGAACGCCCACTGACGTGGGTCAGGCTGAATCTCAGAGGTAAACTGCGATCTTATGAATCTCTCCGGAGCGAACGTAAACGGATCGGGATACATATTCGGGTCGTGCATCACAGCCCTGTCCAAAGGGGGAATCATTGTCTAGACATGACTGGACTTTCTGATACTACTCACCAGACATTCCCTATCACAGTTGCATTCTTAGGAATACGGTAGTCCCCGTAAGTATCTTCTTCTGTTACACGATGTGGGAGAGCTAAAATACGCGTAAGTCAGGTAAATCCAGATGTGAAGACCAGGTTACCTCACCGAGGTTACCAACTGGCGCAAACCGTAAAACCTCCTTCATGATCGCATTTAGGTATGGTAATCGAGAAATGCGGCTCAAGTCAACGTTATCTTGGAGTTCCTCGTGCCTGACCTCAGTACGCTTGATGGGTGGCGCCTGCGTCATAGTCATATTCCCCGTTGAGTGAGGCTCTTGTTCCAAGATATCCCACAGTGCATCTCCGAATGCGTCACGAATCTCTTGTTGAGCTTTCTTCTGAACTTCGGGGTTGAGGGCCATGAGTAAGATGAATGAAATAATGGCTGCAACGGTCTGATGTGAATCGAAAGTCAGAGTTTTGCGGCGTCTTCAGGATATTTTCAAAACAAACCGTATCTCCAGCACCGGCATACAGGGCACCTGCGCACCACTTAATCACTTCTTCCTCTTCTGCACTGCAGCGCTCTCCACCGTCTGGGCGGAGGAGTTTCGACGTGAACGAKTCAGAGTGAGTTCCAGCTTCCTAGAAAAGAAGGCATTTCGTGAGCGCGTGTCGGGAGATAGTAACAGGTTTAATTGTGCCACACCATTTGCTCCTTTATCCACTGGTGGGGTATCTCGGCAAGGTAGCGTAATCTATCTCTCCAGGCCAGGCCCTGACGTTTCCATCCAGCCCCGGGGAACCAGGACGGGATGAAACGAACTGCCATACACATGGTGAGTAGGTCGAAGGAAACCATAACTAGTCCCTAAGTACGCACTAATTGGGTGATGATCAACTAGCCAGCGACCRGGCTCRGTAGCCCACCCAGATATTTTCGAAGCTTCGTTCGCGACCTGGATGAATGGGTCATCGTCACGGATAGTGTATCCAAAGGCAACTTTCATAATGACTGCTGCAGAATTCCTGGGAGAGGAGTATGCGTGTCAACGTCGATCAAGACTGAGCGGTGCAGGTCGTAAAACCACTTACCTTTGTACGTGAGTGACAAAGTCGTCCGGATTCTGGAGTAAACCCTGTGCCAACCGCCGGGATTCCCGCTGTATCAAGGGGAGATATCCTCGAATAGCTCGAATACCTAGCCCAGTTTGAAGGAGTTTGCGATACTGCTTGTGACGAGTGTCGGAGGAGGATATATTAAAAATAGCTTTCCCTCGGTCGCAAATGACGTTGTACATCCACGACATTGGACGATCAGAATAGATATCCGCTTTCTTTTCGAGCAAATTGGACATGGATTCTGCAGTGTTGAGTACCACGATGTGTCGATTGTACACYCGGAAAGAGATAACGGGGGCTAARACGCGGTCAGCRTAGGATCCAGGAATGCGAGAGRGAAACCAGCGCATACCTTTATAGTCCTGGCCCCACCTGGCGTACGTTTTCCATGGTTCACATGAGGGCATTTGTCGCTTGACTCCAAGAATGAAACCTCCCCGAGGTCCTGGGGGCATCTGAAGGGAGCGCCCTTTCCAAGGACGAAAGCCAAGGAGCCACAGAAACACGAAAARGATCCCTAAGAACAACGAGAGAATGAGAGGATACATCGGAAGGAAAGCACCAGATGCAAGGATATTACCATTGTAGGCTATCTTTTATACACCCTGGAGAAGAATGGACTTTGTCAAAAGGGTCAAACGCAATTAATTATCAGTTGGAGTCCTCGGAGGACAAGAGTGCACTCGTCATATCCACACATCTCCACGTACYTTCCATATGCTGCGATATYCTAGCAACTCCTTTGTAGGTGCACA
The DNA here is from genome assembly GCA_027579435.1 of Candolleomyces eurysporus. Classification (NCBI taxonomy): domain Eukaryota; kingdom Fungi; phylum Basidiomycota; class Agaricomycetes; order Agaricales; family Psathyrellaceae; genus Candolleomyces; species Candolleomyces eurysporus. The sequence goes on along the minus strand of JANBPK010000743.1, from coordinate 94,542 downwards.
GCACGACATGAAACTGGGGTCCGGTCCAGTGGTGCTCGAACAGTCAAACAACACGGTGAGGGATAGCCGAAAGGATAAGTGAGGGCGCGTGCTCACTATGAGGGCGTTTCTGGATTCAGCCGATTGATGTTGAAAACTGATGGAGGACGAAGCCGGTTGYYAATCGAGTTCCAACAGTAAGGYTTAGAGTCTCGCGTNAAATATATGGAGCTATGTRCATCTAATTGTGRCCTTGAACAAATGGAGCTGCCGATGACACAGGTCGAGATTGTGACTCRATGTGSCACCAAAATTATGGCGTGTCAAGTCTTGTAGCAGAACAAGGCCATGGATTCAACAAGCTACGGGAATGAACACGCTGATCAACCAGGACCAAAGGGTTTGCAAGGTTCTCAAAAGCTCCTGTGATATGTTATCTCCTTCATRGACTCGGATCGGGAGTGACTAGCGCCAGGCTCAGGCTCAACACGAAACAAGACGTGGGGTACCAAATAARGGTGCGTTTTATACACCTCCATCGAGAACAAAGTRGTCCCGGCCTGCCGGGAGCATTCGCTATTATTGCCCTCGCCCTGAACAAACACTCTCGAGCRTTYGGTCATAGAAAGCTCGGTCCGTCAGAGCTTGCGACTCATGCCCGGATCAGAGCCACCATTAGCCTCGAAACACGTGTTATCAAGTTGTACCGGTGATTTATTTGCCCGCTACAATGCCATTCGGGCTGGAACCCGACAGTGACTTTGAGAGGCAGACCGGTCCGAATCACTGAGGACACCCTAGCAGCTTGTGCTATATCCTCCCGAAATTCGAAAATTTAATGGCTTGGAAAAATCAGACAGCCGTTGTATTCGGAGACAGCTGACGAATGCCACTGACTTTGATTCAGGGCGRGAGTTCGATTTGGGTTGAACACATGTCATTTTAGGAAAGGCGACAGCTATATTCGTGACTTGCTGATACTTCTTCGGCACGATCAGGCTCGCCAATTTCAGATCAATAATTTCAGATCAATAAACAGATGTCGTCACCGCGTTTATCGGGTCATCGAGAGGAACGGGCTGAAGTACATACTGCGAGAACATCGTAAAAAAGTGTAATCATGGTTGCTAGGATGGGTCCTGATCTGTTGATTCGTGATTTGGGACTGATACGGATAAATTGAGAACATGTTACACCCTCAGGGACCTCTCGTTTTGTGCCTCCGGAAGACTACCCCTTGGTCGGGACGCATGCACACGTAGGGCATGGTCCATTGGCAGGCGGAAAGTACGCGCTCGTTGACCCGGGTGCGCAGCTGGAGCACGGGGTGGGCAAACACCACGTCGTTGTTGTCGTTGACTTTGTCGTGCTTGTAGTCGAAGCTTGCGTCGGAACACAACGACATGTTGAACACGTCCCGGTAGGGGAGGGATATGGGACCAGTGTGACAGAGTAGCCTGGTATGCACGTAGGGCACGGAAGCAGAGGACAGGGGGTCGGTATGTTCGTGTTCGTCGTGCTGCTAACAGCCGGAGTGCATTTGCACGTTGAGCATGTCCCAGTAGGAGCTGGGACAAGCGTGACCGTATAGCCCGGTACGCATGTTGGGCATGGTTGCAAAGGACAAGGGGTGGGCGTATTCGTGTTTGTCGTGCTACTGATTGGGGCACATGTGCATGTCGGGCAAGGTCCCGCAGTAGCCGAAAGATACGTGTTGGTGTACCCGGGAAGACATGTCGGACACGGCATCGGGGTACAATAAGTTATCGGAGGAGTTGAGATCGGAGCGCAGCCACAAGTCGAGCAAGGAGCGTTGGGAGGGCTGTAGTATGTTGTGGCCGTATACCCAGGGAGACATGTAGGACAAGCGAGGGGAGAACAAGTTGCGGAGCATGTGCATGAGGCACATTGGGTGCCGGAACTTGTGACGACCAACGTAGAGCCCGGAGGGCAACGGGTAGTAGGGCAAGAGAACGTGCTCGGGCAACTTGTAGTAGTGATGGAGGGCGTTGTCGTAGTGGGTGTCGGCGTGACGGTTGCAATTGCTTGGCATTCGCTTCTAACTGAAGTCAAGGTAAGAAGGAGACAGAGACATGTCGAGTAAATTTACACACAAGGTGTGAGGAAAACACATTTGACCAAGACTCCAGCCACACTATAGCGACTATTAGTCACAAATTTCCTTGAGAATATGTAAATTCGAAGCTACCTGGCGCATTCTGTCGGGCCAAAGTACGTCATTCCGCCACCTACGAAAGACCGTTTTGAGAAGCGACAGATATTTAAAATCGGCAATACTCACATTGTCCGCCAAGCGGCACCAGCCATGGGTCAGCGTTTAGATGGACCGCGGGCGTTGCCCAATCGTCGTGACGCTGAGCCGATCCAACCCTCCGACCAACGAAAGCCTCCGTGGCAAGGGGTTTTCCTGGGCGATAATTCGGTGCTGCGTGATGGTCATGAACACCGTGTTTCCCATTGGTCGTCCAGCCAAAAACATGCGGTGTTGGCACAGGGGAAGCTCCATGTGGCGGCGGTTTCGCCTGAGTAGGGACGCAGGCGCAGTCGGGGCATGTGCTAGTGCCCGTGGTGGTCAACACGTCGGTCGATCCAGCAGGACATTCGATGCAAACGGGAATTGGGCATCCCGTCCATGGAGGAATCGGTACCGAGCTGATATCGTTGCCTTCGGGTTGGATATGGCTGGCAGTGACGATTCTCCAGGTGAAGCAAGTCGCAAGCAGAGCAGTGCCTCGTCCCCAAAACACCATTATGTCGCGGGGTGGGTCAGGAGTCCGATGTTATGTCGTCCGTGGTTTAAGTACAAGTCCAGTGGGAAAGTCCGAGTCGATGAGAAGTTTTCCGTCACACAATTTCGAAAGCGAATTGATTTTCACTTTTCAGAAGCAGGCCTATGGAAATGGCCTGGATGTTAGCGTTTTGAGCCAAGGGATTCCTGGTGCGGCGAAGAAAACCCGACAGTACCTGCTGACACTGATGCTTATCAGGATATGGATTCCCTGTCATGTTCGGAGGTTCATACTAAAGATTTTGGACGTCGACGTGAGAAGAAGGATATAGAAAGTGGTCAGGGTTGAAGAGATCGCGAAGCTGCAATGGTCGCCGGGATATCCGAAATCTGGATGGAAGCTCAGACATCCTGTCAGTGAATCGTTTCATCGCTGAAGGCAACTCGTAAAGATAGATCTGGTGTGGCATGATGGACCTTCAACTTCGCTTCATTGAAAATTTATACGTAGGAAAAAGAATGACGACGCCAGCAGGATTTGAACCTGCGCCCTCAAAGAGGAACAGATAACAGCACCCGACAAATCTCGGGTGATTCTAATCTGTCGCCGTAACCACTTGGCTATAGCGCCTATGAGGGAGGTGTCCCTAGATGCTCCCAAGGAGCCCAAGAAATAGAATGAATTTCAGAAAATGAAAGCCAGAAGTTCAGCGAAAAGCATAGTGAAAGGCCAGGGTGAAGAAAGAGGCAACAACAGCTAACGTCCCAGCTAGTCCGATGACCACAGCGATCGACGCGCCCGCGGACCAGATGAGGGTAAAGCTGAGCATAAACCAACTTCCCATTTTCTGGCTCCATAGAGTCTTCAATCCGTAGGACCATAACATTGTCCAGCCGAAAGCGATTATGAATGCAGCGCCGTGCGCCAGCACGTAGAGAATAGCCATCCCAATCGTCATTACTGGAAAAGCGATTGAGAAACCTTCCAGTGACGATAGAAACAATCTTGAATAACTTACAGATCGTGAAGCACCACTGCAATCCAGGCGAAGGATTTTCCAGAGTCTGTTGAATGGGTTGAGTGAGCCGCGAGATCCAACTTCCCGTATAATTCACTAGGGTCGCGGCGTCGTCGTCCACGCCAGCATCCAGGTCAATAGGGAGGACGCGTGCCAGTGAATGCCTGAGTGGCTGCCAGACGGAGCGTATGCCTTTCAGTAAAAAAGGCCCTACAGCCCGTACCAGCGACATCAGAATCCGGCACCCCACAAAGACGCCCCCTCCGATGCCCATCCCGACCGCCATGACGAGCCACATGAGCATGGAGACGCGTTGGAAAAGCAGGTCGAATGAGGTCGCCGGCGGGCTGTCTGGCGTTGTGGGACTTGAATCCCACCCCGATTTGATAAGAGCAGCGACGCCATAGCCCCACATGGAGGTCCACAATCCGATCCCGGCGAGGCCAATTAAGTGCATCAAGATGTACCCAATTGCTACGCCGCCGGTAGCGACTACCAGGGCGTACGTTAGCTCAGTATTTCTTCGATTTCAATCTGACTGGGGGGTCGTACCTTGCGACGAATAGTTTGTCGTGAAGAGCCACGGCATAACGTCACTTGAGCTAGTTTCGTACAGCCCCAACCAGTACAGTCTAGACATCGACGATTTATGTCAGTGGAGCCAAGGAAGGGAGAATTTTACAAGCTACGTACATAACAGTGACCACGATCCCATATGCCCATTCAACGGTCATAGGCCCCGTTTGTTCTCCGCGGTAGGATAACATAGCTTTGGTCATCCCAAACAAAATCGCTGCTGCTGTGACGATGATGCGGTACCCTGTCACAGGTGGATGCTTAGGCTTGATCAACAAGTCCAGGGTGCGTTCATCCGTTTCATACTGAGGAATCTTGATCCCAAAAGGTCGGAAGAGCGTTCGAACGCCATTCATCATATCGGCTTTGAAGAACCAGTACGGTTTGGCTGTATCCTTGATTTCATATTGGGATAGGAAGAAGGCACTGCCAGTCCAAGTCATTGTTAGTTGTAGGATTTGGAAAGACGTGTACTCACAGAAGCAAGATGACAACTCCACTGACCCACTCGATGGTGACCGAAACAGCAGAATCAGATGATTTTACGGCCTTGGCGGTCCCTAGACCGATAGTCACAGAGACGAAGGTCAATCTATAAGCAGTGACCTTTGGATGCCACGAGACGTTCGAAGCAAGAGCGGCTGGTGGTGGCGGAGGTAGGCTGTCGAGCTCTATATTATCGACCTCGGCGAACGGTAGAGCCTGACTTTCTGCTCCGAGAGAGGTTTGGGTCATTGATGAACATGCTGTGGTAGGAATCGAACTAGACTTATGAGTAGAATAAGAAAAGGGGAAATCGTTACGTTAGGACCTGAGATTGCTGTGAAGACGCACTGCTTGGTTGTCAATGTCAAGCATCTTATCTTATCTCTCCATTGGTGCCGTTGATGTTGTTTGTTCCGACATCTGATCAAGGTCCAACCACTTTGTCTCTCCAACCACTGGCGGCGTGCAAACTCGAACCTTGGGCATTACGCGAAGAAGAAAGACATACATAAGTACCAGTCAAATACAACTCTCATCCTCGCAACTCCGCTTACCACCTGCCAGCCTTTTGATGATTGTCAATCGCATACGCAAATGCTGTGTATCCTGTTCCGTTCAATACAAATCAGGTCCCATTCCATGCATCCCCACTATCGCACTTTGAGCTCTCTGTGCAATGTCCCACGAGATACAACGAGGTTTGTCTGTCTTCGGAGACGGTGCTGTTGGAAAGGTACGCAACTATCCACGACGCGAAACGACACTACCCTGGAAAGGGCCAAGGCTGATAGAAATCTCAGACATCCATGCTAGTTTATCATGCTCGAGGGACGTTTCCAGAGGTGCGGAATTCACAGGTCCAAAATACTGTTAGCAATGCGCAGTTGACTTTGGTTCCTGACAGGTCTATGTCCCAGTCTGCTGCGAACAATACGTCGTCGATGTTAATCTGGACGACGAAACTGCCGTAGCGCCCCGTACTGTTCAGTTCACTCTGTATGACACTCCAGGTCAAGAGGATTACCCCCGTCTTGTGCCTTTGGCATACGAGAAAGCAGACATCATCTTGATATGCTTTGCGGTTGACCAACCAGACTCTCTCGAGAATGTGACCGAAAAGGTACTAGCTGCGATCAGTCCGAGCCTGCGCCCACCTCCTGACTTGTCAATCTTTGACAGTGGTTTCCCGAAGTATCCTGGTCTCGCCGAGATGTACCTATCCTTTTGATAGGCTGCAAGAAGGACCTGCGGTCGGACCCTGAACTTGCCAAGCCGAAGTACAGTTGGCAGAGAATCTTGGCTCCGGACGAGGTCTGTTGCCTGATACCTGTCAGGTTGAATTACTTTGGCTTACATCTGCACAATTATCTTAGGGTCACGAAGTGGCTAAACAAATCGGCGCAGTAGCGTATCTCGAATGCTCGGCCAAAAGCGGCGAAGGGATTTCCGAGGTGTTCAAACTCGCAGGGGAGACGGTCCTGCAGAAGAAGAAGAAACATAAAACGAAACGCTGTATCATAGTCTGAACGCGATTCTCTTGACTGAGTCATCACTAGAGATGCCAAACTTGCTTCTTCGAGTGAGGCATTTGGTCGTTTCCATACTGTAGCATTTTGACCAAGACACCTCGAATTTATTCATTGAACCAGGGCCCAGTGAGTTCAATTCAAGCTCTGTGCGGATTTCTGCAATTCTCATGTCTACGACTCCGGCGCAGCGATATAGAGTATTTATGCGGCGCGGCGTTGCGCCAAGCCAACATTTTTCACTGAATTCGACTCCCGCACGCAGCACTGCCTGTTATGATCCCGAGAGCTATTCCGTTGCATTCTGATTAGGTCAATGCGCAAATTGGCGTTGTTTGTGGGGTGTGCGTGGCATAAAAGCCCTCCGTCGTGAAGGGACTGATGCACCCCACTCATCTATCCGTCTTCTTTGACTTCTGACTCCATGAGCCAATACAGCGTGTTGAATCAGCCAGTTGGCATTATTGGAACTGGTGTGGCCGGTCTCATCAATGCACACGTATTGCTGCAAGACGGGTTTTCCGACATTACCCTCCTCACTAGAGACCGTTCCGTTGGTGGAACGTGGGCCAGAGAACGGATATACCCCGGACTGCATACCAATAAGTGAGTATCTCAATCCCTCATTACGATCACGAACTAATCCACCCGCTTCCAGCGTCCATGGAGAGTATAAGTTCTCCCAGCTGGACATGCCGCCCCCAGAAAGGTCTGATTCCACTGGAGGGAGATTGACTGGAACGACAATGCGTGATTACGTGGAGAAATTTTCGAACACCTTCCTCGAAGGAAAGGCCAAGTTCCGCTTCCAAACGGAGGTCTTGAACATCCGACGGGTGAAGGCCTCTGAAAACGGCGAACCGTCCATCTGGAACGTCGAGGTGAAAGACCTTCAGTCAGGTTCTACCGAGATTCTCTCGTTTGGGCGTATCATTCTCGCTTCTGGGGTGAGTTCTCGTATCGTTGTTGCCGGTATCGCGAAGTCACCCAACTCCACTTACTCCAAGGGGTGTAGTAATCCCAAAATACCTGCCGAGCTCTCTCCAGAGACGGCTAAAAAAGCGGGATATCGTGGATTGGTATTCCATACATCAAAGTTTGCGCAACATCTTGACCAGATTTTGGAGGAGATTCCACCTTCTGGAAAAGGTGAAAAGCTGGATGAGGACGAGGACATGGTTGTCGTCGTCGGATGTGGTAAATCTGCGCAGGAGTGGGTGCTCAATTTCGTCCCAGCTGCTCAGGAGGTATATTGATGCATGGCTTATGATAGTGTTTGCGCCAAGCTGGCGAACGAGGGACGCAGAGTCACTGTTGTGTTTGACAGAGCAGACATGTTTCTAGCTTCCCCTGAGCCCGCTCCTGATTTTATACGGAAGGGCAGGTAGGTCACTTCGACCAGAGCTGAGTGACTTGGTTATGCTTATTCCATGATCACAGATTCGTCAGCCTCTTTGTGCCTCATCGTGTGTTGAAGTCGCGTTTCGAGTAAGTGTCCCTTTAACCCGGCTTTGATAGCTTGAAGGAGCGCTAACGCGTCCACCGTATGGTAGGAGATTCCTACATAAGACTTGGCTAGGAGGCAAGATGGTTCATTTCTTCTTAAACTCATTACAGGAGTTGTCGGTATGCTTCCTTCACCTCCAGACAAGTGAATTGGTGCTCACTCTGCGTAGTTCAAAGCCTACAGCATTCCTCCCGACTCACCATTCCGCCACACTGACCCTTTGTTTTGGGGTGTCCGTTTAAGTGACGACGGCCTCGTCCGAAATGACAGCTTCTATGGTCTCGTGAACGCTGGAGCCATCAAGGTCATTGCTCCACATCGGGTCACTGGCTACTCGGACGACGGTAAAGGTGTCCTTCTCAACGATGGCTCAACGTTGCGTGCCAAAGTCGTTGCGCTTGCCACTGGATATCAATCTTCCTGGTCAAGTATCTTCTCCCGTGAGTACACCTTCCTGTCCATCGCTTCGGGAACACCCGTTGTTGAGAATTCACTGCAGAAGAGACTTTCGATGAAATAGGGCTTGGGAAGCACGCTCCTAACATTCCCATCGTCGATACATGGAAATATACCTCGATGAAGAATGCCCCGAAGCTTCATCCTGATAACGAGAAGTGGGCCACCTCGATTTATAGAGGGATTGTACCTGCAAAGAACATCCTACATCGAGATTTTGCGATTGCAGGAGCGGTAGTCAGTTCATTTAGATTGCTTCCTCCTATACAGAAGGCATCTGACGGCGGATATCAGTTCTCAGCCAACCCAGGATACACATTTGAAGTTGGAGCACACTGGATATCTTCGTACCTCCAAGGCGACCGGATGAAGATACCGGCTACCAAGGAGGAAGCGCTGCTTGCGGCGGAGAAGGAGTCAGTCTGGATGAAGATTCGCTTTCCCAATATGCTTTCATGGGTGAACGACAGCTACAGCACTAGTTTGGATTTCTGGACGTGAGTCGTACTTGATCCTATCTAATCCTCCTTGGTCTTGAYCCTGAAAACTCTGTAGCTGGCCTCAGGGCGCAGACGACCTTTTGGAGGACATGTATCTTCCGAGCGTGCGTAGCGGAGGTAATTGGTTGACTTGGCCGTTCAAGGCTATCGACTCGAAAGAGCTCTCGACGCTGGGTCAAGAGCGTCGCCAGCTTCGATCGAAGCCTTTGTAGACAAAGTTTTCAATTGACCGTGTCGAACACCTTCTCGGAAGATRCTGCATACCGAGAATAATNCNCACRAGTCCCTGTGTCTGTCAACCGATGATTAACGATTAGGGTTGCCGGTACATTAARTAMAGAGGGSGYACARAATTAATTTCACAGAARAYARTACGAAACATCCTACCGCATTTTCTCCGASCCAACTCTTGCTCTAAAGCCGAACCCTGAAGCGCTTACTCTGACGGGCGGTATACGGAGGATTAGCCGCGTTCCTTTGGCAATCGATCGGTTCGTATAAATACATAGGTGTTGAGTAACCTTGATAATAAAGCACCTTATACTACATTACTCTAACCGTCCCTGCAGCAGATCCTCCCAAGATTTGGAAAGATGAAATATCTTCGGCAGAGAGCTCCAGATCCTCATCTGGTTCCTCTCGTATTCTGTAGCGTACCGACTGGTACAATCACGACAATGAACCACATTGGATTCCTTCTCAAATTCCAACCTCTCRAACACGAAGACCCGTTTTGAGCGCTTGAGCTTCGCGCTAAGCGATGGGCGTTTATTACATAAGGGGCGTATCCAGCCCTCTTCYGTGCGGACGAGCTTGATGCAGTCACCCGAAGGAGGRAAATGGCACCGAAGAGCGTCTTCCTGCTCCATACGTAGCTCTGCGACCCCCATAACGCATCTAGTTTTGTCTTTCCATGACAGCCCTGGAAGGTCGTARATCTCCTCTAGAGTATGGAATGCGATGATTTGGTAGAAAAGAGCTGGAAAGAACTCTGYGAGGTCAAACATATCGGCGAGCTTTAGGGTCGTAAGGATGATGGATGTCCGCTTTTCGGGCTCTGYTGCGAAATTTTGGAGTGTTTCGAGTCGCTTCATCAGGTCTGGAAGCATGACGGGGGCAACGCGCCGAAGGGCCTCAATGCACCCGCCAAGCACTGATTCAAAGTCGTATTTCCGTGCGACGGGCATCATTGMTGAGAGCAGACGAAGGTAAGTCTCYTCATCTTGCTCCGTCATAAGATTAGGGAGGTACTTGTCRAAGAACCTAAGATYKTTGATWGGGTRGATCAGTATTACTCGCCAGCTGTGGGTAGCNGGYACRAGTTCATCTACCTGTTGTCGTATATGGCCTTCAAMACGCCCGCGATWGCCGGTATYTCGTCTAGCGCTAAGGAAACGACGGGGATTGGGGSAGCAGGCTCGGAKWCGYCTCCAGTAACGCTTGYAACGACTGCCAGATCRTTGYCACTCGTGTTAAGTGRAAGGGATAGCATGTCTCTGAATACGCTTGAATGCTGACATAGGATGCTTTTATGAATCTTGAAAGCCGTTGTCTCTTCGACTAAAAGAATGATAGACCCATCTTCGTAGCAAAAGTCTGGATGGTAAGAYAGGKTGGCGGTATGACYATGAAGTTCCACAGTCATSTTGATCTRAAGAAGAACYTGAATGTCACYGTYYAGGTTGAGAGGCTTCAAYGCCAGGATCRTAAGCTTACCAGACGTKCTTGARGTNGGAGTGGTTTGAAGGYAAGCAACAGCCGCCGAGCCCCTGAGTGACGACANTNNNTGGAAGCCGATGGCTCCAGAGYAAAGCACGAGCAAACAGSYTMCCTTACGCCCAGTTAGTACGYTTCCGATGGCGTTTCGCAAGATCTTCTCGAGTACCYAAGGCCATGCATTAGAAAAATTTTATACTATCCACCTAAWATACAGGAATATCCWCCCGAGCCGCAGACCAAATATCATGCAAAACAAAMGCAAAAACAAAAATACCCATTCCTGAAGCGATCGCCGCAACACTGATCCCAATACCCTTCTGGYTWNGNNTATARATCAAAACAACGAGSCCGGGATAAAACARGATGAGCGACGCAGAGATYGCAATCGTCGCTGATATCATCAAGAACTCGAACTTCTTTTCRAACGAYCTTTGRACCCCGGTACAATAYTGGAGAACTTCAGCCCCAGGAGTCGATTCGCYAACCCYGATATATGAGTTCGGATTGGTGCGTAAACTCGACGAYTCTGACTCARGYCTGAGTCGATCGTCGAAGGCACCAAAGAGYAGCTSTATCTCCTCCTTGTCGATGACRCGCCGWCCCATCGCTTTGGCGAGGATRATGAAGAGTGCTCCAGCCAGGGATATGCTGAGGCTTGCGAACCATAGACCGTTGACCCATAGCGAGAYCGTMGTTGGCTTGAAAGGATCATTGCTCTTTCGCAGCTCTTGGAGAATTTGGTCGAGGAGGTCTTCTTGCAGACCTTTGCGCACTTCGATGAGGAARGCAGCCAGGATCGCGGAGAATAGACCCGCCTGCACGATTGAAGTAAATCATTCGATTGCCACYATMGTGMAGCCTGGGCTRCTAGAACAGAGAACTAAGGACTTACAAATACCAGGAGAGCATCTAGGAACGGRGATTCCCTYGYGAATATGCGTTGRTTTCTGAGGAGTATCTCTTTCGCTGCTGAGATGTTGCTTGCGAGATAAAGCGACTCTTTGTCACGGYCTGCAATGGGAGGCGTTTCCGACATGGCGATRAGGACTAGCTGGAGGTAGGAGRGATGCGACTACCCTCAGTGGGACCGSGCATAAAAGCGATGTGCTATGCGGANNGNCGGGTGCAGGAAAAAATGAAATGGATGCAGTGTGCCAGGTAGGGAGAGCRCAAAATGCGTYGATAAAGGCGGCCGGGGTCAGGGNCCTGAGCTYGTCACATTMATCRTCCCGATCGATACTTTTGTGCATTGCTCSKCAAGGACAGCCTCACTCACTCACGCACRCCGTMGATAAATATAGAATGRTGCACTCTTGNNNTGCGCNNCTNAGGCTGCGTTGTCCTGTRCATAGTGACAGTGACAGTCCATCATCCCTGCCATCACATTCACACCGGATGTCATTTCACAAYTGAATTGACTGNNNATNNNTNANNNCAGCCTGTCACCAGCGATGTTTCACGCAGTCAAGTGGYCTCGACTATAATGCCCATCGCCCACCTCGAGNCTCAGCATCGACYGAACTCTCTCGCTCCGCTATAGGAAGACCGGCTTGAGCAATGACAAACRCATCCTCTCAGCTCCTCCTTATTATCGACGACCAGGACCCAGCTTTCACGTTCCGAGGCGACTGGAMCTYRGTCTCATTACCATGGCATTATCAATCCTCCAYMAKGTACGGNTCNTGGARATTTMTCCTTCTCSTTTAAYGGTGAGAARYTTCYCTCTTTCRTACTCTTGGSAAWATCTAAGGYCACYCTRCCATTTCCTTTCAATANTCAAGGATCCTCYGTMACATTCGTTGGAAACACTCCRCCTCGTGMAGAKTACRATAATGTCACCGGAGAACCTCCAAYGARCRCAGTCAYRATCGAYGACRATACCGCCTATAACAACACYTTCCCCGTYGCCGACGAATCAGATCCCAAAGTCGAMCAAGCATATAAACGGTGGTAYACYTCGCCCTTCCTCGACAACMCGGCAYCCTCRCARTATAATCACASCATCACCGTCACYCACRCGCACGSTGTCGCAGTCGATTTCGCTGTTATCAACATAACCGATCCTGACACACCTAATAAYGTTAACCTCAACGATRMTTCGGATTCAGACCCTAACAGTARGGGTGGTAGGACTAGACAGGTCCTCGTGGACGACCAAGATCCCGAGATCCACTACGAAGGGGAGTGGACTAGCATGATTGCTTCAAAATATTGGAGGTATACTGAGCTCGGAGGGACTCCTATTGGAAATTCGACGCATCAGAGTAACAAGACTGGGGATTGTTTAGAGTTTCGGTTTTTTGGTGAGCCGCCCTTCCTCTCCCCTTTTCTTATCAAATAGAATTGAATCGAATTGGCTTGAATACTCACTGGGTGTTGTTGTAGGCACGTCAATAGGCGTCTTTGCCATCTGGTTCCCCCCTCCCACTACTTCGTCGTCTTCCCCGTTGTCAACCATCCCAGAATCGGTAATATCCGAGAACCTCCACATATTCCTCGACGGCAAACCCCAACCTATTACCTCCCCTTTTAGCCAGACCCGTCCATTCACCCACCGCTCTCAAAACCTCCTCGTCTTCTCCCAACCTCTGCCTGCCGCCGATCATACTCTTACTATAACGTATACGCATCCCGATTCCGACAAAGACATTGCTCCGATGCAGTATCTGCTATTGGACTATATCACCTACACACCCGGTTTCTCTACGCTGAGAGACAAACCGGACCTAAGCGCAGGGTATAAAGGATGCACCGGTCTAAAAATAGACGATGGGGAGGTGCCGATAGGGATGATAGTTGGTGTTGTATTGGGTCTCTTCGTGCTTGCGTTGGCGACGATTGGGTTTGTTTTGTGGTGGAATAAGAAAAAGAGGAGAAGGAATATGAACGGGAACGGGAACGTGAGTAGGGAGACGGCTTCTGAGGGATGGGTGAGTACCTCTATCGCGAGGAGGAGTAAAGCAATCTGACTGCCGATTCTACTACCTCCATAGAGTCTAGGGACGATTTCTGGCAGGCATCGCAAAGACGAATCCGGAACGACCACCTCGTCCATGAAGACCTACGTGGCAGTCGCAACGTCCGGGGCTTCTTCACCTGAATTGTCTCTGACACCTAACATTGGAGAAAAAGATGCTCGAATCCTGGGTAACGGGGAAAGAAATGGGCTCTTGGAATCCACTGACCTGACGACACCAAAGATTGATATCGTGATTGACAATAGTCCGATTATCCCTGTAAAATAAGTCCTTGCCATTGGCGCAAGTATTATGTATACCTAGATCTTGCCACTTTAAAAGGGCGCTAATGCAATGCAACTTGATACCCTCGCTCAAACTCGAAGCCGACTGGGAGAACAACTGAGCTGACGGCATTGGTTAAAAGCCGACGACTTTGGAGCGAAGCTTGAACAAATAGCTCTTATCAAGTGCGCCTCGCGCATTTGTTCGAACTTTCTTCTCGACCTACGACTGCACCCTGGCGACACAAACGATAAATATTTTTATCCATCCCAACACGTATTTCTGTCTAAAATCCTTGCAATGCCATTGACAGCTTACATAACTGCTGTTCAGATGCTGTTGTCTTGCCGGTCAACTGCTCTGAAAACCAAGTGTATACAGCAACTGAACATTTCCTTGCGATCCCTTACACTCTCTACTTTCCTTCCCCGGCCTCCCAGACTCGACCCAAAGTCATCTATCGAACCTCTAGCTTGATTTTTCTACAATGACGACCGCACTAGTTGGTAGCCCTCCTCCTTTCGAACAGCACGTCGTGCAGCTGGAGAGTACTGTCGACAGCAAGATTACTGGAGTGTCCGTCTATTCTGATCGCGCTGAAGTAAACAGAGTGGTCCGATTCTCTGTCAAGAGAGGGCAGAACCAGGCTATCATATCCGGTCTCCCGAATGCACTGAGCCACGACTCTCTGAGGTACGTAGCATCCTCGGCGTGCCTGGTGTCGTTGCATAGCTAACGAGACTAAAACACCTGAAACTTACAACAGAGTGGAGGGCAAAGGCGCTGGAACGATCCAAGACGTCACTATTTCCCAAGATAAACCGAAAGCGATTGCTACCCCCCCCTGAACTGAAGACATCTCCCGAACTCAAGAAGTTGCAGTCCAACAAGAAGGAAATTGAACAGGCTATCTACCGGAACACTCAAGCTCAGACCAGCTTGGATAAATATCTGGGGTCTCTTAGCTCGCTGCAAACGCCTTCCTCCAAGTTGTCAGAGATTTTCAGTGATTACGACGCAGCGCTCAGCGACCTCCAGAAGAAGAAGATTGGACTATCGGAAGAACTGGAGGAGGTGGAGAAAGCCCTAAATGAAGAACAGTCGAAGCTTCAAGCCGCTGTTGGAGAGCAGAAGAAGTGGAACCCGAACGTATCGTTGATTGTCACTGTCGGCATCTTCGCGAACGATGATGGAGATGTTGAGCTGGGATTGGTATATGGTGCGTAATAGCCATTCTTCTTTCCCTCGCCCGCTTTTTGAAACGTGTCGTCCAGCCGTCAAACGTACTTCATGGACAGCCCGCTACGACATCCGTGTTAACACCCAAACAAAAGAGAAAGCCATTTCCCTCGTGTACAAAGCGTCAATTAAACAATCGTCAGGAGAAGACTGGACGGACATTCCTCTCACCCTAGAAACCGCCACGCCTAGCTTCGACAAAACTCTCCCCAACCTCAATCCGTGGACCATCGGTATCTACCGACCTCCTCCCCCTCAGCCACTGCTGTACTCCGGTTCGTCTGCCAAGCTTCTGGCCGTTCCGACGGCCAAGGCAAGGAGGAGGGCGGCCTCAGCCATGCTCGATGAAGTGGAGGAGGCCATGAGTGCTGCTCGAGCTCCCCCGCCGCCTCTCCCCGAAATGAATATCCAGACATCAGCCGTGACCAGCAAAGGAGGGGTATCTGCGACGTTCGCAGTGCCAGGGTTGATCACTATCCCTAGCGATGGTGCAGACCATGGCGTTACGATCGCTACCCTAGAGCTGGACGCAAAGATGTCGTGGGTCTCGATCCCGAAGAAGGATACGAAGACCTATCTGAGTGTACGTTCCTTCTAACTGTATGGCCTCTCGTTCGGAGAACTGATTGAGATCTCCTTCGGGTCTCTTAGGCCAAGATTAAGAACGCGTCCGAGTATACGCTGTTGAGTGGGCCGGCCAATGTCTATGTAGATGGAAGCTTTATATCTCGTTCCACGATTCCTGGTGTCAGTCCAGAGGAGAAGTTCGAGTGTGCGCTTGGGTGAGACTTCTTTTTTCCCTGTCCGATTTTAAAAACGACTGACGGGGTCCCCTACTATTCAGCCTCGATCCTGCGATTCGAATCACATACCACCCTCTCTCCAAAAAAANTCTCTCAATCCGGATTGNTTGAGCAAGTCCGACGTATACCTATACACCCAACGCATCACCGTGCACAACACAAAACCAACTCTGGTCGAGACTATCAAGATAATTGACCAAATTCCCGTTTCAGAGGACTCTGTCATAAACGTGAAACTTCTCAGTCCCGCACTCCAGCTCCCCAGCTCCAACACGACAGCAGCACCACCCCCAACCAACGATGGCGCTAGCGTCAAGAGCGGCAAAGCAGGCGGACTACTCGGAAGCCTCGGATCTGGAAGTAGTACCTCTGGCAACAGCGAAAAGGCATTAAAAGCAGTCGCCAAGTCCGTCAAGGTCACCGCAGACGTCGTGGCTCAATGGGATCGCCCTGGTTCCGACGTGGCATCGGCGACAGAGGAAGGACCGGATTCTGACTCGGAGCCTGTGGATTTAACGGCTCTGGGAAAGGACGGGAAAATCAGTTGGTTGTGCTCCGTCCCTGCGCAGACCAAGACGAACTTGACGCTCCAGTGGGAGGTCAGCGCGCCTGTCAGTACAAACATTGCTGGGATCTGAGTTGCTGCGGAGGTTTTCTTGGATGGCTCGGGGCTCATCGGATCTCTAAGTCAGGGTACGAAGTATGTGAAAAGTTTTTTTCTTCCAATGTTCTATTTACGTTTTATTACTTCTGAACAATAATATGCCTCGAGGCATGGAATTGATTCTTCACGTTATGTTGTTATCTTTTGGATAAAGGGCTGAACAAAATTCCAACACGTTGTTGTTCCTTTCGATCCCACTCCTCTGCATCGCTCACTCACAAGGATTACTGTCTACCGAGATGGCCACCAGTACCTCAGCCAAAAGCATCGCGACCCTCCCACAACAGAACGTCGTTGAGCTGACGAGCTGTGTGGACAGCAAGATCGCGGGGGTCTCTGTTTACTCCCACCGTGCCGAGGTAACGAGGACGTTCAACTTTGGCCTGACATCAGGACAGAATCAGGTCGAAATCTCTGGCCTGCCGACCCTTCTCATCCAGGACTCACTGAGGTAAGATTCCGGTAACATTTTGGGATGGGTGTCACGAAATGAATGCAATGTTCACAGAGTGGAAGGGAAAGGTAATGGGATGATCCAGAACGTAACCACGTCGCACATGATTCCGTCTTCACGCCGAGAATCCGATACTAGGCTTTTAGAAGAGTCTGACGAAATCAAGCCATTGCGGTTGAAGAAGCTCGAGCTCGAGCAGGCCATAGAGAGGAACGATCAGTCCAAAGATACATTGAAGATGTACATGGACTCGCTTACGTCTCCTGGGGCTGCTTCTTTCAGCAAAGTGGTCGAGACCACCGGTGAATATGATGTTGCCATGACGGAGCTGCAGAAGAAAGGCAATGCACTAGCGGAGGACTTGGAAGTAGTGGCCAAGGCACTCTCTGAAAAGCAGCGCACATTGAAAGATGCCGCGAAGACCAAATGGAATGAAAAGTTGTCTCTCAAGGTTTCCGTTCACATCCTCGCCGAGGTCGAAGGCGAGATCGAGCTCTCTTTGATATACGGTGCGTCTGAAAGTACCTCCCTATCTTCCCTTCTTCATGTACCCAACCCCTTTCAGCTGTCAGTAATACCTCGTGGTCTCCGCGGTACGCCATACGCGTTGACACCCACTCCAAGGACAAGGCCGTATCCCTGGTATATAAAGCCGATATTACTCAAATGTCAGGAGAAGATTGGACGGACGTTTCCTTGACTCTCGAAACGGCCACCCCGAGTTTCGACAAAACTCTCCCCACTCTCAGTCCTTGGACGATTAGGGCTTATAAGCCCGCTCCTTATCCTGGGGTTGTTCCGTCCTCGCTTCCCGCTTTCCAACAACCTCCCATTATCTTGTCCGCACAGTCAAGGTCAAGGTCAAGGTCAAGGTCGAGCTCTCGCGAGCGGGGAAGGTGGATTATGCCTCCAACTATAGTAGGACAGGTCCCGCCAACCATTGTACCCCAGCTTGCTATGGTTTCGAGCTTGGGTGATGTCTCGGCAACTTTTGGAGTACCAGGCCTAACGACGATACCGAGCGATGGGGCGCGGCATACTGTAACGATTGCTTCCCTCGAGCTTGATGCGAAACTTTGCTGGGTTTCAGTTCCTAAGAAAGACGCAAAGACGTATCTCAGCGTGAGTCTATCTGGATTCTTCACGGATCAAAAAGGACTTGATTACTTACTATACCGACAGGCAAAGATTCAGAATGCTTCGGAGTACGCTTTACTCGAAGGTCCGGCAAATGTATACGTTGATGGGAGCTTCATTGCGCGCTCGACCATCCCTGCAGTCAATCCTGAAGAGAAGTTTGAATGTGCACTCGGGTGAGAGGGGTTACTTGGTTTCTATGATATGGACCGCCTGACACGTTGAGCCTCCGTACCTCACAGAATCTACCCAGCAATCCGAATCACATACCACCCTCTTGCGAAGAAACTCTCCCAATCAGGGCTACTATCAAAGTCGAAAGTCTATAACTACACACGACGAATCACGATTCATAACACGAAAAANCAGCACAGTCGAAGGTGTCAAGATCATAGACCAAATCCCTGTATCTGAAGATGCCACGATCACCGTTAAGCTCCTCAGTCCAGCTCTGCAGCTTCCAAACTTCTCACCACCGGCAAACGCTGGACCCATTTCACCTAGCGATACCGGGAGCGTCCAGAGCAGCGGCAAGGGAGGCTTATTCCGCAACATTGCCAGTAGCGGCAACAATAGTAATTCGCCTTCTGGTACTCCCAGCGACAAAGCACTCAAGGCGGTAGCCAAGTCGGTCAAAGTCTCACCTGGCGTCATTGCCCAGTGGAATCGCCCAGACGACTTGTACTCCATAACCGGGGATGCATCTACTGAAGAAACGAAAGTTCACCGTAGCTCTGAGTCTGTGTCGGACTCGTCGGAACCCTTGGATTTGACGGCTTTAGGCAAGGACGGGAAGATCAGTTGGTTATGTTCTATTCCTCCCCAGACGAAGGTCAATTTGACACTCCACTGGGAAGTCAGTGCTCCTGTCAACACGGACATCGTTGGGATTTAACTTGTGAAACTTGCTGCTCGGTAGTCACATAAAAGAGTTCCCATATACGTTCATGTACACCAAACATACTACATAATGATCGATCCCGAGGTTGAATCGCTCCCAGGCTCCATAGTCCCTCAACTTGAGCCACGTTTCGATGATCAGACTCCTGTTTCATCTTCTCCTCACTCTCTGCAGCATCCCCGACCACCTCACACAGTCTCTGAGGGAGAGTAGTCCCGTCTCTGTTTCTGACCGTCGCCGTTCTAACTCGTTGGCCCTCCTGCTCTTCCTCCTGCTCCTGCTGCCACTCACTCTCTTCCTCAGTCTCTGGAGCGGCAGCAGCAGTAATTGAATATGGGTCTGGTACAAAGTCCAAAGTGATGAAACACCTGGGCGCGCAGCTCAGTCCACGAGTTGGGTTTCGGGTGAAAGGCCAAATGTTCGGAGAATGAAGCTCGGATGAATGCTCCCCAAATAAGTTAAGAAGAAGCTCACCGATACAAGCTGCTCACAATATGTAAATGACCCTGCCTTTTTCTGTCTGACGCAGTTGTAACCTCCTTTGAAAAGTACTGCGATCCGGATCGGGGAGGCGAGCCCAAGGTCCATAGAGCAATGGATGCAGGTACAGATGATTACTTAAATCACATCGTCCGGTTTCATTAGCTCCGACACGATGATGAACTTGCATTTATTTCTTTCCCTTTCCAACATGGACAGCCCCGTGAAAATAAACGAGACCACAGCAGTAACTGCCCCACAGGCGATCACAACTGGTGATCTTCAAGGGTAACTCGCGGGTATTCCAACATCTACCCTGCTCCTTCCCCGCTAAAACAGGTTTCGACGAATACAGGGTACAGATCAACCTGTTGGAAGCGGTCAATGCTTCGCATCGCAGGTGCCGAGGCGTTTTNGTGTGGTTGCGCAAAGTATGTGGTATTACTAAGTCTAAAAGAAGGTGTGGCCACAAAATCAGATTCATTCTCGTCCTGGAAAGGGGTACTTCAGCAGAGTTGATACAATTGGCAATTATTGCATGCTGAGCTACAGCAGCGGGAGAAGATCCCGAGCCGAATCCTGATTTGGCGCCTCAATTCCGAGTCCTCTAAGAACAGATACCACTTGTATTTGTCAATGTCTTGTCTCCCAACGTTTTCTTCCACTTCATCACTCATAGGATACACGGCTTGTCCCACGTTGTCCTTGGAAATTGTGATGTTCCGACTGCTCATCCAAGTTTGATCTTCCTTATCTTCCGATGGACATTCCAGCCGCAACCCTTTGCCCGCCCGCAAGAGATCAGCGCTGGTTGAGACAAGAGAACAGCAGCAGCAAACGGGTTTGAGGAAGGCTACCGCCCAAATCAGCTTAACTGCCTCCTTGAGAGCACTGATAACAGGACTACCAGCATCAAGAACAGACGATCGTTCGCGGAAGTCTTCGCCCTCAACGCGGTTTCTGTTTAATGTCCTACAATGATGGTTGAGAAGACTAGGATCAAATAATAGCATTTCGCTCACGAGGCGATGACGATGAGGCAAATACACCCTGATCTTCGTTTGGACTGGTCTAGATGCTCCACCCGGCCGGTGGGTAACAACCTATCGAAGTCGGTCAAATACGAAATTTATGATTTGAACGTCCTAACGAGACTAAAGGATCATGTTCCAAGTATTGAGCCAAACAAATGCAGAAATCACTTATTTACCTGTTGTTGTATATGGCCTTCAACACGCCTGCGATAGCTGGTATTTTGTCTTGCGCTAAGGAAATGACAGGGATTAGGGCAGCAGGTTCGGATTTGCGTCCAGTCGCGCTTGTAATGACTGACAGATCATTGCCACCCATGTTAAGTGGGTAATAACATGTCTCTGAATACACTTGAATGCTGACATAGAGTACTTTCATGGACCTTGGAAACCGTTGTCTCTTCAACAAATAGAAGATTGATAGAGCCATCTTTGTAGAAAAAGTCTGGACGGTAAGCGGCTTGCTAATATGACCATGAACGTCAACATCTATCTTAATCTAGGGAAAAACTTGAATGTCGCTGTCCAAAGTGAGAGGATTCAATGCCTGGATCATATACTTACCAGAATTTCTTGAAGTGGGATGGTTTGAAGGTAAACAACAGTCGCCACCGCGCGCCTGAGTGACGGCATTGGCATTGGTGGAAGCAATCGATCGGCTCCAGAACAAAGCATGAGCAAACAGCTTACTTTCACACAATGGTCGTTTGCAAGATCTTCTTGAGTACCCAACGCCATTCTTTGAAAGATTCTATACTATTCACTCATACTACAGAAATATCCACTCGAGACGCAGACCAAATATCGTGTAAAACGAAAGCAAAAATGAAAACCCCCATTCCTGAAGCAATCGCTGCAACACTGATCCCAATACCCTTCTGGCTAGTATAAATCAACACAGCGAGCCCGGGATAAAATAGAATGAGCGACGCAGAGATCGCAATTGTCGCTGCTATCATCAAAAATTCGAACTTCTTTTCGAATGTTTTTTGAGCTCCGGTACAATACTGGAGAACTTCATCCCCAGGAGTCGATTCGCCAACCCTGCTATATGAGTTCGAATTGGTGCGTGAACTCGATGAGCCTGGCTCAAGCCTCAGTCTATTGTCAAAGGCGCTGAATAGCAGCTGTATCTCCTCCTTGTCGATGACACGCCGTCCCATCGCTTTGGCTAGGATAACGAAGAGCGCCCCAGCTAGGGATATGCTGAGGCTTGCGAACCATAGACCGTTGACCCATACCGAGACCGTTGTTGGTTTGAAAGGGTCATTGCTCTTTCGCAGCACTTGGAGAATTTGGTCGAGGAGGTCTTCTTGCAGACCTTTACGCACTTCAATGAGGAAGGCAGCCAGGATTGCAGAGAATAGACCCGCCTATACGATCAAAGTCAAGCATTTAATTGTCATTACAGTGAGCCTCGGACTGCCGGATGAGAGAACTAAGGACTGACGAATACCAGGAGAGCATCAAGGAACAGCGATTCCCTTGCAAATATACGTTGGTTTCTGAGTAGTATCTCTTTAGCTGCCGACATGTTGTCTGCAAGGTGAAGAGACGCTTTATCACGGTGTGCGATGGGAGGTGTTTCTGACATGACGATAGCAGCTAGCTGGAGGTAGGAGAGATGCGACTAACCTTAGTGGGATCAGGCGCATGAAAACAATGTGCTATGCAGAACAGGTACAGGAAGAAATGAAAGCGCGTTGATAACGGCATTCGGGTCAAGAACTCTGAACAGCAGCGAAGCAGCCATGGAATCATCAGTTCCATCCCATTTCCAGATAAGAGGGAACTAATAGTGGAGTTCTGCTGGAACCTGTGGTTGCGTTGAAGATCCTAGGTACCATGGGACTCTATATGGAAGTTCAATGAGATCAGTGGTGGCGAACTTTATCAGAGCGATTCCATTCCACTTGCTTCCTTTTTCCATGTTGATTTCTAGTACCAATGAAATTTGATATGTAGCCACACGATCCACTGCAGCCCCGTGGCCAGTTCCATTCTGATCGATGAACTAGATGGAACTGACTGTTCCGTCGCGGGTTTGCCGCGGTCTAAGCTCATCACATCAATAATCCTGATCGATTCTTCTGTGCATTCCTCCTCAAGGATAGCCTCATGACCGCACATCATCGACCAATATAGAATAATGCTCGCTTGTACCGTACGAATTACAACACGGCAAACCCGTGATGGAACCGTCAATCCAAATGCCACCGCTGATTGCGGTGAACTTCATGTAGAGTCCCATGGCACCGGGATCTTCAACGCAACCACATGTTCCAGCAGATTTCCACTATCAGTTCCCTCTTAGCTGGAAGCTGGATGGAACTGATGGTTCCATGGCTGTTTTGCCTCTCCCTTGTACTATACACAGTCCATCAGCGCCCTTCCGTCTAAGTGTCCCGTTTTATGATTACTACTACCTCTCACACTGGATGCCATTTCCAAACTGGTCTTGACTCAAATACCTGCTGCCCACCCTGAGGCTCACCATTGACCGAACTCTCTTGCTCAGCTATAGGAAGACCGGCTCGAGCAATGTCGAACGGATCCTTTCAGCTCCTTATTGTCGACACTGAAGACCCAGCTTTCACATTCCAAGGTGACTGGAACTCAGTATCATTACCATGGCATTATCAATCCACCTGCATGTATGGCTCTGGAAAATTATCTTTCTCGTTCAATGGTGAGAAGCTTCCCTCTTTCATACTCTTAGCAACGTCGAAGGTGACTCAACTATCTCTTCTGAATATCAAAGGATCCTCTGTATCATTCGTTGGAAACACCCCGCCTCGTGCAGAATACAATAGTGCTACTGGAGAGCCTCCAACACATACGGTCATGATCGACAACAATGGTATCGTCTATGACAACACTTTCCCCGTCGCCGAAAAATCAGATCCCAAAATCGAACAAGCATATAAACAGTGGTACACCTCGCCCTTCCTCAACAACCCAGTATCCTTGCAATATAACCACACCATCACCATGACCGACACCCATGGCGTCGCAGTCGATTTCGCTGTTATCAATATAACCGACCCTGACACACCTAATAATGTTAACCTTGACGATGCTTCGGATTCAGACCCTAATAGTAAGGGTGGTCGGACTAGACAAGTCCTTGTAGACGATCAAGATCCCGAAATCCACTATGAAGGGGAGTGGACTAGCGTAAGTGATCCAAAATACCTGAGGTATACTGAGCTCCCTGGGGGGTATCCTATTGGAAATTCGACGCATCGGAGTGAGAAGACTGGGGATTGTTTGGAGTTTCTGTTTTTTGGTGAGCCCCTTCAATATTATTATCAAATCGAATTGACTTGGCTCAAATACTCACTAACGTTGCTGCAGGCACGTCAATAGGTGTCTATGCCATCTGGTCCCCTCCCTCTTCTTTGTCTTCCTGGTTGTCGACCACCTCGGAATCGGTAATATCCCAGAACCTCCACATAACTCTCGACGGTGAACCCCAACCTATTATGTCCCCTTTTGGCGAAGCTCGTCCGTTCACCCACCGCTCTCAAAACCTCCTCGTCTTCTCCCAAGCGCTGCCTGCGACCAATCATACTCTTACTGTAACGTATAGGCACCCCGATTCCGACAAAGACATCAATCCGATGCAGTATTTGCTATTGGACTATATCACCTACACACCCGGTTTCTCTACGCTGAGAGACAAACCGGATTTAAGCGCGGGATACAATGGATGCAGCGGCCTAAAAATAGACGATGGGGAGGTGCCAATAGGGATAATAGCGGGTGTTGTATTGGGTCTCTTTGTGTTTGCCTTGGGAACGATTGGGTTCGTTTTGTGGCTGAGCAAGAAAAAGAGGAAGAGAAGGAATGGGAATGGGAATGGGGGTAGAAAGACAGACTCAGGGGGATGGGCAAATATCCATATCGCGAGGAGGATTAAAGCGGGCAACGAGGAAAGAACGGGCTTCACTAATTTGGCGGTACAAAAGATCGATATTGTGATTGACAATAGTAGTCCGGTTATCCCTGTATAATGAGTCTTTTCGACACAAATATTATCTTACCACTCTAAAAGACCGCTCTTGCAAGTCGACATGGCACCCTCGTCCAAAGCCAGCAACTGTAAGGATAGCTCGAGACTACCAGCGGATATGTCATCGCTTTGACGGAGCTGCAGAAGAAAAGAAATGCACTAGCGGAGGAACCAGAAGTGGTGGCCAAGGCATTCTCTGAAAAGAAACGCGCACTGAGGAATGCCGTGAAGACCAAGTAGGATAAAAATTTGACGGTTAAGGTTTCCATTCGCATTCTCGCCGAAGCCGAGGGTGAGATTGAGCTTTCTTTGATATACGATGAGTCTGGAGATACCTACCTATCATCTTTGTGACGGTTAAGTCCGTTACTCCGCGTGCAAGTCCGTGCGCAAGTCAAGCTCCGGATCGTTGGAGCTCCCTATAGATATCTCGTAGCTAGCTCTTTGTGCCTTTCCCTGTGGAATCAACCCACCCTCATTCTTGCCCCTCACTGTCGTCCCTTGTTCTTAAGCCTGTTTTCCATCCCCGAAAACCTTACCCGCGACAGTCTTCCCCCTCTTCAGCTTCTCAACCGCCTTTTAGCTGTCAGTAATACCTCGTGGTCTCCGCGGTACAAAATACGCGTAGCCACCCATTCCAAGGACAAGGCAGTATCTCTGGTGTATACGTCCAGCATCACTCCAATGCCAGGAGAAGATTAGACAGACATTTTCTTGACTCTCGAAACGGCCACCCCGAGCTTCGATAAAACTCTTCCCACTCTTAGTCCCTAGACAATTGGGGCTTATATGCCTCGTCCTCACCCTGCGTATCCTCTGACCCTCACGTTGCCTCCTACTTTTCAACCAACGCTGCCGCAGGTCGTATACCAGCACTTTCCTTCGACTTCGAGCTCGAGGTCGCCATTGCCCCAGCTGACAACAAGAGCCCTGCCAACCATTAAATACCCACTCGCCATTATTTCGATCATGGGGGATGTGTCTGCAACTTTTGCCGTCCCAGGTTGAACGGCAATTCCAAGTGACGGGTCGCAACATATGGTGACGATTGCTCTCCTCGAACTCGACGCGAATCTTTGCTGGATGTCTGTCCCTAAGAGAGACCCGAACATGTACCTGAACGTGAGTCTATCTTGATTCTTCATGGATCAGAAAAGGACCTTGATTGCTTTTGACGACGATAGGCGAAGATCCAGAACGCTTCAGGGTATCCCTCACTTGAAAGTCCAACGAACGTATACGTTGATGTTGATGGGAGCTTCATTGCGCGCTCGACTATCCCTGCTGTCGGCCCTGAAGAGAAGCTTAGATGTACATTAGGGCTAGAGGAGCTACCCTGTTTCTATAATATGGACCACCTGACACTCGTGCTTACACGGATATCGTTGGGATTTAAGTTTGAAAACTTGCGGCTCGGTATTAACATGGTAGAGTTTCTTATATGGATCCATGTGCCCGAAATATTCCTCATCCCGATCGATTCTGAAGTTGAATCAATCTCTCCCGGGCTCAATAGTCCTTTCAATTTGAACCGCGTTTTGAGGACCAGAGTCCTGTTTCATCTTCTCCTTCATCTCTGGAGCGTCGCCTACCACCCCCTTGGTCCCATTGGCACGGTCGCGGCTCCCGACGGAGACTAATCCCATCTCTAGATCCGACTGTCGCCATTCTAGCCCTCCTTGGCCCTCCTGTTGCTCCTGCTCCTGCCGCCACTCACTCTCCTCCTCAGTCTCTGAAGCAGGAACAGTAGTAGTCGAGTCTGGGTCCGGTAAAAAGACCAAAGTGACGAAACACCTGGGCGCGCAGTCCGCGAGTCAGCCTCGCGTGAACGTTTAAATGTGCAAATTGAGCCCGAATGAATGCTCACCAAATAAGCCAAGATATAGCTTGCACCGATACAAGCTCGTTACAATACTTGAATAACACCACCCCTCTTTGTCTCACGCAGCTGTAACTCCCTTTGAAAAGGATTGTGATCCAGATCGAGGAGGTGAGCCAGAGGGCCCATAGAACAAGAGCTCTGCAGATGCAGTTTCATTCAATCACATCGTACGATTTCATTGATTCAGACAGGATGATGAGCTCACATTAACTTTCCCTTCCTTCCCAACTTGAATAGTCTCATGAAAGCAAACGAGACCACAGCAGTAACTGCCCCGCAGACCATCACAACGAGTAGAAGTGCTCGTAGTAAGCTCGACTTGCGAGCGAAGGGTGTACCGTCAAGTTGGGTAGGGTCTCCGTTGTATTTCGCTGTCAGGAAGGCCGCTAAGCTTATCTGTAGGTGTGATGTCGGGACAAACATCGGTTCCGTGAATCTAATAGAACAGTGGGAAGGGGAATTTGAGTTCAAAGACGTACATCGGCGATGGAAAACGCCAGCATGTAGAACATGAGGCACTGCACTATATGACGTCCAAGCCATGTCGAGGTGATCAAATGAACTACTTCGAGGAAGAAGAGCGACTAGGAACTCACAATACCAGCTCGTTTGGTTCCGTCGTTCACCCGTTTCTTCCATTTCGTATTAAGTTCTCAAAGGCCTCTGGCATGAGTGAGAGGCAAGATGGGCGCGCACATCGGTTCATTGAATGAGGCTCGCTAGCTTTATATACGTCCATTGAGAGCCTTTTCCACAGCAATTTTGAAGTCCCGCCGGGCAGGTCGGAGGAAGGTTCTCCGAGCTAAGCAAGACGAATTTGGCAGTCTAGTGGGAAGGTGTCCGCACTGTCAGCACCAAATTGCTGAGATCTGAGCCTGTTCACTGTGGCAGGTTATACGACGGTCGGGGCTGGCTCAGATGGGGGTCGAGGAACTAACCTACACAGCATTGGCAGCATCCTATGCTTTATCTAACATTGGAGAAAAGTATCCTCAGTTTCTGGGTCCTGATGAAAGAACAGGGCTCTTGGACCCGCTCACCGTGGGACCGAATGGTGTTTGACAATTGTCCCTGTAAAATAACCACGGTACTTGCTCGCCCTCTAGTATGCATACGCTTCGTCACCATCGTCTTCACCAACACGCATAGAAGGAAATAGTAAAGAAAGGAAGTGATGATTATCTCATACCACGAGTTAACATACGAACGAATCTATGCAGTAACCGCAGGAGGCCGGTACGAACTTTCAACGGGCACTCTAAGCCCTAAATTATCCGGGACCGCAAGCGTATCATCCGCCGCGCTCGCAAGGTGCCCACCAAACCCAACAACACCATTAAGGGCATTGAACTCTTCGATGCGGCGTTCGACTTCAGGGCGGAAGTGGCGCATGAGACCTTGGATGGGCCACGCAGCGGCATCGCCGAGAGCGCAGATCGTTCGGCCTTCGATTTGTTTTCTGTAACATGTCAATGTGAGATGAGTGGTCAAGTGAGTTACAGACACTGGAATGGAGGATGGGAACAAGACGTACGTCAACTCGAGCAACATGTCAATCTCGCGCTGGTGAGCTCGACCCTCAACCATCCGGTTCATCATGTTCATCATCCAAGTGGTACCCTCACGACACGGCGTGCATTGACCGCACGACTCGTGCTTGTAGAACTGAGCGAAGCGGGCAATACCAGACACGATATCGGTGCTCTTGTCCATGACAATGACGGCCCCAGTTCCGAGACCGCTTTGCGCATCCTTGAGCGAGTCGTAGTCCATCCTAAAGGCGACGAGAAGCTTTGGTGAGTAAAAAGGGTTTGAGAGAGGATAGAATGAGAAGGACATACAGGACTTCGGCGCAGACGTCCTTGGGGATGACAGGGACGGAAGAGCCACCAGGGATGATACCGAGAAGGTTATCCCATCCTCCTCGAACACCACCACAGTGCTTCTCGATGAGTTCCTTCAAAGGGATACTCATCTCCTCCTCGACGACACAAGGATTGTTGACGTGGCCGCTGATGCAGTACAGCTTGGTACCCTCATTGCGCTGACGTCCGAAGCCAGCGAACCAGCTAGAACCACGACGGCAAATAGTGGGGGCGACTGCAACCGTCTCGACATTCGCGACAGTAGTGGGGCATCCGAACAAGCCTACATCAGCCGGGAAGGGGGGCTTGAGACGGGGCTTTCCCTGCTTTCCTTCCAAACTCTCGATGAGGGCAGTCTCTTCACCGCAAATGTACGCTCCGGCTCCACGGTGGACGTAGACGTCGAAATCGTATCCRGAACCACAAGCATTCTTGCCAATCAAGCCAGCGGCGTAGGCCTCGTTGATAGCTTGCTGGACGTGGGACGCCTCTTGGTAGAATTCACCACGGATGTAAATGTAGGCAGCGTTGGCGTTCATGGCGCGCCCCGCGACCAGACATCCTTCGACGAGCTTGTGGGGGTCGCCCCGGAGGATTTCACGGTCCTTGCAGGTTCCTGGTTCTCCCTCGTCGGCGTTGATAACGAGATAACGGGGTCTTCAGGTAGACGTATATGAGAAATAACATACGAGAAATGAGGAAGGAAATAAAGCGTACCGAGGGTCCTTCTCCCATCCAGGCTTGTTCATGAAACTCCACTTGAGGCCGCTAGGGAAACCCGCACCACCACGGCCACGCAGTCCAGAGTCTTTAATAGTTTGGATAATCCACGAGTCGCCTTTCAACAAAATTTCCTTCGTCTTGTGCCAGTCTCCGCGAGACTATACAAGAAGAATGACAGTGAGCAAAAAATTCGCGGAGGATACGACGAGTGCACGTACCAAAGCCCCCTTGATACCATGGTCATGCCTGCAGTACGCATTGGTGAATATACGGTCCTGGTCCTTCAGGCCACCATAGCGTCGGACAGGAGGGTCAGCAACCGTAGCCAACGAACGGCTGGGGTTGCGAAGCTTTGCACGGAAGGGTCGAACAACGGCTACAACCACACCGTCAGCGAGCTACGCAGAGCACGGAGGAACGGGGACGACGTACAAGAAGCGTTGCTCGCTGTTCGAAGCAGCGATTTTGACGATGAGGACGACGACGCTCGCAGCATGGTTGGGTGCTTGTCGTCGTCGTGGACAGTGAGCTGGATGGTTCAACCACGGTCCCGGCGGACTTTTTCGGATGATGCATAGGATTMAATTACGTAATTAAATATCATTTTGTGTCTGCCAATCAGCGCGTCGGGATTTTGATGTCCAGCTCTGCTCTTGACCGTCATCGTCCTCGAAGCGAACTACTGAATTTTTTTTACTTACTCCATCTCATCCAGAGCTTGGTTATTACCCCCACCAGAGAGCGCTATTCTGCGGGTGCAGTATGTCCCACCTTTCATTCCCGGGCCTGCGCTTCAGCTACCCGGACGTAATCTAGGAACAAAAGCTCGACGCCCTGGTATCTGGTGCAGTCTGCGGCGACAAATCGATATTACTTACTTGGAACTGTTCTGAAATTTCCATTCCGTGGCTTCCTGTTTGGGCCATGAGCGCACTAGGCGGCTAGCTCGGYCATGTCGCCAGATCGCCCGATGGATTGAGTTCGCGATTGAGTCGCGCATGCCACTTATTGGCAAATTCATTATTCGCGAACCTGCGGCCCTAAGGAGGATGGTAGGCAAAAGGCTGCGAAGCCACAGGGGAAGYTCTGGGTCTAGAGGTTTCGAACTRGAATGAGGCGCTGGTTTGCTGTTCCTCTTTTCGACAACYTTGGCTGGTGACTACRCGATGCGCTACTAGGATGATTAAGGGTACCTCTAGATCCCTTGACCTTCGCAGATATCACGCGTCATTCATTCATTAATCCCCCCAGTGACGAAATTTTCAAGGAACTGTCCAGTCCGGACCCAGGCCCAAGCATAGGACTCGGCAGAGGCGCCACGCCAATTTTTCTCTTTGAAATTTGCTAAAGGCTGAAACCCGCGTTCAAGCCACTTGATGTTCGCGGATACCGTGCTTCTGAAATGAATCATGACGAGCTCGGCATTTTTATCGATATACACACTCGATAAAAAAGACCCCGGCTTTCGAGTTCAACCTCTCAGTAAGCGCTCAATCTACTGACATCTTGAGGCCCCTTCGAGTTCGAACACAASGCCAAACTAACCTCTGTGGACTCCGCAACTACGCGGTGATCTACCAATGCGTTGATACCATGACGCTGCGCAGCGCGCCTAGACTCCTCGAGGTTCGCAGATATGGTACGTACAAAGTTTATCAGCACTCGGACGTCAGTCATCCTTCACACTCGATATGCGGAAGGAGTGGATCACGGCTTCGAGTCTAGACCGACATGTTCAAGCGCCCAACGGTCTGTAAGTGTCGGCGCGTATTTTTTCGAGTTTGACAATGTTCGTACCTTTGATGCTCCACAGCGACTCGACAGATGTAGATAAATTACGCTCAAAGGGCAAGGTCTAGAAGTCCCCAGTCGACGATTTGAGCGGTCCTGTCATACACAAATTCATCGTAGGTAGCTCCACCTTCCTTTTGCAAGCAGTGACGGGTAACGTAAAATTCATTAAGGGTCTTGTTTGAAAACTTCAATCGTTATTGAATCCCCCGAAATCCTTGTTCCTTTCTTGACGATTAGTACGGAAGGGTGCACATCTATGTGTCTATCAGCCGCAGTCATTCGAGCGGCGCCGTCCTCTTCCCTTGTCATGATGTAACTCGGGTGCCTTGACGGCGCACTGGCAGCTTCGCGGAGTTGAAGAAACACCTACCCCGAATCATGCGTACAAGCCACCCTTGTTCTCGGAAAGGATTGGTTTTCTAACGTTTAAGGACCACTTATGTCACCCCCGTTCCTGACCCCACGTCGAAAATTACGCATTGCTATGCGCTCAGTGACTTGAGGCAGGATCATCCTCCGAATTCAGTTTCATCTAAAGACCGAAAGGTCGGATATACGGACGCACCAAGGACTTCCACGTCCTTTTCCCCAAAGAGCTCTATGGAATCCACTGATGAACACCAATCGGTCCGTGCCCCGCAGTGGAGTCACTCGATGGACGGAAGCAAATGAGTGACTTAACCTGTCACCCGTATCATTTCTGGAATCTATCGCTGGTTCCTAGATCCTGTGATCATACACAAGTGAATACAGAATACGTTTGAACTAAATCTTCGCCTGGGGCACGGGACAAGGCACACAGCTAAACCCAGCGAAACGAAGATCCAGGACCACGGGTCCGACACAGCAGAGTCCAGACTCCTTGAACCACTGTTCTCCCGTGCTAAACCTAAACGAGTTCGTCATGCTGGATACTTTTTAGAGTGAGTCAGCAGCTGTTTGGAAACCTTGGTCTCTAATTAGGCTTAAGCTCAAGCGTTCATTCTCCCGAAAGTCTGGGCTATGGATAGAGCAGTGGCAACCGCCACACTGCTTGTACCGATCAGATAAGATAGTTATTCTGCAAACCCTGTTAAATTTTGGATTGCAATGGCCGCCCATCCACATAGGCGGGACGAAGAGATATGGGGTCAAGATAACATCAAGGGAAATTGGTGGTAATTAATCTTCTTTCTCGGGTCCCAATCAACTTCGAAGGACGGCACAGACGTTCGGATGGACGTGCGCAGCGGCACGTAACTTGTAAGGACCCTGTACCGCCCCGGATCTGTCAATGCGGGGTCCCCGAAGGACGGAGGTACTAGCTATTCATTTGGCTTGACATCTAGATGTCGCAGACCGTCAATACGTGTGTAAGTAGTGGTGTTATTGTATTTTATTTACGCGGAAGCTCCACGGCTTTATGATGCTTGTGCTCGATGCTTTGTACTTCATATGTCTAGTTTTAGCACAACTCGCATTGTCGCATGAGCAGGGGCCAGCGAATCTGCGCACCTTGATCTGAATACAGCTTTGGGGGGATGCTACACGTGGACTCACTGCCAAGCCCTATTTAGAGTTAACTCAGTGACATACACACGCGGAAACGAGCCTTCTTATGGTACGCATCTAGACTCATCCTGCACAGAACCTATCATGAGAGCTATTTTTGTCTTCAGCCACCCGTATAGATAGTCTGAGGATGTACATGTTCAAGGCACTAAGCTAATTTGCTGTAGATTTGGACACAGCTCTCGGGCAGTCCCTCTCAGGGACCTGCGGTTTGGTCGGACTGTCTCTTCTTCTACAACTCAAGTACTCACGGACGGTCTGGGACATAGTCAGAAGAATGTAGTGTCGTGCGGTCAGGACGGGAGCTCGCAGCTGGATGTAGAAACCAGCTTTCCGACTAGGTAATGGACATGAGCTTGTGGAACGCACAAAAACAGCATTCTTGAACGTCCAATCAACGCCTGTATGTCATTTCCGCATCACCATCGACATCATTAAATTGTGAATCCGTCCATCGACCTGGCCTGGATTGCTTTGATTAGACTTACGAGCTCTGATTATCATCTCTATCCTGCTGGTGTGACCATGCACCCTTTCGTGTGCTCAGTCGTTAGTCCATTCATCTCAAAGTTCGGGATCCCGATTAAGTAAAACTTGTTACTCAAGCCTCTAGGGGGAATTTGGGATAACAAAAGAAAGCGTCAATCAGACCCTGTCACCCTCTATAGCTAGATGTGTGGGACATCGGGACGGAGTCTAAGGGATGGGCGGTCAATTTCTGCCTCCGGGCTTTAGACAACTGGATTGGTGGAAGTTTACAGGTTTCATTGGCGCTAGCGATCACCGGCACTGAGTAAATGAGATACGCATCGTTCGGACTGCGAACAAAGTCAAGAATGCAGAATGTACGAACAAAAGAGATAAAAGCCTCTGAATGACACGAAAAATGGAGAGATAGGAGTCCGAGTAGTGTTCATCCTCGTCCTTCGGCTAGGAGCACACAAAGGGTTCGCGGGGCGAATCACAAGAGACGAGGGTCAGTATTTTCATGGACATAAGGAGTGATATGATATGCAGGCGGGCCACCTGTGATTGTGATTAAGGTGGCGTTGAGAGGGATTCCCAATGGGTCTGGGTCTGGACTCTGCCACACAGACACGCGAGGATGATGATGATTCATAGCGTCACGCGAACGGGATTTTGATGGTCAAATGACGCCGGGGCCTTTGCTTGCTTGCGTGTCAACTATATCATATCTCGCTGGGTAGATCTCCCTCCTTCTCACAAGTCATACGAACCATACTCGCCGTTAGAGGTTTCTGCCAGGTACAAGAGAAAGAATTCGCGCTTCATAACCAGTGAAAGGAGGTGTGTTACGTTCCGCTTTATCTCACTTATCTCTAATTCTAGTCTAGTGCTTCTTATTCTTTGTCTTCTTGATTTGTCCTCTCCAATGATTCATGTTCTTTCCCATGGAAGATTGGAAAGAAGGCGCCTAGATTGCCTGCTGGCGTCGAGGGTGATTGCCCTCAACTGCTGTAATCGATTGCTAAAACGCCCGATTCAAACGGCACCTCAATTTTTTAGAGGGCCCGTCGAATGAAGTATCCTGTTACCCATGATGACATCTTGTACTTTGAGAAAGTGGGAGTGGAGAACGATCTACGGCTTGCAAGCCAACATATGCACAAGTAAGCGCCTATTTACGCCTTTGGAACATTCAGGGGTACTAACCTGTCTGCACTCGAATCAATTGTGCCTCTTCCTGACCCAAATCATCGCCGCTCATAAACGTACATACATGAATGACATGTTCCTGTCGAAAAGGCAAGTCCGTTTTCAGGCCTATTAACTTCTGTTAGTGGATGGGTTTGTTTTAGGTCATCCGTCTATCCATCATCGGCATCATCTCGACACAAGAACACGCGTTATCATCGACACAATTGTCAACCCTCGAATCGAATCGCTTGAATCTCGCTCTATTTCTTGATGCGGATGGACTTTCGGTATAACGTATTCAAGGGCTGGACCCTGTCTGTCTGTTCCGGAGTGCCTGAACATCCTTCGCTATATAAACGGCTTGAAGAAATTTCGACATTCAACACCACACCGATCTTTCGGCTCGTGGAGGCGCACCACCAATCCCTGATTTTTACCACTTTGCCGTTGGCCCCTGAAGCACAGTCCGTAATCCTGCCTTCAGTAGCTACCAGCGCCTTGGCCATCGGGATTTGCGGTCACATTCCATTATATATACGCCCTTCCCCGTTCCATCCCTCAATCATTTCTTGGCCACATTTGTTCTCCACCGAACAGCTCCACACACTCTCGATCCTGTGGTGATCCTGCTATTTCCGTTTACGTTTTGTAATCGGTAAGCCACTCCGCTTAATATTTGTTTCGAGTCTTACTTATCACCTCGATGAACGCCAACGTCGTCCAGCCGCTTTTCCTTCCGTTCTCTTAGCCACCACCGACTTCCTCTTCGCCTGGCCTTTCCACCCCCTCGACTCCCACTTACACTCTCAGACTACCACTCACCAAGATGATCCGCTTTGACTCTCTACCACCCGAGGTCACTCAAGCCATGTGCACCCCGATGCACCTGGTGCTCCCGCCCGTCTCCAATCCATCCAATCCCACGCAATACAGTGGCTCTCTATACCTCGGATCCCTTTCAGCCGTTATGGACAAAGACCTCCTAAGGGAACACAGAATCACGCATCTCGTTCATGTTCTGGACGTACCTTGGCTCCCTATGGCGGAGAACGAAGGATTCGTGGGGTACAAGATCGCTATTGCAGACCAGGACAACGAAGACCTTCGTCCACATCTTGAAGCCGTGTGTAATTATATCGACGCAGCGCTGAAGAGCGGGAAGAATGTTCTGGTGCATTGTCATCAGGTGAGTGGCCCGTTCGAATTCAGATCTTGGACGAGTGGCGGGAGAGCGATGTCCTATTCCCCCAACGCTTGGCTGGCTGGTCAATCTTTGAGGAGGGTGTGTGTGGGCTCGATGAGTGGACGACGGGGTGTCAACGGCATGGGGCGCACCTTTGTTCATAAAATTTCCTTGTCATCATTTACTGGTGACGTCTTTTGCCCCTCTTGGCTCCGCCTCTCTCCGTTCTTCCTCTCTCCCCGCCTCGCTTGTCAATTTCGCCCGGTGATCGGAATCCGTATGCTAATCCAAAATGCTCTCGTCCTTCTAGGGAGTATCGCGCTCTGCAGCCGTGGTCATCGCCTACCTCATCCGCAACCAAGCAATGACGTTCGACAACGCTCACTCGTTCCTACGACGCAAACGAGCGTGTATTAAACCGAATTCCGGGTTCATGAAGGCTCTTCAGGATTGGGAAGCGCATTGGAAACGCCCGGGCATGACTCGCAGGTTCACAACATGAGAGACGGAGCAGAGGATGTTTCAACAAGAGCCCGCCGACCCCACTGATCGATTGATCGCCTTTACCCCTGAATGACGTCACCTTTCCTTTTAGCTCAGTCTCTCCCCCTTTTCGTACCTCTCTATCTCTTTTGGTCTCTTSTCGGCTACATGATATACCCTGCACCTCGCTCATCCAGTACTACCACTCGCTCCCTTCGCTCCATGCTCCTGCTTTTCAGTCGCTTTCTCGCTATCTTATCCCCGTAAAAGTTCAAGCTCACGGTTCAAGAAAAGATTCACGAGTTGTACTTGTACCTTGATTCTTGCTCAATTTGTTCATTTCGGTTTTAGTGACAGATGGACACGGAATTGACTCCACACCTGTTTTTGGAACAAATATCATTGAAATCTATCTACCTATCCAGATCTGTGTTCCTTCCTGCAGAGACGCCATCAAGTCAAGCCATACCAGGCGACCACCAAATATTTCACTCCTAGCTATCGGGATCAAGATGCTCAGTATCTGCCATCCAATAAAGAAAGTGTTCATGAGCAAAGCTAGACAGTCACTCGGCCAGGACTGAACTCCTTTTTCGCACTCGGACTTCTCTGTGGGTCGTACGAGGCGCGGTCCGGTGCAAAGAAGTGAGCCGATGTAAACACCAATCGACACGACGCACTTCACCAAAAAGATAGGAGAGGTTTTCGAGCTACATCAGCTCAATTCAACACGAGAAGGTCGGTAGAAACCTGAAATGCATGCGTACCCCGACAGCAAAGCCAAGCAAGCCTGAAGTTCACGCTCATCCGTACTGGAATGAAAAAATGAAAACGTTCCCGCTCGAATAGATCCATGTACACCATCTAAAAGCAATTCAAACAGTTAGAATAGTATCTTCTGGGGCTAGGGGCTTTCGAAGTCCTCACCATCTCGCTGTAGCAGACCATAGGTTACTGCGCTGAGCATGTTGAGGGTCGAAACATGATACTTACGTGCCCAGTGCCAACGCCGTATGATCGGTCCCACTTGACTCCAATCCTCCAGCAAAGAAACATCCTTGAATGCCCGGCGCAAATAGACGACGTCTTTCAGCGCGACGGTCATCCCACCGCCGGTAATAGGAGAGCGCATGTTGAAAGAGTCACCCAGGAGAAAGACCCCCTTCTTAGTCGAAGAAGTGGCCTGCTGCATCGGAGGGAGGAATGAGTTCGGCATTTTCCTGACGCGGTTGGTCGTGAACGCTTCCTTCGCGCATTCTCGAAGGCTCTCAGGGAGCTCAGGGACGAGGCGTTCTACTAAATAACCCTAAAGGCGTGAAAGGGTCAGCAGCGACAGTCCTAAAGGATGTCGAGCTCACCTGTACGTCGGACGGGAGTGTTCCCTGAACGTCGACCCAAATCCGAGTTTCCCTCTCCGTGAGCTGGTAAAAGCCGACAGGTCCCAGACCGCGAGGAAGCACGATGGTCCCATATTTCGGTACAGGGAGTGCGACATCCTTGAGAACCGTTGAGATAGTGTGACTGCACGTTTTCGGTTTGCACGCGGATTTTCCAAGGACAGTGTTCCGGAAGTTGGAAAAGCAACCATCTGCGACAATGACTAAACCACCATAGATAGCGAGCTTCTCTGGTATCCTTTCGAAGGTGTCCGCGGGTGTTGGAGTCTTGAGCGTGACATCGACGCCGAGCACTCGGTGGGTCGTCGAACACTCGATCAAACATTTCGCGTTACCCTCTATCGCCGTGACGTTCTCGTTCTGGAGCGCAATGCGTCTGAGGCCCATAACAAACCGACCATGATGGAAGCTTCGCCCTTCCTCCCCTTTGGGATATGAGATCTGGATGGACTGGGCGTCCTTGATCATGTTGTAGCCTTCCACGGGCATGGCTTCGATTTCATCGAGGCTGGATAGCATTCCCAGCTCACGGAGAGCTTGGACCCCGCCTGGTTGTAGCAGTTCGCCGACAATTCGGTCAGGCTCTGAGAAGGATCGTTCGATAAGAGCGATCCTCCAGGGTTTGGAACGGGGAGTAGTGGCGAGTGCGTGAGCCATGGCTGATCCTGCAATTCCAGCACCAATAATAACGGCGTCAAAAGGTTCCTTGCAGTCCATGGTGAGAGTGAAAGTGATCGAGATGACCGCAGGGAACTGGAAGTCCACCCTTTTCTAGGAATCTCCCCATGCTCAAGAATTCGGCTAGTCGGGCGGATGGCACAGGTACGCAGACAGATCCCAGTGAATTAGATGGCAGTCGTTCGTTTCTCTGGCTCGAAACGACCCAAGAGATAGGTAGTGCAAAGAGAGGTAAGATTGGCCCTAACAGGCTTGAGTCCCTCTCGTCCGACAGCATTGTACGACCCTAATAGCGAGCTTGCAAAGGATGGTGTTCGAGCACATTGAGCCGGTTGCAATGTTAGTGAAAGGCTATCCAAGGATGCAGGATGAGCCGGGTTTAATGTGGCTGTAGCTCAAAGATTGCGCACTGAACAAGAATAACGTCGATGAGTAGATGAGCCTGAGTTCGGCACTCGAAGTCTGGCAGCCTAGATATGATTAGTCTTCGAAACTTAATAGGGCCAAACATGTGCAACTCCGGCACCGCGCCTGCGCCGCAGTCACGGTTCGGCCCAACCTTCGACCACGCGTCGACTAACCGAGGTATGCCTGCAGTAACTCGATTCTACGCTGAGGTCCTGCGACACTAAGCTAGCTCAAACCTGTGGCCAGTCTCCTGGTCCCTATAGCTAGAGGCTAAAGAATACGGTACCAACTCTAGGGCGAGCTCTGGAATTTTCGTCGGGGGCCGGGACTCGGAGGCACACGAAATCGCTATCTCTGTCCACTGTTGGCCGTTCACACCAACTCTCTCTGATTTTAAGCTTAACTCGCCCCTTGACTTTGACTTGATGACAACTACAGCATGTCCCTATCCTCTCTACCAGCCGCCAGTCATCACCCAAACAGCTCAGGAGCGGTTATAGGGATCGGGCTCAACAACAAAGTCGCGTACTAGCATCAACACCGCGTACTCCCTTTAAATTTTCGCATGGAAGGAATTCGACCACAATTTCTACTTCGTGGAATCCGAAGGTTACTCCCTTAGGTTGGGCTAGCCTTTGAAACTGCCAAAGAGGTGGCTTCAGCGTCCTCCCAGTGGCCATTGAAAGGATCGGTGGTGTTATTATCATATCTCTGTCAGTACATTTGCTTTATTTTGCTGACGCTGGCTAACGGACCATAATCCCTAGTGTAGTTTTCCTATTGCAATGGGAAATCCGGGACTCATCCAAGGCCTATTGGTTTTTCAGGTTAGATGTCATGAACGGTGTGTGAACCTTCTTTCCACCTATTGGGATCTAAATTTCTTACTATCAGCAGATGAGAGTGGCCCAAGTCTAATCGTCAATTCCAAACACCTTCATATAATTGACTACCGTATTATCATCGCGTCCGAGAGCCGTAGCTTCGTTTGGACCATCCTCTCGTTACGTGAACCGGAGACGGCCCATACAGTCGCTGAGTGGATATACAGCGCCAGTCAGTATAACGTACGTGCAGCGATCTACTTCCATTGGTACGAACTACTACGTGAACTCAAGCATTAGACTATACTCGACGCTGATGCTTTCGTTCAACTTTTTCCTGATTTTCTTGTACTCACTGCGTTAGTGAGCCGCGGATGCAAACCTGTGAAATTAGCCACCATAGGCCACCATCTCGTATTCGGAAATGGAAGAACCTATCTTGCGACGCGTGGAAGAAGCGAAGAAGGGTGGGTGACGGTGGTCCGGGTGCGGTTACGGTACCTGCTTCTTGATCATAGCTGATCAAATGACCCTTATATGACCGACTGTATTTCGCCGAGCATTCTAGTCAGTTGCATCCTTCTTATCACTCCCTTCGTTGCATTGTTGCCCATGATAAGCCAACAGATCCCAATAACCCAAACAAGTCTGCTTTCCAATGCCACTTGGTGGTGGAAAGAGCGGCACAGCATTGGAGGTTACGAAGACGTCATTCGAGAGTTCAACAGACACCATGTCGAGGACGAGATTTCGGACAACGACGAACCTGTACCGACTCGCGAGAGTATCAAGCACTCTTGGTTTCGAGCCTCTCAGTTCCCATCTGAGGTTCACGTCGAGTTGTTGAACCGGCAGATCATTCCGCATCCGTATGTTGCGTTCAATGAGCACGAAGTCCAATGTGAGTAACCGTTTCAGGCGGTGATCTATTGAAAGCTCCACTGACGCATCTGTTGGAAGGGGTTGGAGAGACGGAGTGGCTCTATTCGTGTACTTTTGACGCTCCTTCTCTGGACGTTTCAAATGCAACTCGTCTAACGTTTGATGGTCTCGACACACTCTGCGACGTTTACCTGGTATGTGGGACATGTTGATCTTTGTTCCTCTTCTTAGTTTTGTGACCGTTTCTTTTAGAATGACAGGAAGATACTGGAAGTGGACAATGCATTTCGCCAATACGTGTATGAGGTGCCTGGTGAAGGGGAGATCGCCGCTTTGAGGCCGGAAGGAAACACACTTCTCCTACACTTTGGGTGTGCAAAGGCTTACGCAAAACAGCAAGAGGGGATCCACGGGAAGATTCGGGCAGGATCCACAAACCTCGGAGATCCGAGTCGGGTGTACTTGAGAAAACCACAATACGACTGGAGGTACGTGAACAACTTTCTCTCAATCTTGATACGTGCTCACCGTTGCTCGAAGATGGGACTGGGTGAGCACCCTCGCTGGTGGTTCTAGCAGTGCGCTTAACATGGTATCCCGAAACTCCAGGGTCCCGAGTTAATGACATGCGGTCCGTACCGCAACATATCTCTTACCCATTATGCAGTTCGCATCGACGACTTCAATCCCAAAGCATCTCTCGACGTCCTCGATGGGACCTTCAAACTCTCGTTATCGGCCAACCTTACCCTTGGATTGTCATCCAGTGCTCTGAAATCGCTTCGCGAGCACCCAACCGACTCCAACGAGTTCCCCTTCAAGCTCGAGGTGTCGTTGAAGAAGGCCGAAGCTGCCATCAGCACCGAGAGCGTCTCACTGACTAAATTCAGTATCAGTGAACTTGCCATACAGTCCGAGTCGGGTACGTTCACGCTACCGCTCCAAAATGTTCTGTCTTGGGATGGCCTCGAAGACCTGGGAGTCGAATCATGGTGGCCTGTTGGCTATGGTTCTCAGAATTTGTACGAGGTCTCTGTGAAGTTGATTGGGCCCGTGAGTATGGGTACCCGATTTTGAACTTGGTTTCGTACTAACACTCTTCAGGGAGACGCTACCCTCGACTCGGTATCAAAGAAGGTGGGGTTCCGATCTGTCGAGCTCGTTCAAGAGCCATTGGAAGAAGCAGACCAGTACGGTACCGGCACGACGTTCTTCTTTAAGGTGAACGGAGTGGAGATGTTCATGGGGGGTGAGTTCCCCGACACGAATGTCTGATTGTGGTGTTGCTAAAGTCTGTTTAGGATCGAACTGGATCCCTGCTGACAATTTCCTGACCACCATCTCCGATGATAGGTATAGGCAGTGGCTGACTATCCTTAAAGATGGAGGTCAAAACATGGTGAGGATTTGGGGTGGAGGGATTTATGAGCCGGATATCTTCTACGATATATGTGATGGTGCGTTCTTCCGTAAAACGTCCTTGGAAAATTGCGATATATTCAAGTTGGCGGCGTCCTCCCCATATGATAGAACTGGGGATTCTCGTCTGGCAAGACTTTCAGTTTGCGTGCGGAGTATATCCTGCGCACAAATCATTCATCGATTCTGTCCGCAAGGAGGCAGAGTACAACGTAAAGCGGCTGAGGCACCACCCCGCGATCACACTGTTTTGCGGTAACAACGAAGATTACCAGATGGTTCTACAATGGGGAGGTAAGCCGCATTACTATGATTCTGTTTTACGCAATCCATTGACGCGATCTCATTGTTGCTTTCAAAGACGTGCCTCACCTGCCAGCAGTGGTCATTTACGAAGACGTCCTCCCTGACGTTGTCAACACCTTGACCGAGGGCTCGATTCCTTACCATCGGGGCTCGCCATACGGGGGAAAGGGTTGGGATACAAGTGACCCTACTGTCGGGGACGTCCACCAGTGGAATATTTGGGGAGGCAAAGAGCTTCCCTGGCAAGAATATGGACGACTTGGAGGGCGGTTCGTTAGGTGAGCACCATTTCAAGTACGAACTTCTCCATCGCCTACGCTGATGTTGTGAACTTGGTCCTCGTGTCCATTAGCGAGTTCGGTATACCCGCAATGCCCTCAATGAAGACCATCGAATACTGGATGCAGGGCGTAGACCCTCGCGAACGCCACGCGCAGTCGAAGATAATTGCTCAGCATAACAGGGCAGGAGCATTCGAGAGACGGTTTGCGATTACGATGAACGAAAACTTTAGACTCACTTCCGACCTCACGAAGTAAGTATATCGGTTATGATGGAACAAATTTGTTGACTTTTCCCCCTATAGACATGTCTTCAATACTCAAGTGATGCAAGCTGAAGCGGTGGGACTGGCGTATCGAGCTTGGAAGAGGGAGTGGAGAGGAACGGGGAGCAGATACGTGAGTGAATGTTCGAGCCACTAACTTGGACGACCTCTAATTATTGGACATATTAGTGCGGAGGTGTGCTAGTGTGGCAGCTCAACGACTGTTGGCCAGTCACCTCTTGGGCCTTTGTGGACTACTTCGTAAGCGTTATTCTTATCGCTAGTTTCTATCCGTGTTCCTGATTACCGCTTGGGGTA
Organism: Candolleomyces eurysporus; assembly: GCA_027579435.1. Classification (NCBI taxonomy): domain Eukaryota; kingdom Fungi; phylum Basidiomycota; class Agaricomycetes; order Agaricales; family Psathyrellaceae; genus Candolleomyces; species Candolleomyces eurysporus. The sequence continues at coordinate 52,140 of JANBPK010000743.1, read as the reverse complement.
GCTCCGTCCCAAGCCGGTGTACTATGTCATTGCTCGAGACCTTGCGCCTTTGACTATTAGCATGTCTCGAGAGGTCATCCAAAACAGAGCCAATGACCGACCGAAGCAGGTATTGCTTGGATTACATGTTGGCGGGCTCCTCTACTCACGGTCATTCTCCAACCACAGTTTTATGAATACGGGGCTACCCGCTCCGTCTCCGCCAAGTTGCATATCTGGGCCACCCGCACAGGAAATGAAACCGTTTCAGAAGTAGTCAAGCTAGACATCCAATACTTCGATCTCGAAAATCCTGAATGGCGCCATCGACAGGACCTGGAGACATCCTCATCATCTCTGGTCTCGTTGGCGGCGAATAAAACGACCGAGCTTGGAACATTTGATGTGCCTGAACCACCTTCACTCCCTGGGGACATCTACAACAAACCTGGAACGACAACGTCCGGTCGTGTAGTCGCCTCTGCACGGCTACTCCATCCCGAAACTGGAGAAGTTTTGGCGCGATTCGTGGATTGGCCTCAGCCTTACCGTCTGCTCGACATTCCGGATCCTGGAGTGGAGCTTTCAACAACCGAAAGCGAAGGAGCTATCACCGTTCGAGTGAGCGTCAAACGGCCTGCCAAATGCTTGTTCCTTACTGCCGAAGACGACAACCTTTCGGGGAAGTTTGAAGTGAGCCGGTGGTCGGATAACGCGTTGGATGTCGTTCCTTTCGACGAACAAGTTGTTAAACTTACAGGGTTGGGGAAGGATGCGAAGGTCAGCTTCCAGTGTCTGCAGAATTGAGTATAGGTCTTGCACTCTGTATCTATTCCGTCTTACCGTTTAAATAATTCCGGACAGGTACAGCTGATGGGGATTCGCGACGGTCGCAAGTTCCCGCACAGTTCCCGAGCCCGGCAAGCAACGACCACCCACTAAATGAGCTAAGCCGTAATTGCCGCAAGGAGATTTCCGGTCGCACGTAATACAGATTTGTCACGTTTCCCCCCATGACGGATGAGCCAAGTCGAGTTAGCCTTTCCAACGTGGTCGATATACTGGCGTTCTTGCTCTTGATCTCATGTCTCGTGTCATCCTTCCCTTCCCCCTCATCCTTTCTTTCATCCTCTCATGTCCTGCACTCTGCCGGTGAGCGAGCTTGCTCAGCTCGAAACGCTGGCTGCATCGTACCCTGCACACTCCGACCATTACTATCCCGATGGTTCTTTGGTGCTCCTGGTCGGCCCCGCAGACAGTGAAGCGGCAGTCAAGTTCAGGATTCATCAAGGCATCATCGTGAAACACTCGACTATATTCAAGGATATGTTCTCTATCGGCTCACCTGCTCGCGACGGTGGTCCTGGAGTGGACTGTGCAGCAGCGTCCTCCTCTGCCGGACCCAGCTCCGGCGGCAGCCTTACAAAGGCTGTCGGGGACATCATTTTACACCTGCCCGAGGATGACCCAAACGGATTCCAGAACGTTTTGAACACGATATACGATCCTCAGTGCGTTGATTAGTACTCTGTGCGATCGACTTACTCACCCGAAGCTGGCAATCGCTTCGTCCCAGGTTTATGCTGCTCACCCTCCCCAGGATGATACACAACAGAGATTATGACCAATATCTCACCATAATCAACTCCATGCTCGTCATTGTCGATAAATACCATTTCCACTCGCTTCACGAGCCCCTGTCATTTACACTACACCGAATCGCGCCGATCTCGCCTGACGCGATGATCCAAAAATTGCAGACGCTACCATGGCAGGACGCAACCGCTTTGGCTGCTCAGCGCCAACATTGCGTAGCCATCATCGATCTCGCGAGGAACCACGGAATACCTGAACTGCTCCCCGCCGCATTCTACACCATCATAGCAATTTGCTCCCCAAAAGAAGTTTACCAGCTGGAGAAGCTTTCGTGGCAGGATCGGTGTCGGTGTGTCGTTGGGGCGTACGAAGTTTGTTTGAAAATGACGCAGCATGCAGGCCATGCGCCTCCTCGGACGTTTACACCCCAGATGTCTATCCAGATTCATGGGCCTGGGCTGCAGCCTCCTGGTATGCCGCCCGCGGGCCTTGGTCACGTCCCTGTGCCAGGCTCGATTCCGAACCATCCACCTCAACCTGGCAGTCTGGCGGCTCTTGCGGCTGCGAGTACTGCTGTGGCTTCGTCGATGCTGCAGGCCCAACAAGCGCCCGTGAACCAGGGTGGGATCAACCCTTTCTGGGCTCCAAGGGACCTTGGCCGGGTGCCTTTGATAGCGAAGAACGCGACTTGGAACGCTTTGCCAACGGTATTTCAGCTGGGCGAGAATTGGGAGGAGCTAAGAAAGTCGTCCAGTTTGAGGGTTGGTGTGTTGGCCATTCCGTAGCGTAGATACCCCTCTTCTGTTTTTCGTAGCATTGTTACTGTACTTCTTCGTCTCACGCACAGTGTCAAAGAATTCTTGGACAAAAAGAAATTAACTAGCCCACCGCGAGGGTCGAACTCGCAGCCTTCAGATGCCTTGCCTAGGTAAGAGTCTGACGCTCTATCCGATTGAGCTAGGCGGGCATGCATGAAACAAGCAATTTGATGGCTTGGCGGACCAAGCACCCGAAGCACCCGTCCGAGGCCCCCGGGCGCACCGACGATAGAGTGATGGGTGGCGGGTACCCATGCTAACTCCGATAGAACGGCCGAACAGCTGGAAGGAGATAATCACAACTCGGAACAAGCTTGAAGCTCAAGCCTGCTGGCGCAGGTTGCTCTCCAACTACTGGACCAACTACTGGACCAGTTTTCTTTCTTGGCTCTTTGCTTGTCCATTCCTTCCTTGCATTCTCTCCTTCTTTGGTGCGCGTGCCCTTTCTCTACATTAGGCGCTTGAATCACCGCCTTTTTTCGTTGCGGTATCGCTCAAGATCCGAAAGGCTACCACGACTCTAAACGTCGTTTCAACTCGTTGAAGCTGGAGTCATATCTCAGCCAATATACCCTGGTCTGACCGATATTGGAGGTCCACTTTCCACGCCGAAGTCTTGGGGACAGTATTCGGACGCCAAGGGACGTGATTGCGGGCATAGAAGAGCTCTGAAGGAGTGACGGCTGGGGTAAAATCTGTCACCTAGAAGATATCTCACCAAATTAGAAATATAGAATGACCACAAGACTTCGTTTTCTACCCCATTCCGAGGCATTTCAAGTACACGCGCCCTCATGTATCAAGACCACCCACCCCCGTGTTAGTCATGCGTTACGCCGAACAATACATACCAATCGCCGGAGTGGTCAGCAGCAACGTCATCATACCTCTTCCGATCCTGATGGAACATCGTCGCCCTTGGTGGGGCTTCGTTATCAGAATCGATATAACCACCACCACTTCGACAAACGTTTCTGTGTCTCCCGCAGTCAGCGCAGAGGCCTTTCTTCTGCGCACCACCTATCATCGCCCCGACTAGTATCAAACCGTCCAGACTGGGAACCTCTTAAAGGTCTCAAGACTGCATCGTTTGCATCCCATCGATATCACCACGTTAACCACAGCTATCGTCTTCATTCCTGCTCACCTCTCACTCGCAATACCATCGCTTTACTGATGGCGTCCAAGGCAAACGCTGGTCTCGACACCGGTGGAAGTGCGCAACAAACGCGCACGTACAAGCGTACTATGAACCTCATACATCCTACCGACGAGCGAGACTACATTCCCATCGCTGATCACGGTTTAATTGGGAACTTGCGCACTGCTGCGCTCGTCAGTTTGGATGGTTCGAGTGCGTAGATCTCTTTCTATTGATCGACGGATTGACTGATCCCGTCACAGTCGAATCCTACTGCGTTCCTAATTTCGACTCTCCCTCCGTATTCGCGCGCATTCTGGACAAGGATAAGGGCGGGCATTTCAGCATTACGCCCTTGGAGCCGTTCACGACCAAGCAGAACTACCTTCCTAGCTCGAATGTGTTGCAGACGAAGTTTATGAATGATGCGGGAGTCGTCAGTGTTACCGGTGCGTTGAGCTGACCAGCTCCAATTGATTCTGCATCTAATACCCCGTAGACTTTCTACCGCGTTCTCCGTTGGCTCCCAAATCTTCGCTTGCCCGTCCTACCAAGCCTCTCCTCCAATGGCTCATCCGTCGCGTCGAATGTGTCCGAGGCCGCCTCCCGGTGCAAATGCAATGCGCCCCCGCCTTCAATTACGCTCGCGACGCCCATGTCACCACCCTGATCGACGATGACTCTATCTCCCCCGAAGCCACCGGAAATGGCGAGCGTACGCTCAGTAAGAAGGACTACGAGGATATCCTGGAAAAAGAATGGGGTCAACACCTCCGAAAGCACACCGGAAGCACGATCGATTCTCCATCTTCGGACTCGGATGATCTTGCTCAAGCCAACCCGCTCGAAACTCCTGAGGATCGCAAAACCGTCCCAGATAAGCCGCACAAGAAGGCTCTCTTCGAATCACCCTCTTTGACGATGGATCTTCGATATGTCGTTCATGCTGAAGATAGTCACGGTGGTTGCGATGGGGATGCTGTTCCGGATGTCGAGCTTAACCTGCTGGATCTCAGCAAGAAAGGTCACAAGGGTCTGGGCGTTGAGGCTGAGTTCGAGCTGAAGGAAGGACAGGGAGTGACGTTCATCTTCCGAATCGTTCCTGGATCGCCAGTTCCTGAAGGCACGTCGAAGGAGAAGAAAGATGATAAAACACCCAAGCTCCCGCCGCCTTCTGATGTCGAAGTTAAGCAGGCCACGTTGGGCGCCGTTCCGGAAGGCGCCAGTGGGCAGGGTCACTCTGTTGGGCTGAAAGTGGATATGAATCTAACTGTACGTGATAGTGGGAAGAAGGCGTTCGTCGGTGGAATTGCAGCGGGATTGCGGGCGGGGAGTAAGAATGGAAAGAGACCCCCTGACGATCCCTGGCTGACGAAGGACCTGGTGGCCAGCTTGCTGCAGGTGAGCTACCTTACGAGTCTAGATGAAGCCTCTGCTCATTTGCCGTCGTCTAGACTACGAACAAGTACTGGTATGATTGGATTCGCAAGTCCACATACACTGGATCATGGAAGGAATCGGTTCTGCGATCCGCCCTGGCGCTTAAGCTCCTCATTTTCGAACCTACTGGTGCTGTGGTGGCGTCTCCGACATTCAGTTTGCCTGAGTATATTGGGGTATGTTTTGATGATCTCTTTCGATTGTTTCAGGCGTAGTTGACAGCGTCTGCAATACAGGGTGTCAGGAACTGGGATTATCGTTATAGTTGGATCCGAGACTCGAGTTTCACGTTGTACGCTTTGATCAGGCTGGGATTCACGGAAGAAGCGAACGGTGGGTCCCAACGAACTTCTTGCTCACTAAAAGCTTATCACGTTCGCTCTAGCCTACCTTGAATTCATCTTTGATCGACTCAGGGATAAGAACCCTGATGGATCCATCCAGATCATGTATACTATCCACGGAGAGAAGGATATGGAAGAGATCGAACTCAATCATCTCGATGGTCACAAAGGTAGCAAGCCGGTCAGGATTGGAAATGGCGCCGCGGACCACGTCCAGCTGGATATATATGGCGAGTTGATGGATTGTATCTACCTTGGTCAGAAGGTGCGTTTCATTCGTTCTTTCTGGCTGCTACTCCTGTTCTGACCGTTCTTGTAATATAGTTCGGTAAACCGCTGGTGAGTGCTCTGCTCCCTCTAGTAATTGCCCTTTTTGGTATTGAACGCATTTGGGTTGTAGAGTTATGATGACTGGGTGCTTGTTCGTGAGATGTAAGTTCTACGGTCGCATCCTTGCCGGTACCCTTGACTGACTCGGTGTTACAGTGTGGATTGTACGCCCTTTTGCTCCTGTTTGATGTTTCAGAGTCACTGAAAGGACTCCCACAGACGTCGTTGAACACTATAACGATCCTGACCTGTGCGTCCACGTTTCTGTACTATTTCTAATCCACTGGTTCGGTCCAGCTCATTTAACCTTGATACTCCTCCCCGGTTTGACAGCTCCATCTGGTACGTCCTGCGAGATATCCGCCTTCCCAATCTCCGACTAACCCGTCTTTTTAGGGAGGTACGAGATATGAAGCGGAACTTCACCTACTCGAAGGTCATGCTCTGGGTCGCGATCGACCGTGGTCTGCGTCTTGCTGACAAGCGTTCTTTGCCGTGTCCTAATCGGAACAAGTGGCTTGAGGCACGAGATACTCTGTATGAAGATATCATGCACAAGGCGTGGAATAAGGAGGAACGGTTCTTCGGGCAAAGCTATGAGGAGAAAGACGTCGTGGACGCGGCGGTGTTGATCATGCCGTTGGTGTTCTTTATGCAGGCTGTGAGTGTCCAGATACTCCCTCAGTTGGAAGTTCACCGTTGCTGAGCCCCCGGTGCTTGCACAGTCTGATCCTAGGTTCGTGAGTACGCTCAAGAGGATTATGAAGACTCCGGAGAGGGGTGGCTTGACATCGAATGTGCGTTTCGAGCGATAGCTGCCATGGAACCAAACTCATCTTCTACTAGAACCTGGTGTATCGGTACGATGTTCGGAAGTCTGGGGACGGTGTTGGTGGTGAAGAAGGAACGTTCTGTCTCTGCACTCTCTGGTGTGTTGAAGCACTTACGAGGGCCGGGAACAACGATCGAGCTCTCCTTCTGAAGGCTGTGTCCATGTTTGAGGTGCGTGTTTGATATCTGCGTCGGATGCTGATGTTAATTGGCTTCTATTAGGACTTCTTGCTTTATCTTAATCACGTCGGACTGTGTACCGAGGAAATCTCTGATGCGGGGGAAGCGTGAGTCCTGTTGCTCTCAGGTCGGAGATTGATATTGATATCTTGAGCCTAGACTTGGAAACGCTGTACAAGGCTTCACGTATGTTTCTTTCAAAGTCGAATTCTTTCTCTTGATGATGTTTGCTGACTAATTCGAAACTAGGCACGTTACGCTGATCTCTGCTGCATATAACCTTTCGAGGACCATGCATACATTGCATGAACCGGTTGCATGAAGGATGCCACTACGTTCAATCGATGGGTCTCTAATCTCGAATTGTACATTAATAGGCGACAGGAGCCATCACTTGACGAGAGAGGATTTGATTTCAGGGTATATAGGTGAAGCAAAAATGAATATACCTTGTCGTTCGTCTCCTAGTGCAAGGTGCTGAAGCACCTATTACCTGTGGAAATTCGGCTCAGAACCTGTTGACGGCTCCTTGCCTCTTCGTGGACGGCCCGGGGGCAATGATTTGATACCCGAAGTCAGCCTTGTACCTGCGCAGTCTTGAATTCTGGAGCGGATGGCGTCAGAAATAGCAAAGTGCACCATGGAGCGTCGTTATCTCTTAGCTAGTCAACCAACTCCTTACTCTTCAGAATCTCTCCAGGTATGGGGAACAATACATGTGGCGTTCAAAAGCCAAAGCCTGTCACTGAAAGAACATGACGCTTGACTTTCTTTGATCCTTTCAAAGAAATGAAGCAGGTGATCAGGAACATCTCACGTTGGCGCCTTTGTTCTGCCTTTGAGATAACGAGCCGTCGACCTTTGTAGTCTTCTTTGATTGTATTCTGTCGTCATTAGGAGGTACAATAGGGTATAAATATGCCGAGGACCCCAACAGTCGCCAGCCCACTCAAAGCTCCCCTTTCTGCTGTCGTCCATTAAACTTTCCTCCCCCCCCTCCTTCTAGCGACCTTCATAATGCGCACCAATCTCGAACTCGCCATCTCTGAAGTGTGTTCTTCTATCAAGGTCGCCTACGATTCCCGCAATCCCACGAGCAACTGCGCAATCCCGTTAACCAATCTTATCTGCGCTTACATTCGCATCGCCGGCTTCGTCGAGGCCGCACAAGCCCTCCCTTCATTCGAGCGTGCTCTTGAGAAATACCCAGATTCGGCAGAGAAGGCGGGGTCAGAAGAAGCTCAGCGGGCACAACTTGTCGCCAGAGTCAGGAAGGAGTATTGGAAGGAAGTTCTGGACGACGGGAATACCACTCTGAGCAAGCAAAGAGGAGGGGATGGGACCGGTTCAAAGAGGCTTTTCTCTTGCCCCTGCTGTGGTAGGCTGGTGAGCTCGAAGCAGATGATGAAGGCTCTGGACCTTGAGGGTGACTCGAAAAACGACTGCGATTCTGCTGGTGAGTACTGCTACACTCCTTCGCAGGATAGCGTGGTTAATGGGTTGATCATGTTAGACGCAGCTCCGAAGAAGACAGTAAAGAAGAAGAGGACCCGCACAGTCAAAAGACGCATCCAGAATCGGAAGCAAGGAGACGTCAGCAAGATTACGTTCGACCCCTACGGTCCCTCAACGAGCAAGGTTTCCATACAGCGGCCAGTCAAGACGGGTCCAGCCTAGGGAGGTGAGGGGAGAGATTCAATTGGAGTGAAAGGACTTTATCTGCATGCGTTCGAAATTCGTTGTACGCATCCAGCATAACTCGGAGCTGGATAATCGATTCTGCCCGAAGCTTTGTAAATCCCAAATTTTCTTTGTTTGTTGTAGGTACTAGAGGAAATGTATGAGATTCTCGGCACATTGCTGCAGGGTAGGGCGCTTACGGATATGCCGATATGCACAAACGGTGGTCTCATTGAGAGGCTTCATTTAGCCTTGACTCGTTGCTGAATAAAATGAACTCCAGGTATCCGTATTTCTTCACTGTCCGATCGACCGGCGCCTTTTTCTGATAGACGCCGTGAATAGGTAGGTAGCGCTCGATGCCTCGGGCCGTCACTATAGCAATCCGGTTGGAGGGTTTAAACGATATGCGGAAGCATAGTGACCGATGCGCCGACAACCATGACCTTAACCGAGGCGGTTCTGGATATCAATGATTCTGGGAATAGCGCGGCTTTTACGAGCGAACGTAATGAGCCAGAATGAGCGGACTGGAAATTCGTACAGCCTAACGCTACCATTCGCCTACATTCATATACATAAGTAGCGAGATCTTTCTACGAAGAAGTTCCTCTATGAATCAGTGTGAGTCCGAAAATGAAAAGATTCAAGCTACAATTATGATCATCAAGATTATCACCTTGACGCTTTGTGGCGTTGGAGATCGCACCCAATATCATCTCCCGGGTCTCCAAACTTCGACGGAGCTTTACGACATTTCAAGCAACTACGCCATCGATGCCCGACTCAAGTTCAGTCAGGGTACCTCAAACACATACTCGTCAAGTGAGAAATAGCTATCGCGGAACAGCTGCGGTCACAGCAGCGGGTATCCGCGTACTCACGATAAAGCTGTCTAAATGGTTGATTCGTCTCAGTACCCGAGAAATGAACATTAACGTCTTCAGTCGGTTTCAGCTACCGGCAGAAAGTGCTCCGTTCGATTCTACAATGTTGCGTAGTGTCTCCCCTGACCGTGATCGCACAAAATGGACGAGTCAAGCACGTAAGTGAGCTGTAGTATGAAACACAGAGGCAGGTATAAATTGTCTTGAGGTCTCCAGCACTCTGAAGAGCTCAAGTGTTTGATCGACACACTCTAACACACCGGCTACTCTTTACGAACCTCCTGCAAGCCTCATGTGTCGTCGGCGCCAGTACGATTTCTCGATTCTCAACGCTCCTTACCGTCTAACGCGATTTTGTGTTAGCATCCTGACTTACTACACTCAGTGCAACCACCTCTGTGAAAACGTACGCAGTGACAGATTCAATTCTTTACCTTTATCATCCTAATTATTGAACGCATTTCACTGTGCAGCCAGAGGAAATTGTCAGTCGTTCCCCACGCTTCCTCTCCCGAACTATACGCCTGAGCGCCCCATAGGTCGAATGCTATAGCTCCCGATGCAAATTCAGTCCCAGCCATCCGAAATGTTGCACCGGTAGTGCGTGTCGGGCAACATGCGCGCAACAGTACGTTAGAGTTCATTCTCCCAGTCGATCAGCTCTAATCATATTACTTGACATCAAACTATCAGACGTGGCTATCCCGAGCAGTACAGTACGTTTTTTCATCTGTTTCCCGTGGTAGCGCGCTTATACTGTGATATTCTTCGACAGCGCAACATGTAGCTAAGCGGTGCGCTGATTGCAGACAAAAGTGAAGCACAGGCCGATCGGGATGGAACTCGCAATGTCGAAGAATTTCAATCAAGTTTTTTGGACTTCTCATATTTATTCTAATGGACATAGCTTTTTTTTTGTATGCAGAAAGTCTTCAAGTTGATATTATGGACACCTACTTGTGTGTTGTGTATTCCAAAGTGACGTAGCGCCAATACGCTTGGCACTGTAGCGCTATTTATAAACTGTACCAGTATTTAGAGTTCCACCGTGACAGTGCAATGGACCATGACTCCTTGATCCAACGACCTGTAACGGAGATTATCAGCATCAACGATCTCCGGAATATAGACCTAGCCGAGTTAGGCGACTGACCAAACGAATGTCCCACCAAAATAGAGTTTGGTACTCCAATGTCCTTATCGTCACCGCATACAATAAAATCGCCTTCCTGGATCCAGGTGAAACTTCGCCAGAGTTTCTACAAATTCTGGGAACTCCGCAGAAGAAAAGAAAAGACGATGTGAATATTATTGCTACACTATTGGTCTGGATCGCCTGATCGAAATTAGGCGTGGTCCTGTCCAGAAGTTCCTGCCAGGACTCAAATTATGATTTGGGACTAGATTCATTCTTACAGAGCACAGGTATCCCACCAACAGTCATCTGCTGGTCGCCCACCAGACATCGCCATCAATATGGAGGTCTAGCGACAAAATGAGAGTCAGAGTGAGTGCATGCGACGTACCAACGCGCCGTGTATCCTTGCAGCTCCGCACGGCGTACGTTCGTCCGTACCAAGTGAGACTCAAGCTCACTGGAATTGAGCTCATCAATGATCCTGAGCCAACAAGTGCATCAAGCGAGAAGGAACAAACGCGCGTTCATCGAAGTCAACGCCGGCACACCGGTGCAATCTCATCGAGTGGAGGATATCCGGATTTGATGTGCTTGGATTTGCGGTTCCGCCAGAGTCAGTAAGGTTGAGATTCCCATAGTCATGATAGCCGTAAGCTGAGATGTAGGGTTTCTCCCATCGTCAAGAAACAGAATGGTGTTAGATGCCGAATTCCAGGCGACGTACTCATCAGATTGGTATAGCTCTGCGGATACGTAGTATCGGGTGGATGTATTTTGGACGTGAGCAGTGATAAATGGATGATGTACGTGCGGATTTAAAGACGACTGGACAAAACCAAAAGCGAAGATGATGTCTGTGATACCGTCGAGGTTAAGGTTAGCCGGACTGTTTCAGGGACCACCATGTGCTTTTCAAAGGAGAGTGAGCTCGATCAAGGGGAGAATCTGGCCTGTATGTGGCTTACCCTAGCACAAGAGCTATCAGAGTTGGGTTTCGAAGAGAGATCAGGCAACGTTCCGAAGGAAACACGTGGGGAAGGGAATAATTCAAACCCAGGATTGAACGACGAGAGTTGAGCGATGGTGGTGCCATTTGCGTTTGCAATGTCCCAGCAAGTGTTATCTAGTTTTTCGACGGTTTCAACCTGGCGATCAATTGCGATATCAGCGTTGTCTTGCATACACTCGGACAATGACAGGAGCAGAGATATCAAGGGCCAAATTGAATGCATGGTGCGAGTGAGTCCTACGCTTTGAATCTCGCGTTTCGTCAGCAAATCAAACCGAAGTGAGGTTTTCCGAGCGAGCTGAGTGGAGTGACGCGAAGCTACGGACCATCGCAATATCATATTATGAGCTCAAGAAGAATAGGAAGACCAGAAGACAGAGCTTGGCGCCCCTAAGCAGACACGGAATGAGCCCCTGAGAAGTCTGGCCATGAGCCGTCTGGCTTCGAAATTTGAAGAAGCAGGAATCCGGCCACGGAACCGTTCATATCGCATACTGTACCGTTCGATTTTTCCGCAATGATACGGATGTCATACCTCGAACTTCAAGTACGCTACATAGAACATACAATTGGTCACCCATGGACGTCTGAGACGCAAGCTGAGGGCAAAGATACCCCTCCTTGACCTCTCCGGAACTAGGTCCTGTCAGATTTCAGACTCTTGGACTCGTGCATGCAGTGGTAATCGCCGGACTGCCCGATCTCAGCGTCGGAAGCACCACGACACCGATGCGGCAGCTACTAGCACCGTAGTCGAGCCTTCTGGAGCAGCCAAGAAGCTCACTTGCAGGCGTTGAGCGTTGGATATTGGATACGATTTTCGAGGCTGGGGGAAGAAGGGAACAAGCCGCTTCTGCTWCAACGCGGTCGCGTTATTTGCACCAGTTTGGTTGTAAAGCAGCTTTGATTAGTCAGGCAGGCACATTATCCGATCATTACTTTCAGCCTGAGGGCCGTTGCAATCACGACAGTACGAGTCTATACACACCTGCTTCCGTCATGTAGTAGGTTCCAGGGCTCCTCGGGGAACAAAACTTACGGGCCATCACTTTTCTTTTCTCCCGTTTTGATGCACCTAGGTTACTTAAGGGGGTTGCTGTAACTGGTACAGGGGACCGCACGGGGCCTGCCATCAGCTTGATAGAGCTCCGCCACATTGACTTGGGATCACCCGTTGCCAGTCGCTTTCGATCCGCACTATCCTCTCCGTTGGGGCAGCAGTGCTAGGCACTGCAAGCGTGAACCTGCAGCTGTCTTCGGCTCTCACTGGGAGACGTTCAGGTTGGATGGAAGTAGCAATGGCACGAGTGTAAGGTGAGATGGAAGCGTAGACAAGGGGACGGCAAGAACCATACAAAATGCCTCGGTCCTTGTCTTGCGCAGCCTCGCCGCTTGCCACAGGCTTCATATATACCATATATACTAAACGTCTCCAGACCAACGCAGAGTGCCATGCCAAGATCATCAATGGTTCCCCTCGTCTCGAGCTGGTTGCGCCGTTTGCTGGGTTGCAAGACCAGCCTGATTTGGCGGATAACTTGATCCTGCTGATAGTTCAAACCTTGCGACTTCGTTGTCCTAATGTCAAAAAGGCAATAATTAATCGAAAACCCCTGATAGACATCCGTGAGTTTGACTAGTCGAAAGAAGTGAGTGTGAAACGGTTGGCACATAGGAAAGTAGTAGAGGGCAGGCATAAGTGCCAGGCTTAATTTGGCCAAAGACTTTGCATCACTTGGTATACTTGTTAAGGCTGCGCCGTTACCTGGACTTTCGAGGGGACAGGGCAATCGATGAGTCACCGTCAAATCCTATTACGATTCTCATCCACCTGTTTTACATATACGGCTCAAATCACAAAGGGTCCGTAGGCGGGTCAAAAACAGAGGAAACGGATCATGTGCATGTATGGGGTTTTGCTGTGATGCTTCACGGGAATTTGCAACGCGAAAGGGAATAGTTCTGATAGTACAATCGTTAAATCGTTGCATCAGAGCGCCTGGATCATATCACTATGACAGGCGTAAGGGCCCGTAAACCAGTCGGCAAAGAAATTGGTCAAATGCATTGATGGGGTCTCGTCGTTATGCTTGGAGAATTTGGAAACGCGAGAAGAAATAGTCGCTAAAGCACACTCGTTAATTGCTACCTCGGATGGTCCGTATCATGTCACTATGACGGGAGCAAGTTTCAAACCACCCAATGTGTGCTTCCTGCTCCGTATGGAATACCCTCACCTTCGAGTGCTGGGTCTACCGTATACCTAGACGGGAAGATCAAGGCCCCTGGTGCCAGGAGTAGCACAGAAGTTGTTGTTCGACCGCCTCTCGCAGTTGGAAAGACGTGTGCACGGGTTGGTGCAATTGGTGGTTGAACAAAAGATAGTGTCACTCATAGTACTCAAGTGCTGAGTGTTGGAGGCACTGGTGGAGAGGTTGATGTCGTCATACTTGTAAACTGTGCACGATTTTTCGTCATTGTAACATCGAGCAGTACAGAATGCGCGCTGCTTGGAGAGCGGCGTCTCGACCCTCGCTGATGGCGGTGGTGGTAGAAATTCACGTGTCGGGCTCAGCGTCAGTGATGATGTCTCCCTTCAGCTGCGGGCAAGACGTGCAACTAGAAACTGTTCCCAGATCATCTGAAATAGATTTCGGACCCATACCCTGGGGCCGGACGTGTCGGGGGGAACGTTGCTACCTGCATGCACTGCACCATTTGCTGTATCAGCAAAGCCGGCCACAAGAACGGGCAGGAGGTCGGTGAGGGTCTTCGTGTTGCCGAGTTGGCAGGAATGTTCTAAGAGTAGCTGATGTGATGCAATAGACTTGAATATCTACCCTTTTGTACTGTTAAAACGACTTTCCAGGGCAGAAATCGGACAATTCGGAGGTTGCGACTCCTGATACTCACTTCTTATATTTATTCAAATGGATGTAGAGCTATATTTCGCACCGTAGCACCATTTATAAACTGTGTCAGTGTTGAGTAAGTACTTGGTATCAGTCCAATCGTGACGGCGCAATATTAGTATTCGATTTCGTGAAATGGCCAAATTTCTCCTTGACACGGTGAGACTGCACCCGACAACACTCGACTGGGTAGGGTCTTCCTGCAGATTCACATGCCTCAGGAGCTGTCAAAACTTTTGAAAATGAGATGTCTGAATATGCAGGCTCAAGGAGACTCAGAGACTGCAATAAGGATGTGGGTTCTGTAAGGAGGGGCCAAAGCGGAGGCAAGAACTTCATCAAGTCCATCAATAAGCACTCGCTATTTGACGAAAGGGATGTTCCAAGAAATTGAGGAGCACTAATGCAGTCCCTGACTCATGGCACTGCACCCTGATCTAACGACCTGAAATGGGGATGCTGATAATCAACGATCTCCGAAGTGTAGACCAAGCCAAGATACGTGACTGACCAAATGAATGTTCCACCAAAGCATCGATCTCTGGCCATCTGGGTCTTATATTCCCATGTCCTATCATCGTCGTAGGTGACAAAATCGCCTTTCTGGATCCAGGTGAAAGTTCGTCAGAGCTTGTACGGGTCATGGGGGGATACTGCAGACAAAAGAGAAAGCACTACGAACGTTGTTGTTGTACCAGTAGGTCTGGGTCGCTTGATCGAGGGTAGGCGTGATTCTGTCCTCCGAGAGTTCCTGCCAGATCTCGAGTTGCGATTTGAGGCTAGGGTCAGCCGTGCAAGGTCCGGGTGTCCCACCACCAGTCGTCTGTTGATCGCCCACCATACAATGGAGGTTTGGGCAACTAAATGAGAGTCAGAGTAAATAGATGCGACGTACCAAGCACCTTGTACCCTTGCAGGTCCCAACAGCATAAGTTCGTCCGTACCAAGCGAGGCCCAAGTTCACTGGAATCGAAATCGTCGTGGTCAATCTTCCCCGGCCTCATAGGCTATAACGCTGGAAGGAACAAACCATCTTACGTTTATTGAAGTCAACGCCGGCTCGCCTGAGCAATCTCATCGAGTCGAGGATGTCTAGACTTGATGTGTGTGGCTTCGCGGTCCCGTCATCGCCACTGAGCTTGAGGTCCCAAGGGCCGTGGTAGTCGTAAGCTTCGATGTCGTTATCACATGAGTAATGAGGGGACAAATACTGAACGACGCACTCATGAGATTGATATAATCTACCTGGTCATCGACTTTATCAGGTTCGAAACCGCGCAAGTAGTGGTAACTGGCGGGAAGAGCTAGTAATCGATGCTGATGAACGACACGGACAATATAGAAGAAATGGCTTGACCGAGCAACGTACCAACAGAGATCGTCTTGCTCGTCCCAAGAGCAGCTCGTAGTTCCCCCAAAAGAGTAGTAAAGTTCGGTCGATCTATCAACGCGTGAAAAGGACGTAAAAATGAAAACCGGACACGCGGACGAACCTTCCTCTGGCCCATTCCTCTCCATCGCAGCGGGATACTCGAAATCAATATCAATGCCGTCCAACCCATACGTCCTGATGTGATCTTGAACGGAAGCGATGAATGTTGCCCTGTTAGCTTGAGTCGAGAGCATCTTCGAGAATGTTGTACTATGTGGATCATCGGTCGAATACGTCCATCCTCCGATGGCTACCGTTACTCTGAGATTCGACCAGCGGGATTTGAGAGCTACTACTTCGCGTAGAACAGGTTGGTCGTATGAATTGAGTTCTAAATGAGTTGGTGAGCTTGTGTCCATCGTGAGCAATGATAATTGGATGGTGTACCCATTCGGAAGGAGGGCGAGACCAAGCCAAAAGCAAATATGACGTCTGTGATTCCGTCGAGGTTGAGTCGAGCCGGTATGAGCGTGTTGCACGTTCTCTGTGCTGCCCATCCGCCGTAATAGCCGACTTTTCGACGGAGCTGGCCGCCTCCGCAGGATGGTAAAGTAGGTATGCCGCAATTGGATATACTTGAAGAGAGCTAGGGTCAGTCGCCATGTCGGTGGTGCGGGAGTATGAGGAGGAAGTCGTACCAAGGATCGCCATTCTAGATTGAGAGCAGAGATAAGTTCGCATGGCAGTGAGTAAAGTAGGAAATGGGGACATTAGCATACCGGAGCAGGCAAACAGTACTCGTTGGTTAAACCGCAATATCCAGACGCGCTACAGCACACGTTCAATGGACAAGTTTTATTTCCGGCGCTCTCAGGACCACATTGGAGATCGGGGTTGATACTGGATCAGGTTTAGGATATCCAGCTGTACGAAATGGTCAGAGAAGGGAGGGACAAGGTGCTCACGGAATTGGGGGAGGAGTGCCGGGTGAGACGCATATGACGGCACCAGCCTGGAGATTGTTACACCCTTAGTGAGTAACATGAATGTTATCCATCAGCAAGCATTCGCTTTTGAGCTATGCGGAGGACGAGGTCCCCACCTCTCCACTTGTACGTGTTGACATTCCAATCTTCAATGTTGGCCACGGTAATATGATACTGCTCTGCAATAAGTGCGCACCAGGTTCCAGGGAGCACTGTGTGCTTTTGACGAGAGAGTGAGCTCAATTAAGAGACGAATCCGTCTGGTATCACTTACCCTAGCACAAGAGCTGTCAGGGTTGGGTTTCGGAGAGAGATCAGGCAACGTTCCGGACGAAACGCAAAGCCTCTGCCCTAGAAGAGGTCCGAAAAATCATGCAAGTGGGCCGCGGGAGAGTATATACACCTACCAGGCTGAAGAAGGGAGCAATCCAAACCAGGATTGAATGCTGAAAGTTGAGCGGTGGTGATACCATTTGCGGTTGCAATGTCCCAGCAAGTGCTATAGGGTTGACCGACGATTTCAATCCGGCAGTCAGCTGCGATAACAGCCTTGTGACCTGCATATACGACAGAGAGCAGAGATACCAGGACGCAATTCGAACGCATGATGAGTGAGTCGGCCTCTCGCCTCTCGGTAGCAAGTCAGGCCAAGGCCATGTTATCTGAGGGGGTTGAGCGGAGTGCGAAGTCGCGGAGGAACACGATGTGACATGAACTCGGGAAGAAGAATCGTTGGAAGACCAGAAGACAGAGTTTGGCGCCTGTCTCAGTGGGAGTACAACGAGCTGCCGAAAGGTCTGGCCATAAGCCGTTCAGCTTCGGACTTTGAAGAAGCAAGAACCCGGCCATAGGACCGTTCATATTTTATACTGTACCGTTCGATTTTCCCGCGATAATACTAGAGAGGAATCCAGACAGATTAGGTTCTCAGTCGGCGACACGGTCAAGCTTCGAACACTCCAAGGGCGCTCCATTGAATATCCGATTGGTCAACCTTGGACAGCTGAAAGAAAAGCTGAGAAATAATAATATCTTTCCCTTGACCTCCCGGAAACCGCGTCCTATCAGACTGTTGTCCTCATGTTTGTGCCGGTAGTCGCCAAACTGCCCAATAGCCGCGCCAAAAGCGTAACGATGTAGCTGATTCGTCAGCGACGGGGCTGGGAGCTTCACTTACAGAATTTGGGAACTTCACTTACAGACGCTGAAATTTGAACATTGTACAAGGAATTGTACAAGGATTCTTGAACTTGGCGGAGA
This sequence comes from Candolleomyces eurysporus, assembly GCA_027579435.1. Taxonomy (NCBI): domain Eukaryota; kingdom Fungi; phylum Basidiomycota; class Agaricomycetes; order Agaricales; family Psathyrellaceae; genus Candolleomyces; species Candolleomyces eurysporus. The sequence goes on along the minus strand of JANBPK010000743.1, from coordinate 34,237 downwards.
AGAGCATTTCTTACCATTGTCGTCGAGGGTTCAGGGATGCTTTCGGCTTCCAAAGCAATCAAGAGCAAGCAACGCGGTCATGTTATTTGCACCTGTGTGCTTCTAAAAGCTTCGATTAGTCAGCCCGGATTTTCCCCACCTCTGCGGGTGCTTTCCGCCAGTCGACGTCAACGATGGCAGCCAAGGGCAAGGCAAGGTATGAGTCCATATTTCCTCATTTCTTTGTCTCCTGGTACTGATTTCCTCCCTCTCGTAGGACGCTTATTGTCCGACTAATTTCGACCGCCCAGACAGGGTTCTTTTACACCACTCAGCGGTTGAGGCAGGGACCAAAGTTATCGGCGGTCAAGTATGACCCAGTCGGTGAGTCCTTCGTGCTTTCCCTGTGTGCTCTTGACTGAGCTTCTATCTCAGTGAGGCAACGAGTCTTGTTTGTTGAGAGTAAAAAGACGAAGAAAGGCTAGACGTTTGTTAGCGGTTTGAGTCGGACGTGGAGATACGTGGTGCGTTGCTAGTCCTCCTTCGTTTCCACTCAACTCATTGAAAGTATGTCAGGTGTGCTATATCCTGCCTTACTTAATAGATAATTCCTGGACGAGCCGCTTGCTCGACTGATGAGTGCCATGCCGTCGAACTCTAGAATAATAAAACCCCTCTGCCTCCAGGCACCTACCTCTTTACCTCTTCCCAGGACGGTCCACTGCGCTGAAGAGTTGAGTTATCCATGAGCGAAGCCGCTGTCTGTCACCGATCCAGCGACCGAGAGGTCGCTGCATGTCAACAGCCTATTAGACGACGTGCGGGCCTACTAGCTATGTTAAGTCAAAGCTGTTAACTTCAGCGTCAATGGCAAACGACCACGCTGTTGCGGGGCAGTTGGTCCGGTTAGTGAGACGGGCCGCCGTTCACTGCACGATATTGGCAATTTTCGCCCTTATATCTTCCTTCCCATCAACGAGATGAATGACTGAAGAAACTTACGTCGAAAGGCAAGGGTCGCAAGGAATCTCACTCACCGGCTGAGGTTCCAGTCGTTCGAGTCGGCTGCACTTGGAACCCGCTGATCGAACGGTTCTCTTCTCTTTCCAACGCAGGAAAGGTCAGCCTTTATCTTGTTTTCCAGATCGTCGACATACGTACGATTTCCCTCCTATCATCTACCACCATGCCATTCTAACTATTATTGTGTAGATGAGCCTCGCGGCTTTCCTAATAACCAAATACGTCCAAGATGCACCTCGTCCCCCGGCCCTCTTTGACAACAACTTTCGCGACCTTCCCATCGGCATCGTCCTCTGCGGGGCTCTTACGACCATTGGGTGCTTCCTTACGGTAGGGTTTTCTGGGGATTGATGCTTGGGCGAAGGTCCGGGTTATGCGTGCCACTGCTAGCTCCCCGTCTACGGTCGTCAAATCCTTGACTTGTATATATCACTCATACTTCACGATACACTAATAAACGTACGCTTGCATCCTGGAGTGCATGGGAAATTTGCGCGGTATGGAACACCGTACTCTTCGATGGGAGCTAGAACCGCCTTGAAATGGTCTTCTTCCCATATTGCGGGAAAAATGTTGCTGTGCAGGCAATTTGTGTGTTACTTGGCATGTATCGCTTCACTGCCTAGATAATTACTCGAGCGCTTAATTGCATGCCTTTTTGACAGCACCTCACATTCGGTCCTGCGTGTTGGGCTTGCATTTAAGAAGGGAAGTTGAACGAGGATTCACCAAGCAAGAAAGGAAGACTTGCGAATCCGGACGTCGTACCAAGCATTATTGTACTGTGAGTATTTACAATGACAAACGGTCCCGATTCCTGGATTTTTCATGACTTGTACAACCAACTGTCCTCGAACTCGGCAGGCTGACTTTAGTATTGCTGTGGAATTAAAAGCTGTAAATTGTACATAAGCGAGCCTTTGAACTGTTCAATGAACTCGTGCGCACCCATCTTACCTCTCACTCAGGCCTGTGAACCCTGAGAGCCTCATACTTGTTGGAAGAAACAGGTGAAGGACGAAACCAAATGAGCGGTGATGGTGAGTTTCGTCGTTGTTCACTTTTAATAGGAGGCTCATTTGGTCGCCTTGGGCTAATGGGAACTTGAACATCATATAGAGTACCTCAAGGTCTACATCTTGGTGTTCTCCATCGTCAATGTACGTCTTTGAACAGCCTCGTTCTATAAACTAATTGGGCTGACGGAGTGAATGCCTGTCCCGACCCCCACAGACGAGTGTAGCGGCCTTCCTAACAGCGAGATACAACAGAGAACCCACCAGCCTTGACGGTACACCCTTAGCTCACAAGTCGGGCTCATTACGAGCACTTCTGATCGGTGTGATTGCCTGTGGGGCAGTTACTGCTGTGGTCTCTTTTGTTTCCATGGGGTTGCCCAAGGTAGGAAGGAAGGGGAAGTTAATGTGAGTTCATCATCCAGTCTGATCCAATGAATTCGTACGATGTGATTGAACTGATCCTCTGCGCCTACAGTGCCTTAGTTCTATGGACCCTCTGGCTCACCTGCTCAATTTGGATCACAGTCCTTTTCAAAGGAAGTTACAATTGCGATAAACAAAAAGAGGTGTTATTCAAGTACTGTGACCAGCTTGTGTCGGTACAGACTGATTCTTGGATTATTTGGTGAGTGTTCGTCCCAGATTTTTGGCACTGAATCGAACTCATGAACTGGATGTGCGCTCTAGGTGTTTTTCAACTATGAGCTTTATACCGAGCTTGGCTAGCTCTACTACAGAGGAGGAGGAGCGGCAGGAGCAGAGGCACCAAGGAATGCTACAACGACAGTCTGATCTCGAGATGGGAGTAATCCCCTTCGGAAACAGAGAACGCACCATTAGAGCAAATGAGGTGATAGGCGACACTCCAGAGATGATGTCGAATATGAAGGAAGAGGAGTCTGGTCCTCGAAAGGTGGCTCAGGTTGAAAGAGCTATGGAGCCAGGAAGAGATTGATCCAATATGATCATTAAATACATGAATATAGAAACAGGACTTTGGCTAGTGGGTCATTTCTACAGTGTAAATCCCAGTGATCCATGTTTTGAAAGGAACACTAACCTCCCACTGGAGCGTCAAATTGACCTTCGTCTGGCCCAGCGGGACAGAACATTACCAACTAATCTTCCGTCCTTGCCCCAAACTCCTTGCCCCAAACCGTCAAATCCAAGGATTCCGGCGAGTCCAACGCAAACCCAGGGCTATGATGAGCTTTCTTTTCTTTACTAAATCCATCCCCGGTGATGGAGTACCAGTAGCCTGGGCGACTCCGTCGAGTGATGACGCCAGGTGAAAATTTGACGGACTTGGCTACGGCCTTGAGTACTTTGTTGCTGGGAGACAATAAAAAAATATTCAGTCCCAGAAGTCGAATTACTTTCACTGCCACTGCCATCAATTCAGAATAAGCCACCCTTGCCGCTGCTCTTGCTGCTGCCAGTGTCGCGAGGGGAAACGGGTCCAGCGTTTGCCTGTGATGATGAGCTGCAGAACCGGACTATGGAGCTTGACGATGATCTTAGCAGCTTCGGATACGGGAATCTGGTCTGTACCTTGACACCTTCGGTTGTGTTCTTTTTTCGTGTTATGGATCGTGATTCGTCGTATGTAGTCATAGACCTTCGACTTTGATAGGAGCCCCCTGATTGATAGAGTTTCTTCGCAAGGGGGTTGTATATGATTCAGACTGCTGAGTCGATGCTGGGAGGGGCTCAAAGTTTCAGGTGGATCATACCATGGAAGAAAAGTAGCCTCTCTTACCCCAATGCACATTCAAACTTCTCTGTGGGGTTGACTGTAGGGATGGTTGAACGCGCAATGAAGCTCCCATCAGCGTGCGCTGGACCTTGGGGTAAGTAAGACCCACGTACTCTGAGACGTTCTGGATCTTCGCCTGTCATCATGAGAAGCAATCAAGGGGTGTGTGTGTAAGTTTCCAAGGTCGGTCTGCCACCACTGACACCAACCCCCAAGCCGACTGCTGATCCAGCTTCGGTGACTGTCGAAATCCAATTGCGCTGCCTCACGTAATGCTTGATGGACGTATCTTGAGGGGGCACAGTTCGCCATATATTGCCAATACCCCATTACAAGGTCCAGCCAACAGAACTCCAGGGGGTCTAGACCTGTCTCTGTGAACAGGACAGAGGTGATACTGCATTTTGACCTTCAAGCTTTTCCGATCAGCGAAGCTTCAAGATAGGCCCACGCTAGGTACATATTTAGGTTCGGACTCCTCCCGTTCGGTTACCTTTTCACCATTAGTGCCTTCAATCTACTAGCTTGCGTACATGTCCTACTTTCACCACTGACTCTAATAGTACCCGTAGTAAGCCACGTTCCCTACCCCTTCCTCAGGCATTCAGGCATATCCTTCACAAGAACCATGCAAAATGCCTCGGCACTTGCCGTGCCTGCCATCGGCCGCTCGCCACAAGTTACTTGGCATGTATTGCTTCACTGCCTACCCGATCGCTTACTTGCAGGGCCTTAATTGAGTCCCTTGCGTTGGGCTCGCATTCAAAAAACGAAGTTTAAGAACGAGGATTCACCAGGGAAGACTTGCTAATTGGGATGGCATACCGAACATACTTGTAGTACAGTACGTACTATCAGTATATCACAAAGCCAAACGGACCCCATTCCCTGATTTTCCGTGACTTTGACAACCCATTTTACTCGACCTCGAGCGGACTTTAGAAATTGGTGTGGAATTAAAAGCTGTAAATTATATGTAAGCGAGCCTCGTTCAATGAACTCGTGTGCGCAACCATCCTACCTCTCACTCGTACCAGCGAGCCCTGAAGCCTGACACATATTGGAAGAGACAAGTGAACGACGAAGCCAAATGAACTGGTGCTCTGGTGAGTTTCTAATCGTTGTGCATTTTCAGCAGGGATTCCATTTGATCACCTTGAGCTAACGGTAACTTGAACATCATATAGAGTGGTTCAAGTTCTACATCTTGGTGTTCTCTATTGTCAATGTACGACTTTAAACTCAGACTCGTCATATAGCCTGATTATATTCAAGGAATGAATGCTTCTCTGAACATAACACCCACAGATGAGCACAGCGGCCTTCCTAACAGCGAAATACAACAGAGACCTTCCCAACCTTGACGGTACACCCTTGGCTCAAAAGTCAAGCCCACTACGAGCACTCCTAATTGTAGTGATCGCCTGCGGGGCAGCTACCGCTGTGGTCTCCTTTGTTTTTATGGGGCTGTCCAAGGTGGGACGAACGGGGAAGTTAATGTAAGTTCATGATCCGGTCTGAACTAATCAATCAGGACAGTGTGATCTAACTAATTGTCTGTACCGACAGTGCCCTAGTTCTATGGGCGCTCTGGCTCGCCTGCTCGATCTGGATCACACTCCTTTTTCAAGGAAATCTCAATTGCAAAGAACTAAAACGGGTGGTGTTATTCAAGCATTGCGACCGGCTTGTGTCGGTACAGATGTATTCTTGGATTATTTGGTGAGAATTCGTTCCAGGTTTCAGGCACGTAATCGAACTCCCTGATTGACTGTGCGCTGCAGGTGTTTTGCCACCTTGAGCTTTATACCAACTTCGGCTAGTTCTGCTACTGAGGGGGTGGAACGGCGGGAGTCGCAGGAGCAGGGGCACCAAGGAATGCTACAACGACAGTCTGATCTCGAGATGGGAGGAACCTCCTTCAGAAACAGAGACCGCACAATTGGGACCAATGAAGTGGTAGGCGACACTGCAGAGATGATATCGAATATGAAGGAAGAGGGGTCTGGTCCTCCAAAGGCGGTTCAAATCGAAAGAGCGATGGAGCCAGGGAGAGATTGATTCGAAATCGTCATGATGGACTTGTTCCGAGGGATATTTTTACATACACGAATACAAACACAGGACTTTTGGCTATTGGGTCATTTCTATCACTTAAATCCCAACTACTTCCGTGTTAACAGGCGCACTGACCTCCCATTGGAGTGTCAAATTGACCTTCGTCTGCGGCGGAATAGAACATAACCAACTGATCTTCCCGTCCTTGCCTAAAACCGTCAAATCCAAGGGTTCCGAAGAGTCCAATGCAAACTCAGAGCTACGATGAGCTTTCTTTTCTTCAGTAGATCCATCCCCGGTGATGGATTCCGAGTCATCTGGGCGATTCCACTGAGCCATGACGCCAGGTGAGACTTTAATGGACTTGGCTACGGCCTTGAGTGCTTTGTCGCTGGGAGTACCTGAAGTCGAATTACTTTCGTTGCTGCTGCCACCAATATTGCGGAATAGGCCACCCTTGCCGCTGTTCTTGGCGCTGCCAGTGTCGCTAGGGGAAACAGGTCCAGTGTTTGCCGGTGATGAGAAGTTTGGGGGCTGCAGAGCTGGACTGTGGAGCTTGACGGTGATGGTAGCATCTTCAGATACGGGAATCTGGTCTATGATCTTGACACCTTCGACCGTGCTGTTTTTCGTGTTATGAATCGTGATTCGTCGTGTGTAGCTATAGACTTTCGACTTTGATAGGAGCCCTGATTGGGAGAGTTTCTTCGCGAGAGGGTGGTATGTGATTCGGATTGCTGGGTCGATACTGGAGGTAAGGAGGTTCAGCGTGTCAGATATGTCATCACATCAACAAAATAGTTCCTCTCACCCGAGTGCACATTCAAACTTCTCTTCAGGACTGACAGCGGGGATAGTCGAGCGCGCAATGAAGCTACCATCAACGTATACGTTCGCTGGACCTTTGAGTAAGACGTACTCTGAAGCATTCTGGATCTTCGCCTATCGTCATCAGAAGCATTTAAGATCCTTTTCTGATCCGCGAAGAATCAAGATAGACTCACGTTCAGGTACATCTTCGGATCTTTCTTAGGGACAGACACCCAAGAAAGATTCGCGTCGAGTTTGAGGAGGGCAATCGTCACCATATGCTGCGCCCCGTCGCTCGGAATTGTCGTTAAACCTGGGACGGCAAAACTCGCAGAGACATCGCCCATGCTCGAAATAATAGCGGGTTGGTATCCAATGGTTGGCAGGGCCTGTGTTATCAGCTGGGGTGCTCGTGATCGCGATCTTGACCTTGAGCTCGACCTCGAGCTCGGAGGTGAACCTTGGTATATGATTGTTGGTTGGAGACCGCAAGCCTGAGGCATCATAGGGATCATCGTAGGGATCACCGTAGGGATCGGAGTATACGAAGGATGAGGACGAGGCCTATAAACCCCAATGGTCCAGGGACTAAGAGTGGGAAGAGTTTTGTCAAAGCTCGGGGTGACCGTTTCGAGAGTCAAGGAGACGTCTGTCCAATCTTCTCCTGACATTTGAGTGATGTTGGCTTTATACACCAGAGATATGGACTTGTCCTTGGAATGGGTGTCTACACGTATATCGTACCGCGGAGACCACGAGGTATTGCTGACAGCTAAAGGGGGTTGAGAAGTTGAAGGAAATAGATAGGTATTTGCAGACACACCGTATACCAAAGAAAGCTCAATCTCACCCTCGACCTCGGCGAGAATCTGAATGGAAACCTTGACGGTCAAATGTGCATCCCATTTGGTCTTTGCGGCACTCCTCAATGCGTGTTTCTTTTCAGAGAGTGCCTTGGCCACCACCTCTAGCTCCTCCGCCAGTGTATTCCCTTTCTTCTGCAGTTCCGTCACAGCGATATCATATTCGCTGGTAGTCTCGACCACTTTGCTGAAAGGAATAGCCCCGGGAGACGCAAGCGAGTCCATGTACTTCTTCAACGTATTCTTGGACTGGTCGTTCCTCTCTATGGCCTGCTCGAGCTCGAGCTTCTTCAACCACAATGGCTTGACTTCGTCAGACTTTTCCAGACACTTGGAATCGAGTTCTGATCGTGGAGGCGGACTTTTCTGCGAAATGGTAACATTCTGGATCATCCCGGTACCTTTCCCTTGCACTCTGAGGAAAGTTCTTTCGTTTCAGGACAGCCATCCTGAGAACGTTACCGGAATCTTACCTCAGTGAGTCCTGGATGAGAAGGGTCGGCAGACCAGAGATTTCGACCTGATTCTGTCCCGATGTGAGCGCAAAGTTGAACGTCCTCGTTACCTCGGCACGGTGGGAGTACACTGCGACCCCAGCGATCTTGCCGTCCTCAGAACTCGTCAGCTCAACGACGTTCTGCTGTGGAAGAGTCGCGACGCTTTTCGCTGAGGTACTGGTGGCCATGACGGTAGACGGTGATCCTTGTTAGTGAGCGATGTGGAGGAGTGGGATTGAGAAGAACAAAGAACAACGAACAACGTGCTGGAACTTTGTTCAACCTTTTATCAGAACAGACGGCAACGTAACGTTAAAATATCAATTCCATGCCTCGAGGCAGTTTATTGTTTAGAGGTAGTAAAACGTAAATAGATCATTGGAAGAAAAAAGAATTTTCACATACTTCGTACCACGACCTCGACATCCGATGAGCCCCGAGCCATCCAAGAAAACCTCCGCAGCAACTCAGATCCCAGCAATGTTGGTCTTGACAGGTGCGTTGACCTCCCACTGAAGTGTCAAGTTCGTCTTGGTCTGCGCGGCAACAGAGCACAACCAGTTGATCTTCCCGTCCTTCCCCAAAGCCGTGAAATCCACAGGCTCAGAATCCAGTCCTTCATCGGTCGCCGATGCCGCGTCGGAACCAGGGCGGTCCCACTGAGCCACGACGCCTGAAGTGACCTTGACGGACTTGGCGACTGCTTTCAACGCCTTTTCACTATTGCCGGAGTTGCTGTTGCTTCCAGATCCGATGCTACTGAGCAGTCCACCCGTTTTGCCGCTCTTGACGCTACCGCCGTCGTTCGATGTGGGTGCTGGTGTCGCGTTGGAGCTGGGGAGTTGAAGTGCGGGACTGAGAAGTTTCACGTTGATTATTGAGTCCTCGGAAACAGGGATTTGGTCGATGATCTTGATAGTCTCGACGAGAGTGGGTTTCGTGTTGTGCACGGTGATGCGTTGAGTGTATAGATATACGTCGGATTTGCTCAGCAATCCGGATTGAGAGAGTTTCTTGGAAAGGGGGTGGTATGTGATTCGAATAGCAGGATCGAGACTGGACGGTAGGGGCTCTCAGTCAGGCGTTTTAAATTAGAGGGGGAGAAGGAAGGAAGTCTCACCCAAGCGCACAATCGAACTTCTCCTCTGGGCTGACACCGGGAATAGTCGATCGAGAAATAAAGCTTCCATCAACGTAGACGTTGGCGGGGCCACTCAACAGCGTATACTCTGAAGCGTTCTTAATCTTGGCCTACAGAAATCAAAGGAAGTCTCAATTAGTCGATCTGGTTACAAGCTTGGAAGGAACTTACACTCAGATAGGTCTTGGTGTCCTTCTTCGGGATCGAGACCCAAGACATCTTCGCGTCAAGCTCCAGGGTAGCGATCGTCACGCCATGGTCTACACCATCGCTGGGGATGGTGATCAAACCTGGCACTGCGAACGTTGCAGACACACCTCCTTTGCTGGTGATTGCTGATGTCTGAATGCTCATTTCAGGGAGAGGCGGGGGTGGAGGGGCTGCCAACGAGTATGTGTCTGCGGAAAAGACTGAAGATCGCATCTGCATTGGAGGCATGGACGCACCACCCCGAGGGGCAGATGAAGGAGAGTACAGAACAGGGGGAGGCGGTCGGTAGATCCCAATCGTCCATGGGTTGAGGTTGGGGAGAGTTTTGTCGAAGCTGGGCGTAGCCGTTTCGAGAGTGAGAGGAACATCAGTCCAGTCTTCTCCTGACGATTGCTTGATTGACGCTTTGTAAACGAGAGATACAGCCTTCTCCTTAGTTTGGGTGTTGACACGAATGTCGTAGCGTGCCGTCCAGGAAGTACGGTTAACAGCTGGTGAGTCACGATTTTAACGCAAGTTCGAGAGAAATTACGATGAGCAAGATGGTCTACGTACCATAAATCAATCCCAGCTCGACATCTCCGTCAACGCTCGCGAAAATGCCGACCGTGACGTTCAACGACAGGTTGGGGTTCCACTTCTTCTGTTCTCCGGTAGCAGCTTGAAGGCTTAATTCCTCTACAGCGATGGACGCTTGCAGCTCCTGTAGTTCCTCCGAGAGCCTGTTCATCTTCTTCTGAAGGTCTCCCATTATTGTGTCGTAGTCGCTGACGATCTCGGCCAATTTATTGGAAGGGGTTTGCTGTGAGCTAAGAGACTCGAGATATTTTACTAAGGAGGTCTGGGCTTGGACGTTCCGATGTATAGTCTGTTCGATATCGGTCTTGTTGGATTGGAGCCGCTTGAGCTCAGGAGAAGTCTTTGCCTCCTGCGGGGTGGAAATGACGGGTGGTTTGGCTTGCGAGATCGTGACATCTTGAATCGTTCCAGCGCCCTTGCCCTCCACTCTGAAAAGTTACAAGGGTTAGCAATTTTTAGGTGCGCAGTTTTTGGAGACATGCTGGGCATCCAACATACCTTAGGGAATCATGGTTCAGAGCCTTCGGGAGACCAGATATGATGACCTGGTTCTGCCCAGTCTTGACGGGGAATCGGAAAGCCCTAGACACTTCGGCGCGGTCAGAATAGACAGACACGCCAGTAATCTTGCTATCGACAGCACTCTCCAGTTGGACAGTGTGTTGTTCGAAAGGGGGAGGATTCGCAGATGTTGTCGTCATGGTGGTAAGACTTAGGGGTCGATCAATGGATTTGCGGGTCGAATAGGGGTGTAGAGTCGAGCGGGTAAGAAATCGAAGGGTGAGCAGCAGGGGAGATGAATGCCCAACCGCATCTTATACGATTGCACTCGAACGCGGTTGACAGCAGAGCGGCAACAGCAATGCAGTGTCGATCATTCAGCTGTAAATCCCAAAATTTGATGGTTTCCGTGATCCCTCCTGGATACAACGTCGGCTTGACGTGAGACCGATTCGATTTGGAAGCCTTTGGAAATGCGCACAAAGCGATATAATATTTATTGCTATATTCCAGCCTGGAGAGGATGCCGAGAGCGAAAACGTTGATTCCTTTAGTGCTGCAAAAATCTGTGCATTGGCCAGTATGGGGTGATTGGGCAAGTATACACCGATTCTTTTGCACATTACTGTGCACACTACTTTACTCCATCTATCTCGATATTTTGGGGATTTTACATGAATTTACAGCTAATATTCCGGAAATTTGCATCATTAAGGGTCCGATAGCACCGAGACAACGCCAAGAGAGCAAGATTTTTGAATGAGCCTTGGCTTGAAAAACCCAAGAAATTCCAGGCGAACGTTGTCGGGTTCAACCGGTTCCAATCGGGCATACCAAAAGCTTACATTGAACATTTGCTTGTGGAGGCGCCGTAGAGGTCGAAAGCCCTCTTCCTAGTGCGACCATCTTCCCGCTTCCGAGGCTGCTCCCGTTTCTTGGCTTTGCCAGCCCTCTTCTTGACAGGCCTCATCGAAGTATCTGATTGCATCGAGCCAGATGAACGTCAAGGGTGCCATAAATGTGAGGATCGGTACTCACCGTTAGAGCCGCATGCCTTCTTAGCAGTCCCGGCGAGACCAAGGGCTTCAATCATTTGCGGACCATCCATGAGCTCTCCACAACAAGGGCAGGCAAGTAGACGCTTGAATTGCAAGTGTGATTTGCTGCCGCTCTCAATCTTCAATCTTACCTCCGTCCAGAATTCTATCCTCGCTTGCGCAACCAGACGTGCCCGCCGCTGAGCTTCTATCGATCCAGTTTTCTCAGCTGGGTCTGGATACTTCCCGAGGGCACGCTCAAAGCACGCGTAGGCTCGCACCATATCGGAGATACCAGAAATTTGCATGTAGGCATCGATGAGAACCTTCACGGGTATCTTGTCGCAGCCTGAGGTTGTTATAGTCTGACAGGAGAGAACCTGAGACAGGGCAAGGTCGATGTTGGTCTGCATTAGATGAGACTTGATGTTGATGCGAAGAAGTCCGGGGGGAGGAATGCTTGAGTGTGACTAGGTCCGCTTAAAACTTGGAGTATTTATCCTCACCCTATGATGCTGCCTAACGACGGCTCAGGAGTTCAAAGCACGGTATAAAGTCGGCGAGGCAGAGCCAGAACAAGGACTGAGCGAGCGTTCCTGATCGCCAGGCTCGTAGTATACAAAGGAACTTTGACAAGAGATCCATATTGGTCGTAAGACCCATGCCCCTTGCAACCGTAACTGGTAAAAGGCGAATATCCTCTTTCATACAGCCCTTGTCCGGCGACCTGGATGAAGCGTCGAGACCCTGAGCCCAATAATTGCGTTAAGAAATCCTGTCATTATTTCCAGGTTGGCGTAGATATATCTGAAAGGGTTAGAGTTGTTTTAAAGCCGTAGACAACTGTTGCAAGAGCCTCATGTATTTGTCGCTGCTTTGTCCACAAACCAACGCGTGGAAGCTGAGGCTTCTTTGGCAGCCAGTTCCCACGTTCACCCACCATCTCTGAGTGTCCAATTCAATGCTTTGCTTTAAAACCTATGTCAGCTAACTCTAGCGATTGTCGGACGACCCCAAACCCTCTTATATACCTATCTGATGACTGGATTAAGGGTTCATGATGAAGAACCACGGTGAAGCCTTCTCACTGGTTAACTTCGGATTGAAGCTTCATCTTGATTGGAGCTGGCCAAACCACGGACCAAAAGGTCGTAAAGTAAGAACTTCTTCTTCTTCCAAGCGATATAACAGCTGATATGACCCATACCACAATAGACGATAAAGGTTGCTTCTTCACCACGCCATGAGGAAAGGGCTCACGGAGCCCACAATGGGCCGCAGATCGCCGCTTTTCTAAAGAGGCCATGGATATAATGCTCGAATCAATCGGATCGATTCCTATGCCTCGCAGCTTTACCACAATGCTCCGGCAGTCTTTACTTGTTGGTGCTTTGGCTCACCTGAGCCATGCTATGTTACGTTTCCCGTGCTCGCAGCTCGTGACTGAGCGTTTCGACCCGTAAGCTCAACTGTCAATTTACTGGCTATCACTGGATGGGAAATGTCTGACAGTTCCACAGACTGGTAACTCCAGGTCAAGTATCTCCGCATGTCCACCAAATTGTTGGCGGGGTACGTTCGCGTCTCAAACTCGAAAGGCAGCTTATCCTCATTCTGAAATCGTGTGGCCTGGCAGAATGCGTACGTTTGTTGCTGTGGCCTCATCTGAAATCTAATCATTTCCCGTAGGTTCAATCTGACAATGGACCCGAACCTCGACCTCCCTTCGATTGCCACATGCACAACTTGTCGATTCAAGGAAGATAAGTCCAATTATTGGACCGCAGTCATGTACTTCAAGCACGAGAACGGGAGTTTCTTCAGAGTAAGTACAAGCTCGTGCAGGTTGCGCACTTTTTCATGCTGATTTCATCGGGTGATCCACTGCAGGTTCCTCAGGTCCCGAACCACTTCACTGGCAACCCGAATGGCGGAATGACTGTCTACTACATTCAGCCTCCGACTCTGGAGAAGACCACGGCCTTTCCTAAGGTATGCGCCGTTTGCTGCATTGATTCCTCGGCATATCTCTGAATCCTGAGTCAATCCTGCCAGGGCTTCCGAATGATCACCGGTGAACCAATGATTCGTGCCGAGAAGTATGGGTACTATGACATCCGCTCCTGGGCCCTGACCTTCCGATGCTGGGATACCTATGGTCCCTACGACGAGTCTAACCTGTGGTATGCCGGACCTGGTTCTCGCGTTGATACATTCTGGCTGCCAAATAAGCCATGTAACGGAGGCATCCGTTCCAACATATTCTTCCCATCGTAAGTGCGTTGATTTGACTGGGAAATCACTCAATGGACTCTGCTTTTCAGATGCTGGGATGGAAAGAATCTTGACTCTCCAAATCATAAGGTGCGGTTCGTCGTTCTATCGTCGACTACCCTGCCAGTGACGTGACTCTTCCAGAGCCATATGGCTTTCATTGAAGGCGATGTCGGACCAGATGGTCTCTTCCTCCGCGATAGCACCTGCCCATCTACACATCCGGTTCGGGTCCCACTCGTCTTCTACGAGATCGTCTGGGATACGAAATTGTTCAGTCACATGTGGCCCAAGGACGGCAGCCAACCTTTCGTGCTCAGTATGGGAGATCCGTGAGTGCTCTGGTCCATTCCATAGTCGGCTTATTTTTTGAACGTCATACTCAGCACTGGTTGGGGACACCACGGAGACTATCTGTTTGGGTGGGAAGGAGACTCACTGCAGCGAGCCATGGACGTGTGCACTAAAGAGTCTGGTCGCCCGGATGACTGCGCTTCGGAACTGACCCTCTTGACCGATGAGGAGATGAATAGCTGTAAGCTGCCAGCAATGGTGGATGAGACGGTCGAGGGTGAATGTAAGCTTTGTAGGCTCACCCAGTCTACCTCATTTTGACGTTTTTTCGCAATAGATATTGCCAAGCTCCCTGGGTGCAACCCGCTGCAGCACGGACCTGACCCTGCTACCATGGTGCCGAATTGCGATGCGGTTTCGACGACAGGCATCCCGGCCAAGGCAACGCCGACCCCGAAGAACTGAAATTAGGCACATATCATCCCTCTCTATCGAAAGCCGCCCTGCGTGTGTTCTGTATGTTGACTGATTGAAACATTAGAGCAACTCAATCTAATGCATGCATTTGTATTTCGTGTCTTTAAGTACTCGCTGAGCACTTCGCCGTACCTTCTCCCTACTTTCCATTCTCTAGGCACTCCCACTTTTGTATGATCCGGTGTGTGTGGGGGGGGCCGCCGTTGCGAAGCACGCATTCTTTTCATTTATTCTTTTACACATGTACCATATTCAAACCGCGAGACTCTGGACGTCCACTCTCAAACGTCCCTCTCACCAATCCCATCCCTGCATCGTATCCTCTCCTTCACACCTCTTACTTTGTTGTACGTGATACCGCCTTTGGGCCTGCCTTCCAGCAGTACAATCTTTCTGGGTTGGGCCCTGAAGAGCGTCACTCTGAGCCATTGGTGCACAGCATGTACTGGGAACGAGAGCTGTTCTTCCTCGGGGTGATTTGGGTGATCTACTCAATCTATAGTCGCGAAGGCACAGCAAAAGACAGTGCTCGGCCAAATGCCTCCTCAAAAAGTCCCAAAGTCCCGCCGACGGACTTCGAGAAAATGAACTTTTACGAAGTTCTTGAAGTGTCAGAAGACGCGACTGCTGATGATATCAAGGTGCGTGTTCATCCGTGTTGGTGCTATCGAGCGAATCGCGAGCCTTCAATTGTAGAAGGCCTATCGAAAGAGGCTGCTTGAACACCATCCAGACAAGAATTTGGACGATCCGGAAGGAGCAAACAGGCGGTTCTCAAGAGTTCAGGAGGCTTACGAGGTGAGCTTCATGCCTTGAGTTTGCTGTGATCAATATACGCTCAGCTTTCAAAGACCCTGAATGATGCAGCTGTATGTTCCTTGAAGGCTACTTCAACGCATTTGATGTGCTCATGACTGCGAATCCCAGCTCCGTTCTGACTATGACTATTTAAGGGCAAATCCTCCCGACCCCTCCCACTCAACCCATCCGAGCGCGGAAGCTTACAATGTTCCTCCAAATCAAGACACCCCTACGACAAGCGGTATATTCTCCTGGATGTATTCACTCTTCACCTCTACGGGCCGGATTTTTGGCGTTGGAGGCTGGTTCCCAGAAGCTATCAATCGACTAACGCCGGAGAGCTATATGTACCAGCGACCACCACCAGTAGGCAGGAAGAGCATCTCGATTGAGGATCTTGTCAGCTTCCTCGAGGCTTTTTCTTCACTTCAACAGTGGTCTCATCGACTTGAAGCCGAGGTGCGTCCATTCCGATGTCCCCGTAGTTCTGCCACCAAGTGACAGCATCGACACGTTAAAACATTAGACATTCTTCACCCTCTTCGATGGGTTGTTCAGATGCATAGTGTATGAGGAGTTGATCCACGGTGGACGTAGTATGGACTCGACGCCTTGCTTTGGCGGCATGTGTCATCGCTGGAATGCGAGAGATACGTTTTACTGTCAAGAACATCGCGATGGGCCATTTATCCAGGACTTCAATAACTTTTGGACGAAGTTTAGAACAAAGAAAGACTTCTCTTGGATGGCGTTTTGTGACGTTCGACCCAAGGATCTCGCCCACGCACAGGTACGAAGGTAGGTTTCAAGCTTGGCTGAACCAGACATCGGAAGACCTTTGCTGATGAAAGCCCGTAATTTAGATCAACACAATCAACACGGACGGAAACTTTATAGGGAGAATTACAACGAGTTCATCTCTGTACGTTCTCTCTGAGACATCATCCCTCGGCTTGAATTGACTTATACCCCACGGAAATCACAGAAATTGGCCAGGAGACTCATGGAATTGGATCCCCGCCATAACCGATATCTGCTAGCGCAGCCGCGGTCTGGGCCAAAGCAGCCCAACAAGAAGAAGAAAAGGCGTGGGAAATGGTGAGACCTTGACGGATTCATCTTTAGCTTATCAATCGAACCGCTTGAAGCCTTTTGCTCCGAAACCCGTGTATATATTCTAGCATGTGTAATGTATGTAGCAGTCAGTACAGTATGCTCTGAGTTGATAACATAAAATAGTTCGATAATGTTCAATTATACATTCATTTTAAGCGTCGTAAATTCCAGTAGTTAAGACCATAAGCAAGATAGCAAACTAGACCTGGGACGACACGGAGCTGGTCTTCCCTCGCCCCGAAGAACTCTTCCGGTTTGACGTTGGAAGTTCTAGATGGTGATCGACCGCTGAAGCAATGGTGATGGGCGCAGCACTGCTTCGCCCTTGGTCGCTTCTGTCCGATTCTTCGTCCTCAGCGAGCCATACAGGGAAGAAGGACTGGCTAAATCGTGTACTCCGAACGCTGTACCTTGCCACATGAGTTCTAACAGCGATAAGGACAAAGACAATTCCTAGCGAGCATCGGTTCAGCACTTTGTTAAATGTCAAATGAAGTCGTGGACGAGAATTTACCAGTACTGGGAATCGATGCGTGTTGGACGATGACGATCGCAGGGTGCGTCGTAAAATAAAGGATAATCATGAGAACTTGCTCAAAGGTGTAGATGAACGCGCTTTCGATAATGATCCTCAGAACGGTGTACAAGGTGAGGCTGGATGAGACCATTTGAACTCCGACTTGTTGGGACCTTCGATGTTGCTTCCAAATCCGATACGCAATAAGGCCAGTGGTGATGACGTTCTGGGCGACGTTGAGCGGGAAGATCGTTCGAAAAAGATGCTTCATGATGGCCCGGCTGATTGACTCCTTATGACGGAACCAATAGATGCCAATACTCGACGTTGCTGGAAGTAAAGAGTCAGAAATGGAAGACAGTTACCGAAGTCAGACCGTACCAAAACTTGCGAGCAGCAGGATGAACGGAATCAGGAGAACCCAGTTATTTCTTTGCCATACGATCCAACAGCGGTACATCTGCAGGAAACTTTAGTATCGAGGGCTCGGTCAAGGGAGATGGTCATTCTTACCACCAACATATCCCCAGTCCATGTAACCAGTGGTAGGATAATTGTGTAGGCATAGACACTCCAGTTGTCGAAATTGCGAAGGTAGTCGACGGGAGCGCTGAACGAAGGATCTTCCTGCAAAACATATGCTGCAATCATTTGGTACACAATGACACCTGGCGCCGCGATCGGAGGTCAAGATACATGGAGAACTGAGACTTCAAATTGTGGTCACCATTATGAAACGTGGAAAGTCCAAACATCAAGCTATTTCCGACCATGGTTATAATTGAAGCAGACCTATCTGCGGCCTTCTTGCGCCTGAAAATCATGACTGTTCCGACAAACAGGAAGAAGTACATTCCTGGAGAAATCGGTAAGCCACCCCGTCTCCACTGGCTTGTCACCTACCGTAGATGGTAGACTAGAAGTGTCGAAGGCATGTCAGATTGGTTGGGTGCTAAATTCGAGAAGTCGTACCAGCAGCTCACCTCCAACCAAAAGGCGACAAGGTAATACGATCTATGCTCCTTTGTACCTGGAACCAGCTGGGTGCCCTGAGACCCGCTCTGAGGACCTGCCATGGCTCAGTTTGAGAAACGTTCTCAATGCCGAAGGTAGAGGCAGACGGTGTTCACTCGAGGTGCGGTGGGAAGAACCGCCATACCTCCGAGAGAACGGAGGGAAGTGGACTTAAGTAACCTGATTGGCCTTGGGAACGATTGCTGAGCTCGCGCAACGCTGCACTGGTTACGGCAATGAGCTAGGTAATTTCGACTATTAGGGCCGTCCCATACCACCTGTGCATCAGCTGTTGCGGTCGCTAAAGACAACCATGAGATTGGTGAAGTCACTTTTGTCCGCGGTGATTTTCCCATGTCCTTTCGAAGTGAGATGGAGTCGGCGCCACGGGTAGATATGGCCAGGGGATGGCCAAGTCCGAACGGTGCTAGGTGCCACTGTCAAGCAGCTGTCAGGACGAGGGGCGACTGTACGAGCCTGAGAAGAATGAATTGCATTATGAGATTTGGAAGGTACATACCATGATACCGCCAAACCAAGAGCGTTCCGAACTCAACGTTATCCGAGCGGATCCACCGCTGAGTCGGCACCCTCGGTGGTTGGGACGATCGGGAAATGATGTCAGCGCTTGGACATCTATGTATCTGTTGCATGGGAAATTAAAGGGATCCTTCGCTCTCTCCGATCGTTTACTGCTAGGTCGACCTTTATGAAAGGTTTCCGGGTGATGCGGAGGGAGGAAGGATATGGCAATAACCAATCTTAGCCTGGGGTATCATGAGAGAAAGTGGCTCGAAAACGGAGACGGGGATCAGCTGAATCAAAAACAAGGAGACTCGAAAGGGACCGCTTTGGGAGAAATACATCATTAAGTGAACGACTCCCTAACTGACGAATGGTGAAGGTTTCCCCGAAGCACCGCAATGGATTTCAAGTTGATCAGACCAGACCGTACATTGACGAGGTTGCTTATCGCTTACACCTCCACACCGCCTGCTCTTGCACCTGATTTGTAGCTATCTTCGTTTCGATCGGGTTTCAGGTTGACAGTGTTGCTTGAGCGAGCATTCAGAACATCAAGTCGATGCTCCTCTGTTACGGTAGTGACTGTGATTGGTATCGTGCCCCCGTGCCCCGTTCCAGATCGATGTCGGCGGTGATTAGGTTCATCTGCGTCGTCCCGAAGCCATGCGGGGAGCACTAGCATACCGACTGGAATACGGTCCATGCCGTCACCTCTCCAAGTACCGCTACGTGTGGATGATTCTCCTCGGGCAGCGTGAGTACGAACGGCGATGAGGACGAAGACGATACCTGGAGTCTTCGTAAGGAAAGATCTAGAATTTACAACATCAAAAAACCCACTCACCGATGCTAGGTATGCTCGCATGCTGGACGATGGTCATGGATGGGTGTCCTATGTAGAATAAAACCGTCATCAAAAACATCTCCACCGTATAGATCATCGCGCTCTCGATAATAATTCGGACGACCTTGTTCAGGCTTAGGTTTGAAGTCGTATCAATTCCCGCCCTGCGACTCTTTCGCTGAGTACTCCAAATGCGATAGGTGATGAGGCCCGTAGTGAGGATATTCTGGGCCAGGTTCAGCGGGAAGGTGATCTTCAAAATGCGATTCATGACTTCGGCAGGGATGCTGTCCTGGTGGCGGAACCAATGCATATTGACCGAAGTAGTGGCTGCCAAAGGTCGGTTTTATGAGGTCGGCAATGGATAGTTAGAATGCGAGTCCTCAAGACCTACCGAAGCTTCCAAGTAAGAGAGTGCAAGGCAAGAGAATGATATTAAAACTTCGCTGCCAAACAATATAACATCGGTAGATCTGGGGACGTGAATGAAGTCATGTTACAATTGGGCAAGATAGAAGACGACTGACCACGAGAATATCCCCCAGCCAGGTGAGGAGAGCTCCAATTACCGCGAACATATAGCAATCCCACTGGCTCCAATCACGCAGTAAGGCGACCGGCGCTGCCGGGGACGGATCGTCCAGTGGAATCAAAGCATAAGCATGAATTAGTCGATATACGTTGGTAGCTTGAGCATCGGTTTAGCGCACTGTCATATACTGAGTAATACCGATACGTACAGTTATGAATACTGATGAGTATGAACATAATTACGACGGCGGACATGAAAAGCCTTGAGGAGAAAGACGATGGGCTGTTGCTGCTGCGCATGATAGACACCGCAAGACAGAATAAGAAAAAGTATAGGCCGTATAAAATAGCCTAGTGAACGTTGCCTGAGCATCTAATACCACTTGGTGAAAAGAAAATGAAAGCACTAACCTCAACCCAGAAAGCAACGATGTAATAGGATCGATACTTTTTGGTGTCTGGGTCGATATCCATGGCGTTTCCTCCAGAGGACACCGCGTAGGGGTGAGACGACTTCCAGAAATTAAGCGATACAAGCAAAGCTCGTCCAAATATATACCACAGACCTATACACAGTGCGCAATTTCCAGGGATGATACGCATCAGAGATTTATACAAACCGAGAAAGTGATGGTCAGTCGCCCCACACCATCATGACGATTGCAGGAGGCGGCATGGAGAAATGGGATTCAAACGGGGTTGTCTACTAGAGTGAGCTAAGCGCAACCCCCAGCGAGAAGAGATTTCCCAGAAAGGTGTAAACAGACGATGCACCGTGCCATAAGGGGCGACTCTAGACGGAGAGGTTTGAAGCCCAGAGAAAGCCATGGATCAAGGGTCGTCCTCATCTGAGAACGGGGTCACTAGTCATGCAGTCACAAGATTGGGGGTCACACAAGGGTGCACGACGGTGTTGGGAGGATGGTGAAGTTGTGTAATGAGAGGGACCTTGGGGGTCGTTCTAAGAGCCTTTGTTAGCCGTTGCTTGAAAAAACAAAGAAAGCAATTATGGTTGCTGAAATAGCGTTATTTGTTAGTAAGAACATCGCTTTCCCCGAAATGAGAGGACTCGGGTCTGTCGGCCGAAAGCGGCGCATCTCGGCTTGCGCCTTAGGATTTTCTATCAATTCAACTGAATTGTCAAAGCAAATATACATCAAGAAAAAACTGTACAAAATACATGGGACAATGACTTCAGTGGTACGCCGCCTTGAATCGGTGGAGGAAGAGGTACAAAGTAGTATACAACAATTGTTGTCGGGACTTGTACATGACAAATGACCTTACACCTTCATCGACTGGTGACTATCTTCACCGTGGTCCAGTTTCATGTCGACGTTATGGTTCGGTCTGTGGTTCAAAACTTCAAGTCGGTGCTGCTCCGTTGTGGTAGTGACCGTGATGGGTATGCTAGCGCTAAGATGGCCAGTGCCCGATCGATACCGACGGTGGTTCGTATCGTACCCATCGTCACGAAGCCAAGCAGGGAGTATCCCGGCGGCGCTAGGTACGGAAACCTCGCTCCTTCCTGTCCCAACGCCGCTCGACTCGGCTCGTGCGATACGTGTTCGTACGGCGATCAGAACGAAAGCAATGCCTGTGAAGAAATCAATTGGTGAGTTTCGGGGCACGGCGAGGGAGGAGATATTGGACTTCGCTCACCAGTAATGGGAATGCTCATATGTTGAACAATCGGAACCGATGGATGACCGATGTAGAACAAGATGGCGATTATAAGCTGTATTGCCGTGTAGATAAACGCGCTTTCGACGATAATCCTCAGCACCTTCACGAGGTCAGGACTCGAAGCCCTTTCGAAACCGGCTCTTCGAGTTTGTTGGTGTGAGCTCCAGATACGGAATGCGATTAGACCGGTGGTGACAACGTTTTGGACAACATTCAGAGGGAACGTAAAACGTAGCACATGTTTCATGACTGAAGCAGGAATGCTAGTGGGATGCCGGAACCAGTGGAGGTTTATGGCAGTGGTCACTATCGATGATAGGTTGGGTTTAAAGTTAGATCAGGACCAAAGTGAAATGATAAAGATAAGAATTACCAAAGCTAGCGAGAAGAAGGAAACAAGGGAAGAGAATGACTAGATATCTTCGTTGCCAGACAACGAAACAACGGTATATCTGTGACATTGGCCGAAACTCAGTATGATGGAACGAAGGATGCTTTCCAAAGATATAACTGCGGCTTACCACAAGGATATCTCCAATCCAAGTCGTGAGGGCGCCAACCCATGCAAACATGTAGCAATCCCATTTGTGCCAATTCCGCAGATGGGTTATTGGTGCTTTGGGGTCGTACGGGTTCTCCAGCGGAATAGTAGCATACGCATAGATCATGCGATACACATTCGTGACTAAGAAGCGTTAGCATCTGTCCGCACGAATCGAGGGTAACCAAACTTACAATTATGGAGACTGATTAGAAGGAACATGAGTATGACTCCGATCATGAAAAGCTTCGACGAGAAAGTTGACTGGGTCTTAGTCTTCCTCATGATGGACACCGCAATACAGAACAAAAGGAAGTAGAGACCTGTAAAAGTGGTTAGCGTCTATATTGCTGCCAAAGTTGGAGCCGAACCATAGAGTACAGCCTAGCCAAGGTGTGAGCATCAATGTAGAGTGATAAGAAACCAGAAGCGACTTACCTCTGCCCAGAATGAGACCAAGTAGTAAATCCTGTACTTCTTGGTAATAGGATCAGTGTCCATGGCTCCTGCTCTTTTTCGTTGGGCAACTGAAGTGGGGCTGGTAGATTCCACCGAGGTAAAAATCAAGACTTATATCTAGAGATTACATACCGTCGACTAAAGTTCAAGTTTGACAGATCAGAGTACGACACCGACACCGGGCAAGGAATGTCGTAAGTTTTGATACCTACTTTGTGCCACCAGGAAACAAGGAACGACGAATTGAGGTCTACGGCAGTGTAGAACATTACGGACGTCGTTCAACCAAGGTGGAGCTGGAGACTGAATGAGGGCGTTGCAGGGCAAGGTTCATGAAAACGTTATGTTTCCCACACAGTGTGAAGAATCGGGTACTAGGAAGTGACCTATAATTCAGTCGCCGGTTCGGCTTGCGTCGATTGGGATGGTGGCGTTCATTATGCGTTGGCAGGGAGAGACATACAGATTACCAAGCTAATCCTGAGTGAATACTGATTCAGAAAGGAAGAGCACGATCCATATGGTCAGAGGAACGCCCTGGTGCCAATGGCTATCAAGCATCGGGCGATCGCCGAGATTTCTGAGCTCCGACTGAAAGGCTAAGTTCCGATTCTGCTCAGCTATCTGCGTTCCTATCTGAGGGTGTGGGTTTTCCTTTTCTGTATACCATAGGGTAGACATGGGAAACTGCCTTGCAGAGGAGGCTACTGCTTGAAGATAGCTCCCGGCTCAAATAAGCAATAGGATGGGTTACTTTTGACCAATCGGGGATGGGACGCGGTCAAGTGCTCTTCGAAATGGCAACTCTGAGGGCTTGGAACCTCCATGATATCGGTGCGGAAAAATCGATGGTGCTACCAATGAAATTCGTCCGCACGAGCCTACATTTGTCAGGCATGAACTTCGTCCCTTCCGTCTTATCCTCGCTTCTTCGAAGCTCTCTTCAGCGTTCGAAGCTACGAACCTCGAATCGTTGGCACCTCAGGATATTCTGTTTAGTCTGCGGGATTGCATGTAGAGTTCCCTCCGATCTTCCAGCGAGACTTCTCGAGCTCAAATGGTGTTACATCGCTGTTATATACCTAAGTTAACCCTTGGTTGAGCAAACGCCCCCAGGCGAGCCCCTTCAACGCTACTAGGACCCTCATTATGTATTGGAAGAAATTTCTGCTCGCTGCCGCTGCAGGGATATATGCGCCTTATGCCGAAGCTCTTATCCGCTTCCACTGTTCGCAGCTTGTGACAGAGCGTCTAGACCCGTACGTACGGCTGCCCAGGGTCTCTGTCAATGCCTACTGAACTCGTGCAAATTCTAGCTTGGTTACTCCTGGCCAAGTATCTCCTCACCTTCATCAGATCATTGGAGGCGTAAGCTTCGTGATGAATTTTTAGCTTTAATGATATTTTTCCTCACCGCTGTCGACGCTGCGCTCTGTGTTTCTAGAATGCGTAAGGGCTCTCAACAGTCTCTCGAAATGGCTACATTGATCATTCCGGTGCCAGATTTAACATTACGATGGACCTCAAAAACGACATCTCGAAGATCGCTACATGCACAAGTTGCCAAGTCAGGGAGAATAAGTCGAACTACTGGACCGCCGTCCTCTTTTTCAAACACACCAATGGGAGCTACATCCGAGTACGTCTCCATTTCAATGCCTGTTTGGTCGGGCCAATTGAGTTGACCCCTGAGCCACAATCTTTATAGGTCCCACAGTTACCCAATCTCAATACAGGGTCGCCTAACGGCGGGATGACAGTTTACTACATTCAGACAGAAGCCAAGATCACGGCTTTCCCAGTTGTCCGTTACTCTATTCGGATTCCTCATCCACTTTTACTGACAGATTTTGTAGGGCTTCCGTATGATTACTGGGAATGCCATGCTTCGAACTGAGAGCAGGAGTGGGCCACCGAAGGTCACCAGCTTCCGGTGCTTGGATGCTGATCTCGAGGACCACAACGTCGGCCAACCTCCCGGCGGTGGCGTCGATCCCGTGGGCTTCCCAAGCGCACCTTGTGAGGGTGTGATGCGCTCCCAGACCTACTTTCCCCAGTGAGTGGGACGTTCTCAGAGTTGTTATTAAGCACTCACATCAACCAATACATTCACCCGCCGTTCAGGTGCTGGGATGGTGTCAATCTCGACAGCCCCGACCATGCAGTACGTCTGTTCCCCTGGCACCACGCCGCCTCGAGGCAGATTTATAAATGAATTTCATTATTCTAGACCCACGTTTCGTTTGCAGAAGGACCCTTGGACAGCTTCTCTGGATTGAACTTCTATCGAGGGACGTGCCCTGCGTCCCATCCGATCAAATTACCCATGATCCTCTTCGAAACGATCTGGAACACCCAACCCTTCAAGGATTTGTGGCCCACTGATGGTAGTCAGCCGTTTGTCTATTCCATGGGAGACCCGTAAGCAATTTGCGCCCTTGTTGCTAGCGGAATGCCGTTCTGATGACCGAATTGGGTTTCAATGTATACCGCAGGACTGGCTACGGCCATCATGGTGACTATATGTTCGGCTGGGAGGGCGACGCACTTCAAAGGGTCATGGACAAGTGCACAGAATTCAATGGTGATCCGACGTATTGCAAAGAGATCACTGTCCAATCAAGCGAAGAAATTAACAGCTGCGTCCAACCTTCGGTTGTCGAAGAGAATATTGAAGGGTGTATGTGAATCTTTTGATGACGGAAATCTAAACTGACCTTCATCATTGAACGTAGACTTGGAAACCCTCCCTGGCTGCAACCCGATCCAGGCTGGCCCAGCAGAGGCGACACAGGTTCCAACCTGTAATGCGGTGTCGACGACGAAGGCGGTACATACTGCTCCCACTGCTGCCGCGGGTATACTGTCAAGAAATGATTAATGGGATCTTATAATACGATCATAAAATACACGTAGGATACAAACTTTGGACAGCGAAAGCGTAGGATCAGTCATGGCGTGTTTGTGAGTTGACTGCGTTAGGCGGGGTGATTCTTCTTGGTAAGGATGACTCAGTACTATCGTTCATCCATGGAGGAACAGGTGCAGAGGGCTGAAGCGGTGAAAAATTAAACGATGGGAGGGTATCGATTGTCTGTGAGCTTGGGTGGTGGGTTCGGACAACCATTAGCACGAAAACGATGCCTAGTCAAGCATGACGAGATGCGATTATGAGCCAGTAGTACAAATTTGAGCGTGTCAAGGACTAACCAATGCTTGGCAATGTCGCATGCTGGACGATGACCACGGCAGGGTCATTCAAATACCAGAGGATGGTGATCAGAAGCATCTGGATTGTGTAAATCATGGCGCTTTCAATGACGATGCGCAAAACCATTAACAGGCTCAGCGCTCCCCCGGCGGAGACAAACTTCGCCCCAGCTTGGACGGTCTGTCTATGCTGCGCCCAGATACGAATTGCAATCATGCCGGTGGTCAAAACGTTCTGAACCAGGTTGAGTGGGAAGGTGCTGTTGAGGAACAGTCGCATCACAGGCCAGGGTATGGAGTCTGTGTGGCGAAACCAGTACAGATTAACCGTGGTCGTTGCTGTCAATGATATGTTGAGTTCAATTTCATGCAACATATGAATGACTACGCACCAATGCTAGCGACAAGCAGTACCGAAGGTAGGGCGATGACGATGTACCTTCTCTGCCAGACAAGAAAGCATCGGTATATCTGCGAATTCGCACACAACACTTTCAGCTGGGTCAAGACGAAATCATGAGTTGGACTTACAACGAGTACGTCCCCAAGCCAGGTAAGAAGCGCAAAGATGATGCCGAAAGCCAAGGCGTCCCATTGATTCCAATCGCGAATGTAGCTTACTGGAGAAGACGCAGAGGGGTCGATTTCTTGCATCGTGACGAAAGCGTGCAGCATGCGATATAGATTCATGACTGTCGAAACCTCCATAAGATCCAATCAATGAATGACAACGGGGAGCATAGGACGTACAGTTATGGATGCTGATGAGGATAAACATTCCGATGATGCTGCACAGAAAGAAAGTAGAAGAACTCGTCCCATAGTTCCGTTTTCTCTTCAACACTATTATTTGCACTGCGATCGCAAAAAGGAAGAGATATAGACCTGAGAGTTCACGCGTCGAACTTCAGTCAAAACAGATTGGATTGGGGCGTTTAAGACGGACCATAAATTGTACTCTGCAGGCATCCGGAGGTCAACATATGATCAAACTTCACTTGACGACTGGAGCACTACGAACCTCGAGCCAGAAACTGACCAGGTAGTACCGTCGATATATCCCGATTCGGGGGTTGGTGGGCGCAAGAACCGTCATGGCCCAATTGCTCAGAGCGCAGCGCTGAGCTATGAGCTATGGGGCCTTCTGCCCTTACGCCGGCGAGGACACAAGAATGTCGGGGGAGAATGAGATGGAGAAGAGGAGCATGGCCGCTGTTAAACCGCCAGCGGTAACACGCGTTCTAAGAGATCACCGACGTTCTCACAGGTCAGTAGCACTGACGCCGAGTACGGCAACCCTGGCAACCCTGGTTACCTTTGGTCAGCTCCCGGCGTTGGTAAACAAAGGCGGCGGATCAGGACCCCGGCTTGCAGTTTTCCGGGGNTCTGTCCCTCGGGCTGTTTGTGCACTTTCCACAATATGTACTATCATCAAACGCGGATTCGGTCGGGGCCCTCATTCGGTCACTTTCTCATTTCAAGCTCCCTTTGTCAAAATCCAAGGCTCATGCTATGATATTTGTATTCATTGACCTATGTATGGTACCTCAAATTCCCTTTTTTCCGGAGGAGAAAGCCCAAATTTTGAACGAGAAGAAATTCGGTCAACTGTCACACCCGTCACGCTTTCCGGCCAAAAAGCGTGACATCGTGTGACTGACCGAACCAGGGGCCTGACCGAATCAAGGGTTGACGATAGCATCACGGAATTTGTGAGCCGCAGATAAGACTAGATAATCGTTTATAATCAGTAAAATATTTATAATGTGTCCAAGGGTTACATTTGGTTTATAATTGGTTATCAGGAGCAATAGAGTTGATACCACCGATGGCGACCAAAATGAAAGCACCACCGACATTGCCGAACGCTTTACTTTCTCCCTGCGCTCCTTTCTTCAGGAGAGTGACGCCATGGGCTTTGTGAGAAGCGATGCTCTAAGCCTACCACATCTGCTGTTCTGAAAGCCATCCAGACGCGGGATCCGGCGGCGTCGCGTGGCGAGGAGGCTCCAGAACGAATCACCAATGTCGTTATTCCGCCTCCTTCTGTGGATGCTTCCCCACCTCGGGCGGGCAAAAGAGGCTATTCGGGAAACGTCTCGGAATTTGCGGTTGGCAGTCAGTTTCAATTTTATCTCATAGTTCACGTCAATAAATGATCTTATGGCTACTGCCAGTGGGTGGTCACTCTTAGGAAGGGACTGGTAACAAGATGCATACGCGCCGGGATAAGGTTTGGACAAAGATACGTACAAGGCAAGTACAAGGTCGAATCTGTCATCGAGAGATGTTGGGCCGGCCCTCCCTCATCAATGTTGCTTTTCCGCAGTACTCGTCGAATGACCTTCTTCGTGTTGCGGCGTCACGAATACTCATCGCATCGTAACACCAAATGACATGTAGCACTCCTCATTTACTTTTTGACTGTCCAGTGAAAGATGTAAATACGGATAAACTGGTCCGATAGTGGAGCAATAGATGATTCATTTCTTCAAAATTTGCAAAAAAAAATATGGGTCACTGTGTTTCCTCCGATACCTGATAGGTGGAAACGTGAGGGTAATTGACTTTTGCAACGGACCCTGTTCGTATATTCATCCACTCAGACTCCAGCGCTCTGTACCCCTGACCTATCTGACGCGCATTGTAATAGCCCTACCAAACAAACACAACTGCCTGACCTCCAGTTTACTCACAGGTGCCAGGTCTCACAGGAACAGAGTGACACATCATATATGTGTCGTCGTCGGACGCTGCCACATCTACCAGACCTGTCAACTTGATAGGTATGGTAGCGTTGGCAACAGCAACCGAACTCAAAAACGCATGTGCAACATTAGGGTTAGATCTCCTTGGAATTCGGAGACTACCTATTGTCCTTTCCAAACGAGAGCAGGAATCTCGCCTACCATCGATAGACCAACATTTGTCAGGTGTGGAGTGGTACAGACCAAGCACTTGATACTGAAGTCTAAGCGTTCCAATAAGGAACCAATTAAGTATAATGAGAGTGTCGGTTGGAATTGGTCGTCAACCTGCATGCCAGGTCCCAGGGGTACGCCCAGTCTGGGATACCGAACGGAACGTGTATTTTCATACAGCTCTACAACTAAACAAAGAGAGAATCAAGGAAAATTGGTCTGTTAGATGTAAAGACAACAATCGGGCCAGACAAAATAAATCGATCAGGCGTCGCGTTGAGGTAAGCAGGTCTAGTGCTGACAAGAACGTACTGCTGTTGGCATCGCGAGAGAAGGGATTGGCGTAATTCAGCAAGCAGCGGTAGTGAGCCGCCGATGTGTGAAATCAAGCGGACACCTGCTGAATTTGCAAGAGTGAACGTTGGTGGACATAATCTTGCCACCACCAGGATCCCGAGCGCTGCGAGATGGGCCACTGGCATCACTCGTCAAAAGAGGTCCACAGACGGAATGGATAAATCACCTGTTGATAGCCCTGGTACCACTCATTCTTCTGGACAATCAATCGGAAAATTACGTCGCTGATAAGATCATATTGTTTGGTACGGATATACAATTTCGTACTAACAGCCTCTCACAAAAACAAACATAAGCGATATCAAAGAGAGTTACGTTCTCGGATGTGGTTTCTCACGCTCAACGAGCTTGATGGCACTGGGTGCAAGGGTGTTCGAGCACGGCAGCGACAGGGGTGGTCTGGTTGAGGAATGGAGCGGCTTCTGGTGACAGGCCTAGTCCAAAAGAAAAAGTCGGAGCAAATGCAGCTGAGAATCCAGTGAGGGATGCTGAAGAAAAAGTAAACTTACGACAGACAGCACGGTTCCAAGAGGGAGCAAACTGAAAAAAGAAAGATAAAAAGAAAAGAGGTATGGGGAACGGCACCCAGATTGAGCAAGTCTGGGAAGGCGGGACACAGTCAGTGGCAATCAATGAACAGAATGGCCATGTGATAGCACTTACTTACGAACTGGTCTGAGCCAGTCTAACACGGTCAGCAACAGTCATTAATCAGAAACAAAGGGGCTTACTGACAAGTCGACCTGAGCAAGTCTGGGGATGTATCACATGGTCAGTCATTGTCCACGAAGATAAAGAATTGACTCACTGGCTGTTTTGAGCAAGTCTGACATAGCGGAACACGGTTAGCGTGGTCATTCATCATGAAACAAGGGGGTTTACTGACGAGTCCCTGAGCAAGTCGGGAGAGTAATAAGACGATCAGTTATTAACCACGAAGAAGAAAGGAGTGGCTCACCCGCGAGCTGATTGGAATAAGTCTATCCGGGAAGGTGAAGCAGGTGCGACGGTGAGAGCAAAGGAAAAGAAATGGGAGCGTTACATCCTCAACTGTCACAGGTCAACCGTGGTCTTATAGTACCTGGTACCTGATGGGAACAGCTGCGGTTCATACCGTCGAGGACCAAGTTTGGTTAGGCCCGCCCCCACAGCACCTCGTGAGACGAGTTCCAGAGTCGTGGTCTGCGTTAAACGCGAGTCTCCCATAGTCAGACTGACGTTTCCTGTGTCGTTACGATTGGTAAGAACAATTCAGGTTAAACGTGGGAAAAATTCGACTTCGGAAGATTTGCAAAAATCCTTTGCACGATGCGAACCCGATYGCTAGCCAAACAGCCAACTTGAAGGATCGGCAAGGAGGTACCAATAGTAGATCTATTACAGCAGACAGAATGGATCAAGAAGAAGGGGGAGGTTGGAATCAAAAGGCTGAAATGGAAGAAGACTGAGTATGGTTCTAGATGTGGGGTGAGGAAAACGATCATCCGAATCCAGAGTATTAGGAAGTAATTTCAGAGACACCAGTCCAACATCAGTAGGTATTCCCCGGGCCATATGTAGTGATAAAGTCTTGAGAATGTTTCTCGACAGCGGAGGCCAAACGAAGAACTTGGGATGACTTGCCCAGCCGCTTCCGCCATTCGCTCCTAGGTAAAGGTTCGTAGTTGCGGTGTATCTCGGAGAGTCGATTCTGGTAATAATTTTCCGCATCTGAAGTCCATCCGCAAACGCCATTGAGCTGCTCCCAGAGATCGGCAGGGGGCCACCAATACAGGCGGCCTCGTTGTTTCGTCGCATGTTTGTCGTCATAACCTGTAAAGCAGCATCATATTGGAGGTGCTACACGATTGTCAGAAAAATGAACACGTACTTAGAACAGTCTCATAAAGGCCGCAAATACACTCCAACTCATCTATATTCAACTCGTCATCCACCAAAAAGGCACCTCGTCCGTTCCTGCGAGTGATACCGCTTCCTTCAAGCGCTTCAGTGCTCGGTCCAGCAAAAACACAATCAAAACTAACGTCTTCCACAGCTAGCCTCCAAATAATGCCACCCCTCATCAGTGCTGCCCTGCAAGCGGAAGCTGATCCTCGCAGGAGACTGTGACGAGTGAGCAAATAGCTTTCAAAATCGTCTTTTGTGAATCGGTAGTGCTCGCGCCGAAACTTGCTCAGGCGTCTGGTAGTTCGAACGAAGGGTTTTGGCACGGAAAGCCTTCCCTCCCAAGTCTGAAAGCGAACCCCTTCCCCCACCAGGTGACGTACAATAGAGATGGGGTCCACTAAAGATTGGTCCATGCGACAGATCAAAAGTGCAACTGAAGCGGATGTGCTACCTATCCGCCACCGTTGACCATGATCGCCAGCGAACCAAAACGCCTGTCGAGGTTCCTCAGCAAGGTGGCTACGAAGGCCCTCCATATTGTCCCATTCATTTTTTTGGACTGAAACATCCGTCATTGACCTCCGGAGCAGTTTGAACCTTGGAAGCGAAGCAACCGGCATCCAATTGTCCATAGACAGATCCCAAGAGTCACTTGAAGCCAGACCGTGTGGTTGTGCGAGCGGATGCAAGAACCTGGCTATTCCTTGACCAGCTGGGGTTAACCAAAATGGGTCTTTTGCCGGGACCTGTTTCGAGATGCCAAGCGTTTTGGGAATCCAGCCTCCAATTGCTACGTTGGACGATAGTGACGACTTGGGGTTTCCGCAATCGGGAGAAATGAGGGGAGGCATATAGCCAAACAACCTGTAGGCCATGGTAGGAATCTCACGCTGTTGAGGGGGTAAGGGAATTGGGGAACAATCGTGAACGTCATCCGATGCATCTTTGTCTACACTCATTCGGCGAGGTGATGTCCGATCGCCGTTGACCATCCCCCAATCCCCAACTGCATGCTCGTGTTCCAGCTGTTCTTGTTCCGCTAAGCCCCAATAAACCCGCAATCGCAAAAGGGACTCGGATACGGCGCACCCGTAATATTCTGCGTCTGTTTCGGCCTGATGTAGCAGCTGGGCATCGTCTGGAGGGCCAAAATACTCGCACAGGTCCCATTCATTGAATACACTGTCGTACTTTGCTTGTCGCGTTCCATATCTTCCCTCGTCGCCAAAGAGATCCTCCCAATCTTCTCCTTCAACCTTCCGCCTCACAAATACACCCTGTTCGTCTCTCTCCCACTCAAAGAAGCGAGTCTTTCGGGTACTGGTAGGGGGGCAGCGCTCCCGGTCCTCTCGCCTGACTCTCTCCTTGGGAGTTTCCTTCGCCAACACGTCAGCACGAATGGGTGCACGCCGTTCGAAAAAAGCCTCCCAGGTCCTTTCGTGTGGCTCCAGCTCTCGTTGTACAGGATAGTGCTTCGATGGCTGACTGCTCGTGGGTGCGTTGTCCAAAGCAGGAGTATCCGCTTGAGCAGGCGCTGTCGACCCACTTGAACCCTGACGATCTTCATAGTCACTCCCCCCCTGAGGTAACTTGCACGGCATCAGGAGGAGGGGCATACCGCTGCCAGTAAGGATTCTTGCGAGCGATTTCCTCCTCCCTTTGGCCCCATGCATACCATACTGGCACATGGCAGGCTACCAACCAATCGATGGATACAGCATCCTCCTTGTYGTCAGCCGGGATCGTGACAAACGCCCCCACTCTTTCGACCGAGCCATCAAAACGCCCGACACAGCTATTTGCAAGGTCAGACACAAATGTCTCGTCGAGTGTAAGCCCTCTGGGATTGATAACACCGACTCCATCTTGCTGAGAGTCGAGATCTTTGCGACCGTCAACCAGCAGGATTTCGATCCACTTTGGTATGCATCGGATGTTCAAATTCTGTGCCTCCTGGGTCATGGCTTCGCTGACAGCGATCGCATACGCGAGGCATCCAAACCAGATCGGGAACCAAGAAAAAGCGGTGAAAATGTCTTTCTTTAATTCCGCCTTCCCTATTTTGCCTGACTCCACTTTGCTGTCAATGCGGGCACACGGATAGGCAGGGCGAACGGCGGCAGCTCCAGAGACAAATAGAAGGAGGTGGACGGCGTGCACGATTTTGCTTTGTAGAAGCTGCCATGTGGACCAGACTTTGGGCTGTGGAATGGGGATTTTACGTTCGAAGTCGTATGCGATCTTGGGAATCTGCATGAGGGGCTGAAACGGAGGTGTGGATACACTGGGATAGAGTGGCGTAAAAGCGAAGTAACCATGAGCCTTGGTCCACCATTGCGGTTGGCAAAACTCCACGATTTGGTAGTCGCGACCTGCCAGAATTCCATTGTTCGGATCGAAGAGGGGAGGTGGAAGTTTCACGCCAGGACGTTTGCAATTGGGGGAGAAGAATCGTTGTCCATTGAAATCGTACAAAAACCCGCTTCCGTTGGTATTTAACTTGATCTGAGTCCTGTCCCCATCCCCATCATGTTTCTGCAGAATTGCGCTTGGTAGTCCCCCGAGTCCTGGGGTTGGGAGAACCGGACGCCGGATATATGGGTAGTCTACGTTCAAGCTGTCCATGCTAATGCAACTTGGGAGTTAACAATGGAAGAGGCCGAAGCGGAGAGTCTTGAATGGTCGAGCCAGTGGTGAGCACAATTCCTGAGACCAGGTAGAAAGGGTATCGCTTTGAGTGCTGACGAGGTATTCCCTTCCCGATTCGCTAGACCCAGTCGATGTTCAAGTGAACCGTGATGAACACGATCCACGAGATAGGGAGTCAGTCAGAGTGCAGATGAACTACACCCTGACAGCAGTACTGAGTCGTTGGAGGTGGGTGCATTCGGAGGTAGAAGAGTTGGTGTGTATGGCGGAAGAATGGATGATGAGCCTTCAGGCCTCAGGTACTGTGCGAGCCTTACGTCACCTGAGACTTCGAGTCAACTCAGCTCACTGGCAGTGTGACGCTTCCTAATCTCGTCCTCGAAATGATGGTCCTGACTTGCTGGGACGTTTTAGGTGGCCGACGAGAGCCCCCATAAATCTCGGGACTCCCTGAAATTTGAATTCTCTTCTCGCATAGGACTCTGGACTACGCTCACCGTGGATCATCAAGGCAGAAGGCAGATGATGGGTAGCCGTTCATTGGCCCCCATCCTCTCAAAGCAGATGGGTGGCCGTCCATCGGTCCTCATCCATCCTCTTAAGGCAGATGGATGGGTAGTCGTTCATCGGCCCTCATCCATTCTTCCAAGGCAGATGGGTA
>JANBPK010000742.1:0-125401 GCA_027579435.1 Candolleomyces eurysporus | reverse complement strand
GGGATATTAAAAGAGAAAGCAGAAGAGGAGAACAGAAAGCGAAGCTGGTGGAGTGCCAAATGCGGGCCTTCCTCTTCGGGATGCTGAGCGGCACACGTGAGCCGGCCAAAGAAAATCTCACAGCTCCCCTTATCTGGTGCATCGGGCGCAGATCTATCTCAGAAATGACGAGCGATGCTTCATACTGCATGGAGGACATGTACATAGGTCATACACTATCAGGCCTTCTCTGCGTGAGGCGCCGCAGGGAACTCGAACACAACCTCCTTCCCAGTGAGCCGGCGGTATACTGACGAGAACGAGTCGAGCTTGTACTCCAGCGACGTCGCGTCTTTCGAGTCCAGGAATCTGTCCCCTCGTCAGCTTGGCGAAACAGGATGAATCATCGTGTTCGGCTTACACTTTCAGGAGCTTGGAGCCATCGACAGCAACGCGGGTCCTCTTGCCGACAATCTCGGTGGGGAAGACGAGATCCTCGAGGATTTTTTCGTGCACATTGGTAAGGGTACGGCTGCGAGGCCTCTTCTGGACGACTCGGGAGTTGCGGGTGGGCTTGCGCAGCATCCGGCGCTGAGCAATGAATACAACATGTCGGTCGGAGAACTTCTTCTCGAGCTCCCGAGTCAGCCTGATGGAGAACATGGGCAGCATCGCAATTAGTCACAGTCCAGTGCAATTCAATTCAAAGGTATTCATACCTCTGCTGGATTTTGTGGAAGGCCTTCAATTGGGGAACGGGCACAAAGACAACAATAGCCTTCTTGCCCCCGCGGACATCGACCTCACGGGCAGCAGAAATCTGGAGGACCCGGAGCTCAGACTTGAGTTCAGGGACGTTGTTTTCGAGGTCGATCAAGGCCTGAGCGACATGGGTCTCAATCTCATCGGGGGGAGTGGTAGGAGCGTTGGCGGTGCGGAGGATCTTGCTGGAGACGGACATCTTGACGAAGGGGGGCCCTATATCGCGAAGGAACGCTGGTCAACATCCGATCTTGCCTGACCGCATCCATCGAATCCCTGGCTCCGATTCTCCCGTTTTCTCCTCCAGAGAACAGCCTGACGGCACAAGAACCTATTCCAGCATCGAATAGCAGAGATTTAGCACTCACCAGACCTTTTGACGACGGCGACGACGGCGTGTAGAGACTTGGTGGACGTTCTGTAGCCTGGAATGGCCTACAACAAGGCCAAACTCGAGTGGCCGTCGCCGGGCCGAGGATTTCCTTTTGGAGACGGTACCAGCGGATCAACTCAATGCTTCCTGAGTCCCGACTTGGGCGCTTGCGCTCGATTGCGACAACAAAGGAGGGAACTTCTAAGCAGACCCGTCACGTCTATCACCCTTCCTTCTCGTTCGGATATCTTTTCCGAGTGTCCTATCTAGAGTGGAGTCTTAGATTTTTCCGGACCCCTTTCACAGCCCCGCCACAGAGCTCGGGAGCTCGGGAGTGACACATGTTGCGCCGCGGCCATGGTTCTCTTCCTTCCACTCTCACCGCGTTCGCAAACGTTACGCACGCGTTGCACCATATCGGGTATACAGGAGCATACTTGGATTGTTCGCCTTATTTATCCTTTGCTCAAAGCCCTGTGATAGGTCGGCACCACCTTCGATCCACTTGTCGGATATTCAAAGCCGTCTTCCTTGTCCACGAGTTCAGATTGAATGATAATCTATGTATGATTCAAAGCAACGGCGACCGAATATCTCCATAGCTTGGGAATACAATCGCCACATTTACCCCTCTCTCGACTTCTTGAATTCTTCCACCCACTTTTTCTCTTCGTCACCTTTCGGTATCACAACGAAGGTTATACAACCATCTTTCACTTCTAAACCGTCCCGCGGCTCCCCTTCCTTTCCTTTGGCAACCCTGAATACATCTTGCAGTGTCATCTTTTTCCCGACCTTGAACAGACGCTTCCGGTGAGTCATCGCATAAACGACCAGATTTTTGTATGTGTATTCGCCACGAGAGTCCCACGGAGGGGCCGTTCCTTTGGGAGGGAACATCTCTTCCAAATGGGCCTCAAATGTAGTCTCCTCAGAGAATTCTTGAATCACGTCGGAGATTGCATACTGCGGGTACAAGAAAAACACCGGCAGGACGAGTATTTTCTTCGATGGATCTTCAGGGTCAAAGTGCGGCTGGTATGGATTTGAGGACCCGTCCGGCTTCGGGAAATCAACGAGGTTACGTTCCTTGGGACACAGTCAGCACATTCAAAAACAAAAAGTCTTTTGTGCTTGGATCCGACGCGACGGTACTTACCCGAAAGGCGGCTTTCATGGCCAACTTCTCCTCTCGCTCCTTCCTCAACCGTTCTTGTCTTTCACGTTCCTGCTTGTCTTTGATCTCCTTCCGCTTGGCGGCGCGTTCCCGAACGGCTTTGATTCCCTGATTGTCCGGGTCGAATGTCAAGCACCGATCGCAGCAGTCAAGAGCCTCTTCGACCCGGTCTAGGGAAACCAAGGCCTGAGCGGATCTATAATATGCCTTTGATACTTTGTCATCCTGTTTTAGCACGGTAGAGCAATCTCTCAAAACGGATCCATAG
Source organism: Candolleomyces eurysporus (assembly GCA_027579435.1). Classification (NCBI taxonomy): domain Eukaryota; kingdom Fungi; phylum Basidiomycota; class Agaricomycetes; order Agaricales; family Psathyrellaceae; genus Candolleomyces; species Candolleomyces eurysporus. The sequence goes on along the minus strand of JANBPK010000742.1, from coordinate 122,842 downwards.
TTTTCTTGGGAAGTTTTGCAAGATCAGCCATCTTAATCTCGGAAGATGAAAGGCAGGCCTACGAAGTTCCAGGTTGCATGCTGCTCTATTGCACAGAAGAGCTATGAGAAGCTTTGTATCTGTGGGCTTGACATCGATCCCTTGTGTGTAGAATCCGCTCGCTTCTCGATATCGCTTTCCCTTAAAGTAGTCGTTTCCCTGATCTTTAAAGTTTGCCGCAATTTCTGGAAGGGGAGTCGAGTCAGAGTACAAATCTCTTATTAGCATGTGGCATGCTCACCTACCATCCGGCGTGCCCTCGTACACAAGATCCTGCAAAGCTGCGATCGCAGGGTTTTCCGAGTCATCCTCGGGCAGCGATTTCATGAACAACGGGATGTCATCGAACTCCTTCAACTTCGCGTCTATCTCCTCTTGGCTAAGTTCGCGTGGGCCATAAGAGGCAGTCATGTCGTCTCTTCAAAGCCTCGAGGTGCAGCAATTTCAAATGATGGAAGGGTTTCACGAAACTCGAGTCAAGCTCACCGAGTGTCTTCAACAAAATCTGGAACCGACGGATCTATCGGGCCGGCTTCGCCGTCGCTCATCACCCATCCGGCCTAGTTTGCAGCGCCTCGAACGGCCAAGGTTTCTCTCTCACAAACTACACCAACGGGCTGCTCACAGCAGAGCAAGCCTGGCCTCATGGCAACCATTAGGGGTCTGAAGCGGGCTCTCAACGACAATGGCCGCTACCGATATAAGGTATGTTGTTGTCCAGTTCTAGCATAGTCTCCCGTTCACATTCCGTAGTCTCCAGAAATCGTTGTCGACCACCTGGTCATTGGCGGAGGTCAGGATTCTGAAGCCACAAATCGGTTATCGTGTAGTAACTTTGTCCGAAATACAGGCATCGTGGGCCTTGCCATTGCTCAACGCCTCTGCCAACTGTTTCCTTCAAACACGACCTATCTCTTGGAAAGGCACAAGAGATTCGGAGAGGAGATAAGGTTCGTCCTCCTTCATTCCGTGAATTTGCCGTTACTGAAACGTTTCATCGTTCCTTAGTTCCCGGAACTCTGAAGTCATTCATTCAGGCAAGTGTTCTATTGAATGTTTCCTGTCGATCCCTGACGTCACATGGCCTTCTACCATTCAGGATTATATTACCCTCCTGACTCGCTGAAGACTCGTCTGTGTCTGCGAGGGCGGGATTTAATGTACCAGCGGTGCAAGACCCATTCTATTCCCTATCATCAAACAGGGAAGCTTGTCGTTGCCAAAAGGCACCAACTTCCATACATTCAAGCTTTACACACCAAGTGGCAGCAATTACAGCGGCCAACACAGTCGTTTGACGGAGACGAAGATAGCCCGGCATTGCAGACCAGTCTTCTTACTGGAGAAGAGGCGCAAGAAATGGAGCCCGACCTGTCTAAAGATATCTCCGGCGCTCTATGGGTCCCGATAACAGGAATCGTAGATTCTCACTCTTTCATGCAATCCTTGGAAAAGGACATCATCGAATCCGAAGGAGGCCAAGTCTCTTACTTTACCAAAGTGGTGCGGGTCGACCCCTATCAACGTTCAAAGCGGCCCGCAAACATCCCCGACATTGAGTCCAGAGGCCTGGAAACAGGATGGGTCATTCAAGCTGTCACTGGGGACGCTGAAGAGGGCGATGCAATACTCGCCAGAACTGTCATAAATGCTTCGGGGCTTTCAAGTACCCTGATCCTCAATTCGTTATTACCCCAAGACAAGCGAATACCGATGTATTATGCCAAGGGGTCGTATGCGAAATACGGCGGTCCCGGAGTCTCCAACGTCAAGCATCTTATATACCCTTGTCCGGAAACTGGCCCCAACGCTCATGCATTCCAGTCGTTGGGGACACACCTCACCCTAGATTTGGAGGGGCGCATCCGTTTCGGGCCTGACATTCAGTGGATTTCAGCGCCGGATACGCTGCCATCGGACCCAGAGGAGGACTCGGATTTCTGGACCAAGCATATGGTTCCCGACGAATCCAGGCTGGCAGAGATGCACAAAGCCGTCACCTCCTACTTGCCTGGAGTGACACTGGAGGGACTCCAGCCAGATTATTGTGGGATGCGACCTAAACTCGTCCCTCCTTCCGGCGGCTTTCAGGACTTTATATTTAGAGTCGACCATCCCATTTCAGGCGGGTTGGTCGGCGACGAATTCAGTCCCATGATCAGCCTGCTTGGAATCGAGTCACCGGGTTTAACCTCAAGTTTGGGGATAGCGGAATTGGTGGTAGACGAGATGATAGGACAGCGAAAATCGGTCGTCGTCTGATGGAGAACGAACAATGTATTGCACGCAATGTCTATACCAATTTACGAGCGAGAGGCCACCTTGGGTTCCCAAGCGGAAATCTTGGGTTTAACGGTGTTATAAGACTTGTAAGCGCCCCTGGTACCTGTCAAATTTTCGACGTAGGGCTAAACCGAGAAAAACGTCAGAGCCAAGTGAATACGAAAGCGACAGTTGACATACAGCTTGCCAGGGTGGGGTAAGGTTCTGGACGATAGGGTCTGCTGTGGGAGGGTCTTTCCGGATGTGATGAATCCACGAATGCCATTCTGGTGGAACTTGGGTAGCATTGTATTCGTGCTTTGTAGACGAGGTATTAGTCAAGCTTCGGGGTTTGTCAATTCCATCCTCTCACCTGGGCATAGTCTACCCAACGATGACGACCTGCATGGGGTGTAAGGTTACATTCTTACATTCGAGGATTGGTCAACATACCAGGAATTTCTTCCTCCCCATTCCTATTCTCGTAGTAGCGGTTTCCAAACCTAAAATCATGATTGGTCACAGGTGTGGCCCTTGCAGAATCTGTACGCACTGGTCAGCGCCAACGAATGTTCCAGACTTGGCGTCGCCAATGTACTGGAGTTGCCTCCACCAGGTCTTGAAGCCTTCCTTCTGAAGGTTGCGTAGTGTCCGGTAGAGGGACATGGTAGGTCGCGTTGCAAGTGAGTTGCTCGTCGCCGAGTCTCAATTCCTCGTTCAGCCGTTGTGTTTGACTTTGTTTGTTCTCAACGGTTTTGTCCCGGAGGATTGCAGCCGGCTAGTGCTTGGTTGAACTCACGACACGCTCAGTCGCTTCAAGCTTTGGATTGGTCGCAGCATTAATGATATATATATAAATTACAACGATGCAGTGATATCCAATGCAAATGAAAGTGAAAGATGGGTGGGAGCAGGGAATACTACAAAACTACTATCACACGGGAAGAGTCCTAAACTCATCCAACAAATGTCAATAAAATCTGGAGAGAGAGAAAAGGGCTACAGATACTACGCCACTGACCGCTTCAGAGGGCTTAGACCGATCAAAATACATAGAGTACACCAGTTGTCATACAGAATGAGGAATGTCTAATCAAATCACGAAAAATGAGAGTGTCTGAGATAGAAGATCGAAGCGCAACGTAAAAAAATAAGAAAGACGAGATTGGAAGGTGGTGGTCGCTCAATCCGCATAAAGAACATGCTTATCTGTTCCCTCCATCCATGATCGCAACTCCTCGTCCGTGTCCAAACCAACAAAAGTGTTTGTCGTGCTGTCTCGATACTTGAGCACTTTGATTTCTGAACCAAGCCGAGACGTGACCTTTTCCATCAGTTCGGAGTGTGACACCTTTGGATGTACTCGAATTGCGATTAAATCGTCCGCTATACGATCAAAAATCTTGATCTTCACAAACGCAGTTTGTGGATTGGCAGCGGAGATTGGAGGAGTGTTCAGGTTATTATTGGCGGTAGCATTTGAGTGCGAACGCGATCTCGAGGAGTTCGAAGAACGGAAAGAAGATGTCGAAGGAGCGGCACCATTATAGCTGGTGTTGTCAGCCCATCGACTCTGACCATTGGCATGCTCGCTGTTGCGAGGGGGTGTGGGAGAAGGATTGCGTTCTTTATGAGGAGAGTGCGGACGGGACTGTCCAAAGGTTGTCGTCGAGTGTTGAGTGTGGAAGGATGCGGTCGAACCAGCCCTTGAATGGTTGGCATGAGCCTGCATGCGAAGGTTTTCTTCTCTCGACAGCTGGCGATCGTACTTGTCGTTAGGTTGGCCATAGGGATGCCTGTCGATGAACCGTTGTTGTGGTGAAGGTGCGTAGCCTTCGTCTTCGTATTCAGACCCGTCGCTGCGACGGTTGTCCTTCAAATTCACTCGGCCAAGCTGGTCGTTGACATCATTGACATATTCCTCGCCAGCGTAGATGTCGTCTTCCTCCGGATAATTATCTCCACCACCAAGAAGGGCTTCAATCTCCTGAACGCGAGGGTCAATCTCGTTTTCCACGTCTCCCGGTTTAAGTGCGAGGAATTGGCGAATGGTGTTGTGCTCGAGAAGGTAGCGACCCCCGGACTTGCCGAGAGCACATAGGCCGTGAATGTATTCGTCGAGCTCTTGCCTACGAGTTGCTGTTAAGGCATCGTCAACATCCTTTGCTGGTCCCGGCATGTACGGCAAAGTGCGGGGATGGGGCGGTTCTCTTCCAGCCTCGCGCGGGAAGGTATTCAGGAGAGAGACTTGGAAGTCATAGAAATCATTGTAAACGCGGAACAAGATGAGTTGTTTCGCCNGGGGGAAGACGGTTTTGGCCAGGAGGGCCGTAGGGCTGGAAGATTGCGTCTAGGCGGAACCAGTACTCATCCATCTCATAATGGAACGAGACGACATCCGCAGAAAGCAGTATGCCTTCCGGAAGGCACTCGGGGGTAGGAGGTCGGCCCAGGTCGGGTATCGGCGGGGGTGCCTCTTGTTGACCGTAAGGGTTGTCGGGCAACGAGCCGCGCGATGGGGGGTCGATGACTCCCAAGGAGATGCTGTTCTGCTTGTAGGTAAGCATGGCGCGCTTCCACTCTTCCACCTTTGGTAAATCACCCCGATCTATCAGGGCATCGACATCAGCGAGAGGCTTTCCGGTTGCTGGATCATGGATCTCGACGAATGAGACAGGAATGAGGCCGGGGCGACCGAGTCTTCCAATGGGTTTGGCGACGAACCATTCACGATTTGATTGGGCGACGACAGTGACAGCGTCCCCGCGCTTCGCATCCAGCTCGTCGGGGCGCTCTGCGATAAAATCATGCACGACAATGGCATAGTATACCTGTGTCTTTGGAAGGGGGGAGGAGGCTTGGGCACCGTGGCCGTGGCCGCGTCCATGGCCGGCGGAGGAGGCTGATCTGAGGGGAGGGGAGGCGACGCTGGATCCAAATTGCGACGCACGGTTGCTATTGGACAGAAACGTGAGGAGAGGAAGGGAGGCTGGAAAGGCACAGACGTACGGCATGGCATTTTTGGAAAACTCCTCAAACATGGCACGAGGGACAATGCCTCGGGAGCCAGTGACTGGGTTGTGGGCTTCATACCAGGGCGAGTTTTCTGTATCCTTGAGGACGTAGAAGAAGTCGCCCTTTGAGAAGGAGAGCTCCTGGGGCGCCTGGGACTTGTAGGTGGTGAGGGCGCGAATGACCTTCTNGGGGGGGAAGGATGGCGGAGGAGGGCTTAGAGACAGTCGTCGGGATAGGGAGTGGTGTGGATATCTGGAGCTTGGAGGAATCCTTGTTTCCGTTTAGCGACTTTCTGAGGGACTTCATTTTAGAGAGATCGTAAAGTAGGTCGTAAGAAATAGAAATAAAGACGAAGGCAGGCGCAGACCAGGAGCATTGGCCTCCAACTTATCTCTCCCACGTGCATTTTCATCAAACAATTAGCCAAAATTAGGTCCCTCCCGTTGCCATTGGGACTCATAACAGCTTTGGCCGTTCACTCAGGTCTGATTGAATCTATGGATACACTGCTCGTGTCAGTTTGTCGCCCCCATCCTGGCCTCTTTTTCCCTCGCAACTTTCAAGTCTATTCGGTTTGAACTCATGGGCGGTTCTTCTCGGTTGATTATGTCAGCATCTTTGGGATCAAACACGGACAAATAGTAGCGCTGAGGCCTCCATTTGCGAGCCCTAATTTACTCTCTAAATTATACCGTGCCTTTGTGTATCACACCGGAAGAGTCCAAACCCATGCAACAAGGGAGAAAAGGGCGACAGATACCACACTATTGACCGTTTCAGCGTGAAAATGAGAAAGTGGAAGGCGATGGTCCCTCATTCCGCATAAAGCACACGCTTCTCTGTCCCTTGCATCCATGTCTGCAGCTCCTCGTCCGTGTTCAAACTGATTAGAGTGTTTGTCGTGCAGTCTCGATACTTGAGAACTCTAATTTCTGAACGAAGCCCAGACTGAACGACCTTGTCCACCAGTTCAGAGTGTGACACCTTTGGGTGTACTCGAATTGCGATTAGATCGTCCGCTATACGATCATAAATCTGCAATTTCGGAAACGCAGTTCGGGGGAAAGGATCGCGCCCTTCATGAAGAGATTGCGAACGGGACTGTCCAAGGGTTGTCGTCGAGTGTTGAGTGTGGAAAGTGGCGGTCGAACCTGCCCATGGATGGTCGGCATGAATATGCATGGGAAGGCAGCATTCTTTTCTCGACAGCTGGGAATCGCACTTGTCGCTAGGCCGGCTGTAGAATTCCCTGTCGATGGGCGATGCATAGCCTTTGTCCCCGTGTTCAGATCCGTCCCTGCTGCTGTTGTCTTTCAAGCCCACCCGGCAAAGCTGGTCGTTGACATCATTGACATATTCCTCGCCAGCACGGATGCCGTCGTTGTCCGGATAATTGTCTCTACCAAGAGCGGCCATCTCCTCAACGGGAGGTTCAATCTCTTTTTCCACGTCTCCCGGTTTAAGTGCGAAGAATTGGCGAATGTTGTTGTGTTCGAGAGCATAGCAACCCCCGGACTTGGGCAGAACACATAGGTCGTGACCATATTCACCGGGTTCTTCCCTACGAGTGGAGGTTAAAGCATCATCGACGTCCTTAGCTAGTCCCGGCATGCAGAGACTGGATCGGGCAACGGTGTAGATATCTGGAGCTCGGAGGAGGAATCCTTGTTTCCGTTGAGCGACTTTCTGAGGGACGTCGTTCAGGGAGATCGTAAAGTACAGGTCGTCAGAAACAGAAATAGAGACGAAAGAGAGCGCATCTGTCCTTATTTGACGGCAATCTTCCTTTTCTTGGGGGATGCTGTAGGTCCTCCCGGATTGATTGCGTCAGCACCTTTGAAATCTAACACGGACAAAGCGTAGCGGAATAACCCTGTTGTACACCTTTCCATCGCTCCTAATACCCCAGCGCATTCCATCATGGCGGCCAGAAAACTGCAAAGTGAGCAATAAAATCGCAGCAAAACCACATTCCCTTATACCGTCATGTTCCAGGTGAAATCGACCGAACCCTCAAGAAGGTGTCCGAGGGCGTTGAGCTTTTCGAGAATATCTACGACAAGATGCAGGCATCCACAAACCAGACGCAGAAAGAGAAGCAGGAGCTTGATCTGAAGACTCAGATAAAAAAGCTGCAGCGTCTCCGAGATCAAATCAAGACCTGGGTGGCTAGCAATGACATTAAGGACAAGTCGTCGCTGCTCGAGAACCGGAGACTCATCGAGACAGTGAGGCCAATTTCTTCTTCTCTTCTCTCCAACCCATCCGGCCCATCTGTTATGCAACTCCCTACGCGTCATCGCCGTCGGGGAATGTATTCCGCATATCCATTCACTTACTTTCTCTCACTTTTAGCAAATGGAAAAGTTCAAGGCATGCGAGAAAGAAATGAAAACAAAGGCATTCTCTAAAGAAGGTCTCATTCAAGCCACAAGGCTGGATCCCAAGGAACAGGAGAAAGAAGATGCAATGCAGTGGCTGCAGCAGCAAGTTGAAGAACTGCAGATGCAAGTGGAGTCGACGGAGGCGGAGGTGGAAGCTCTACAAGGCTCGACGAAGAAGAAGAACAAAGGTGGCGCTGCTGCTGCTGAACGACTAGAAACGCTCGAGGGACTTAATGAACGGAGAAAGTGGCACATCAACCGACTCGAACTCATCCTTCGACTAACGAACAATGGCTCCATAACCGCCGACAAAGTGAACGGCCTGCGGGAGGATGTTCAATACTTCGTCACAAGCAACACGGTTCGTTCAACTCCGTTCGGTACCCTTCCTTCGAGTTGACGGTTGCATTAGGAGGACGAATTTGAAGAGGACGAGGGAATTTATGAAGATCTGAACCTCGACGAAGTTGAAGGAGAGTTTGGTTTCGCTCCTGAAGACGACGACACCGACAGCTCAGATGAGGCCAGCGAAGGTAATCTATCAACAAACTGTTTTTGGGAATCGATATTGACGCCGTGCAGACATCCCACCCCCTAAGACTGCGAAGAAGCACGATGAGGACATCACGCCGAGCCACAAACGAGATGATAGTCCAATACTCAAGAAGGCTGGTGTTTCTTTAGCGGCACGGAGTAGGTCACTTCATGCTCCGAAATACACATATGCTGACCTTTTATGCAAGAACATTCTGTTGACAGTCAGTATACCTCCCCTGTGGGTGTTTGGCATGCTCATGATTTAAATTATTCCAGCGAAACCACCCCCAAATCTCAGTTTCGCGCAACAACCCATGTCCAGTGTTTTGAAGGCAAATCTTCCACAGCAGCCTGCAACTCGTCCACCAGCACCTACAGTGCTACCACCCATTCGCTATGCTGCTGCCGCTGCCGCTGCCGTCAACGCGAACCCTTCAAGTTCATCAGCAAGTTCAGCAGTACCAGTAACACCAGTAACACCTTCGGTAGCACAGGCCATCGCTCATACTCCAGTATCCTCAATACCTCCCTCAGTCCCATTGCAAGAGCATGTAGCGCCTTCACCAAGCTTAACACAAGCGTCCGTCACCAGTCCCGTGGTTTCTTCAGCAGCCTCTATATCCCAGCCTTCCGAAGGTAAGTCTCTGCTGCATTTTAAGAAAACAAAAATACCAATTCTGTCTGTAGGCTTGACAGGCTCGCCTCAGCGGACGACCTCGAGCAGAAAAGGTATTCTTTTTCTATTCAAATATCGTATGGAAATACCAACGTATGAGCAGGTTCTTCGGTCTCTGCCCCCTCCCCTGTGGTTTCTGCGCAACCAGTTGCAACCCAGGTGCGATTCTATCCATTTTCAAGAGGATAACCGATCTGATAGTGTCAATTCGGATGCTTACCCCACACAGCCCAGCGTACCAGAACAGCAAGCTAGAGAGGAACCCGTTCCCCAACCAGCTCCGTCACCTCTGCCGCAGCAGATCCAACAAGCGGTCCCAAGTGCTGCTGCTGTGGTCAAGCCACCAGTCCCAACACTTGCTGCGCCTTCCCAGCAACAAACACCTGCTTTCCCTCCTGGCGTCAAGATCCCACTGAACGAGCAAATAGGGACCGCACCTGCCCCACAAGTCATCGGTGGACAGCGACCTCCTTCCACCCAGCAGCCAGGTGCACCCACGCGAACGCCTTCCTCCGCCTTCCCTGGCTCGTTGTCTGATCTCGTGGTGTCCTTTGAGAACGTGAAGCAGAAGGGTAAGTTTGGGAGTTTGAGCTCGCACCCAACTACGATTTTCGGCTGACTGGAACACACAGCTCTTCGTGTGAGCAATTTGGACCAAGTTCACAAGATGTTGGAAGGTGGTCACATCAATGTACCGCAGCCCCAAGACACTGACAAGTAGGCGTCTTCCTATTCTTTTCTCCACTTTCTTATTCAACTTGTGATACCCAGGCCCAAGTACTATGTGCCACGCAATCCCTATCCAACCCCTGCGTACTACCCCCAGCAGCCTCACCCCACGCTCGCCTCGCCTGCCATCTTTTCCCAGCTGGACGTGGAGACGTTGTTCTACATCTTCTACTATCTCCCTGGAACATATCAACAATATCTCGCTGCCAAGGAGTTAAAGCGACAGTCATGGCGCTTCCACGTCAAGTATTTGACATGGTTCCAGCGACACTCGGAACCGCAGGCTATCACTGAGGATTACGAACAGGGCGTGTATGTCTACTTTGACTGGGAAGGATCATGGTGCCAACGCAAGAAGGGTGACTTCCGCTTCGAATACCGTTACTTGTCGGAAGATTGAGCTCCAGGTTGAGTCATCATCTCTTTTATTTTGTTATTCTTCCGTCGCATTCGTCGCATCGTATCGAACTCCATTGTACACTTTCCCTGCATGCTTACTCTCACCATGTATCGTTCGTTCTCTTCTTTCTTTTGAAATTATAATGGTAATATTATGGAGCAAGCGAGTATTAGGATAGCGGGTGAAGAGGATGTCTATCTAGTCGAGCTTCACCGTAGCGCCGATGCCGTCGAACGTCGCCTTCAGCTTCTCTGCGTCTTCCTTGGAGAGGTTCTCCTTCAAGACTTTTGGTAGCGATTCAACAAACTTCTTGGCCTGCAGCGAACGGGAAGAGTTAGCCTGCTAATACGAGAGTAGAACCGCGGAAGAGTCGTACCTCAATGAGGGTCAGGTTGGGAATCAAGGCCTTGACTTCACGGATGACCTTGGGTTTGGAGGCGGCGTCGAACGCCTCGAGCATGACGTTGAAGACGGTCTTCTCCTTTGGCTTCTCCTGTGCTGGTGTTAAGCAAAAGCGCGTTGGACTATTAGAAGCAATTCCGACTCACCGCGGCAGGTTCGTCAGAAGCCGGGGCAGCGGCAGCAGCTGGCGCCGCCGACGCTGCTGGCATAGCAATTTCCTGAATGTTCAGTCGCGTCTAGAAAGCCAAAGTCTCAGTAAACGTCCCATGTGGCATTCGTAGGTGTGCCTGACCTTCAGCTGCGTCACCAGGTCCGCTGCCTGCAGCAAAGTCAGTCCGGAAATGTCGTCGACAATTCGCGAAATGACGGGGTCGTTTGAGGTGGCGGGCGGTGGGGGTGCGGAGGATGTTGAGGGTGCTGCTTCAGTGGAAGCCCATCGTCGGACACCGTATGTTGTTCTCGAACACCTGGTCAAGCGGAACGAAAGAACCCGGATTAGCTTCTATGTGCTGTCGCGCAAAACGCGGGAGTGAACGCACCGAGCGACGACGGGAGGTCGGGAGAGAACACGGAGAGCAGCAGAGCAACGACTCTGAAGATGAACGGTAACTATTGAGCATTTCTGTGTGAGCTGGAGAATAGAGAACGACTTACGGCCATGACTTGACTTTTTGACTTGGACACGCGAACACGGAAGTACCAAAGAATTCGGAATTTGGGAAATTTGAGGCGTTATTTGTCCTTGTTTGTCATGGGCGTCTGCCTCCTGTTTTGGCGAATGCCCCTGTCCTTCATAACATTGCTACTATTCAATAGTATTTTGTGCTCATAATGACAGTTGAGTCAAATATCTGTACTACTCCCATAAATTCCTTAGACGCCCGGTTTCAAACCATAGGCAGCCTTCGGCTTATTGTCCGTAGAGACTCCTTCGAAAGCACTCTTCAAATCAACAATGGCAACATCCCGCTGAATGGGAACTACGCGACGGCGTTTCCAGAAGCAAAGAACACGAATTATATCCTGCGAGCATGCGGGTTAGAGAATTGAAGAAATAGGGTCGGAAAAGAGGAAGCACTACCCTCTGTGTGCCAAATATCAAGATGACGACGGTCGCCGCTAATTCGTARATTACGTTTAGCACCTAGTAGAAGGGACCGAGAGTTTCCGGCTTACCGCTGGCAATCACCAAGTCGGGTACCGGGCTGGARGGTGACCACACCGATAGAAGGCTGATACTATTCATATTGATAGACATAATCAGTTGCAAATTTCCCTTGAGAAGATATGAAACCCCACCCCATAGCGGCGATAAGGTACAAGCCGAAGACCATGATACGTATAGGAAGGCTGAGGTCCAGAGGAACCCGCAGTTGAGACCTGACCTTTCGTTGGCGGACTAGCAAAACTATTGCCGAAACTAGATCACCTRGTAAGCATTTTGACTCTGGGAAGTCGAACTATGCGAACCTATTAGAACGACCGTTGCCAGAAGGATTATGGAGCTGAATATGGCAATCCCGTTTGTGCTATCCCGSTTTCTCAGATCGCAAATARYRGAGCAGRGAAGCGGAAACGGTACTTACAGAGGCAAGCAATCRAGAGAACAGTAAAAGAATCTTCGATTGCGGCTAACCCKCTCAGGACTCCTGGCTCCGATCTGATAACRCTGCRATTAGCATTCCCTCCATCGTTACACAAGAGGCGGAAGAGACGAACCACGGCTGTTGCGAGCACGGGAATGAAATACACTACGTARGGGAAACCTAGCATCTGACCCAGACACATTTCCGTTAGACTGCTGCAAGCGGGCTAGAAGGAGTGGRRCYTACGGYCCATCGCCTKARAGGGTAKTCATCGTCTTCGTAGYATCTTCCAAAATGGGCTGCTCGAATCCGCAGAAACATCTGGAWCAAACGGCTGAGCGAGAGCGCKGTRGNTTGCAAYATCGAAWATTACCTGAACAACAAGSATAAATGCTGCCCCCGARGTCCTTAATGATCTGTGYATCAGAACCTGGCGCRGGCTCACATGAGAGCGTAACTCACASAGTGGGCATCCCGTAYARGAGMGAGGCTTGCAGCAGGCACAGCATCGGCGGTGGTTCCGGACCACGCAACGCAYGTCCATATACTCTGAGCAAATCARTCGCATGAAGATGGAAACAGTTTTGCGAACGCACAATAGGCTCGAGGATCTATGGTGGGGNTATCAGAGATGAACAGTGTCAAAATATGGCTCTGACATACATGCCAATGATAATGAAGGCTACGCAGAGATTGATAAATGTTGGGTCGCGTTTGACATGCTTCGAGAACACCGTGATGGCCAATAGCAGTGGAAGTCCGACATGGGACGCCCACATGTGGAAGATAAGAAACAGAAATAGCTGGGGGTAGGTTCCCTGGATGATGTTGTGAGGGCTTTTGTATCCTATATTCGCSGTAAACCAACSCAGATGCCAATCATTAAGCGSAMTAGAGGAAAATACCTTGCAAGGATCCAGCATCAGCRCGCCCCACGAGGTCCATGTTGCTCCCAGGTGATGTTGAAAGGCTTCACAGACGCGCTGCAAACCGAGGAATCTGGAGAAACGACCCGCGTCGCGGACGGGGAGAGAAGAAAGAGGGCGCTCCCAGAGTGCCAGAGAAACGAACGTGCTCGTGAGGAAGAAGGACAACGACAGAGGTGATGTCAAATATATATGTCCGGGCTGGCCAATGGCGCCGGCGCGCCTCTGATACATCATTCAGGGATTTGTMCCCTCGATGACATCTTGACAAGGGCCCGAAACGGGACCACAATATAATATARCAAWTTCCTATTGGTTCTTTCATGATCGCCGNAATTGGAGTTGTGTGGGTCAAGCACTGGTGGTTACCATGTAGAAGCCTGGCTGANNTATANNTAGATTGAGATTTGATGAAACATTCMGTTGCCAGTTCRTGTGCAGCTTGTGCGCCATAGATGGCTGATTCCAAACTTCYAGGCCTTTCTTTAAACCAGTATGSGATNNAGAGAGATATAGAGGCACAGCCAAAAACAGGGGTWGAGCACGATGGAGAACTTCATGAGCAACAGGGGGAAGRTTTCCCAGTCGCAAGNCGCYCTGAGARAGTCTAGAGAATCAGATCCTGTCGAAAAYGAGTGSATGACGAAGGGAAATACTCGCTAATTCTCCATTTCGTGATGAGCGACATCAGCAACCAGGCCNGANNGTGTCGAAGGCAGTCGACGTCGGAGAAAGNNANNCTTGGCTGGTTGATGGTGGGAATTGCGTCATCAAACTTTGAATGCCACTTTCCTTTTRACGCTCACCTCGCCAGCGCTAGCCCCACCCCTCGCTGAGATACAMACAAGGGATCGTGTCGGCACTGTGAAACATCATCTRGAAACAGCTTCGRTCCCAGATGAAGATCTATTGTATAAAGGATGCATGCGTGGCTGCATGGCTTGACTAGTTGCAGCCTGGCGAGAGCGAGTCGAGGTCTCGAATCTACGAAGTCACTCACAATGACATTCACGTTTTTCTGAACGTAACTTCGAAGCACTGATAGCTCGAGGGGAGGCGGGTGCTMCAATTTTCAGACTTTTGCTGGAAGCACACCANNNCNNNCTNNCATCGAAGTTGCTTCCTGTCCTTCAAGTTTCCGCAAGGTTTCCCGCCTCCGTGGAATGACCAGAGCTTAGTACAATTTCTAGAACTAAAATTTCCTTGTGTTGCTCACCGACCCGGTTGACAGAACCCTTACACGCGTTAAACTCATGCTTTAGCTTCTCTCGAGCNAAATAAGGGCAGGGGGTTGATACGTATTAACCCTGCGATTCTCCTGSATCTAGCGAATCCTTGGATGACTAAGTCGGAGAAGAAGGGCGGAAACGCCGCAATCAAAGCACCATTGGCGCTTTTACGGCCAAAAAATNCGGCATTTCGACCTYGACTTCCAGWGGATTCCTAGCTGACCAATASCTGATTCTACGATTCACCCAAGGAAGCGTTCGAATCGAATAATGGCAAGTAATATTTGCCCTCCGCACTGGGCGTACAAACAGACTGGGGCCAGTCACTCCGAGAAGATTCGCTGGCTTCTCGGGGCGCATGTGGGCTCTTAAGAGCTTGCAATCAGACGATGCAGACGCCCTTCCCCTCCCAGTTCCTTAAGCTTGCGCCACTGGCTTGCAGTATGACCTCCCTCGGAGCTCCTCTCCCTCTCGACAACACGTATGTATCTACCATGAATCCCTCGCCTACTGCTCTGATACATTTTCGGGCAAACAGAATGGGTGCCTCTCTGGTCGGGCTAATTTGTGCATCAGTGTAAGCTCATGTGCTTTCTATCGGCATCTGCTACCAAGCTGACTTGACGGTTTCTCGCTTAGGTTGTATGGAGGCACGTTTTCAGTTGAGATGGAGAGTGTCACATTTCTTACAAGATACCTGTAGTTTCGTGTGTTCAGACGTGGTACTACTTCAATCACTATCGGAACGTAAGTTGTACTTTTTATTCGCTTCGAAGCGCTCTGAAGGTTACCTCTGTAGGATGTCTGGTACATAAAAACCTTGGTCTGAGCAACTTTTTCATTCTGTCAATCTCAGGCTGATGGTGGGCACCAGGTCATCGCTGTCTGGTTGTTCGACACGACCCATCAAATATTGATATCTCATACCGGTCGGTGCTGCCCTTACCCTACCTCCCAAGTTTCATTTCCGACGGATCCGACTCTAGTGTATTATTATCTAGTCACAAACTACGCAGCCCCTCCAAGTTTGGACCATCTTGTGTGGTAAGTTTTCACTCCACGGCCGAGCCAACTCAGCTTACGATTCGCTCCGCGGCGCAGGAGCATATTGGTATGTCGTCAGCATCCACACCCAATCCAGGATGCTCACCTTTCGGCATCACAGCTAGAAGTCTTGTTTAATGTGAGTTGCATGAACCGCCGCCCTACGGTCTCCTGACTACCCTGCCTCCGCTTTCAGGGATTCACTGGTCTTCTGGTGCAAGGGTTAGAGATTTCGTACTGCCCTTCCGAACGCTTCTCACCAACATTTTTCAGGTTCTTGACTCTGCGAGTTTGGCGCCGTGAGTGCTGATCATTCCTGACGAGCCTGCATACTGAAAGCACACAGTCAGCAACGAGAACACCGTCTTGACCGCCACAGTGGTGAGTCCCACCGAATGGCCACTCACTGCCTGAGCTTACTTGGACTACAGGCTGCACTCGTCCTAGCCGAGTTTGGTATGTACGCCACNAAAAAATCGTCGCACATGTGGCTCATAATGGATCTACAACAGGGTCCTCAGTTGGTAAGACGATTCTCTATCTCTGTTCATCTAGCCCTTATTGAACTGAATCCAGCTTTCACTATCAAATCGTAAGCCTGACACGTATCTTCCGTGTTGATCGAGGCCGCTCAACTCGTCCTTGCAGCATGCGTCTTCGAACATGGGCGGATCTCGCGCAGCTCAAGGTAGACTTCTCTCCTGTCGAGTCGGAATGGTGGCCTGAATACATTTGACAGGGGCTATCTATCACTGTGAACATCGTTGGAGTTGTTGCAGACATCTTGATTACGGGCGCGCTTTTCTTTTTCTTGCACAGGTCAAGAACTGGGTTCAAAAGGTAAACAGCCTTCGCTCAGAAAGTGCCGTGTATTAAGCTTGCACTTCAGGTCGGACACCATGATTAGCAGATTAGTGAGTCGAACGCACCGACACCCGGATCGTCGCCTCATTTCTATTATTAGATCCTCTTCACTGTCAGCACTGGCTTTCTAACGAGCCTGTGTGCGATCGGATCGCTGGTATCGGTGAGTAATGTTGTCTACCTCCTTGAAGTTGGCACTGACGATGAAAACCCGTAGATTCTTGTTTGGGGGCACACCTTGATTTATGTCGCCTTCTATTTCAGCCTCGGACGTCGTACGTATTGGCTATTCCCATAGGTATGACTGAATCTCATTCTTCGAAAAGTATATAGCAACTCCGTTCTGGCAACTTTGAATGCTCGAAAGAGTATACGCGGTTTGGGTGAAGACACAGACGAACTGTCCTTTTCCCTCGAATCATTCGCGAAATCGGGTTCAAAACCTCTAACGTCTAGCGTAAGTTTTTTGAGGCTCATGCTCGCCACCTTGATCTCACACTCAGCGAAGAGGCCTACGAATATCTCGATTAAAATTGACACAATGCAAGATTATCAATCCCGAGACTCTCGCCAGCAGGAGCCTGAAGTAAGATTTTTATTCCTTATGTGACCGTCTCCCTCGGCTCACCATTCACGGGCTTCGTTACAGTCAGCTACCACGGCCGAACCGTCTGTCTAACACTAGAGAATGACCGTCGGTTGCCAATGTATTTTTTGGACTAAACATTCAATCTGTTGTAACATATCGGAATCATCTTGGAGGAGCCATTGCATGGGAATTATGTATCTCTTAGTTCTTGCGGATCGTTGAACCATCCATTTTCTCTTACTTGCTTAGCTCGAATCCGACTTGACTATGTGGTACGCACTGTTGAAAGGGACCCAGGGAGTCCCACGCCTTCGTTGGTTCTGCCCGGACCGCGGTGGTCTTTTCCACCAGTGACATTGCCCTCGTTCTTCCCTTCCGGTCTATCACCCGAATACTTTACACTGTCAACGAACGTAGATGAGATTGGGACTCTCAATATGCCAACGATACTGCTATTCTGCCGACGTTATGAGTTGTGAAGTACTTCAAGTGGATGTCACTCTTACTTGGGCCATTGACGTCGCCGCTCCAATTTTCTCAGCTCGGCCCATTGCGGAAACGAAGCAAATGCTGGATGAGAACGGTGTTGCGGACTCGGAAAGGATCACGACTCTTTACTGGATGAGAGGACGGTGGTTCAGGTTCGGTCCTTGCACTGACCGTGGCGTGCAGAGCGGCTCTCGACGCCGCCACGATCCAACTGGCAATGTTCTCCTCAGTCTCCCAAGACGTGGCTGATCAGCCAAATACCCTTTTCGCTGGAAAATCACGCCTCGTGGCATCCCTTCTTGCAAATCCCAGGGTGAGCCATGGCTGGACGACTTGATGCTAGCAAGGGGCCCAACATCCCAATGCTCCTCGGCAGACCGGCTCTCTCATCGTCGTCTCCATATTCTCTTGACGCGATGCCACTTGAGCCAATGCTGCTGGGATTCCAAATTCGGGGACGGTGATACGAGCGCTCTCTTCCTCATCAGGACGTTTCATTTCCACTCTAAAGGTAGAAAAATATGCGCAAATCGCACCCTAGTAACGTCTGTATCCACCTCGTGTCCTTTAGCTGCCAAAATCTAGAACGTCAAGGCACGACACCGCGGACTTCTTCGAGTTTGGATTACTGAGAAGCTGCTGCCAGCGTCTTATTCCCCAAACCAGATTGGGATTGATCCTATTTCTCGTCCCTAGCCTTGGAGCTTGATGTTTTTACTTAAAATCTGTTCGTCTTCAGAGGTAGTAATCATTTTTTCCATGTTCCTTCCCACTACCCCCCTCTCGTCCTTCATGGCCTCGACGTGTGTTGTATTTGCTGGCTGTGGCGTCGTCGTGCTGCTGCTGGTCCTACTCCCGCGCTTCATTCGTCGGAAGCCATTGGCYCARTTGCCTCCGGGACCCAAAGGACTGCCACTCRTTGGCAACCTACTGGATATGCCCTCCGAGAAGGAGTGGTTGACCTTTGCTCAATGGGGTGATGCATGGGGTAAGTGGCTCTCTCGTTGAGCTTGCCGAATACTGTTAACTTACTGTCCTTCCTAGGTGATATCTGCTCCGTCACCGTTCTGGGCCAACCCCTTATAATTCTGAGCTCTGCGAAAGCTGCTTTCGAGATGCTGGACAAGAAAAGTTCCATCTATTCAGATCGGCCTGTCTTGCAAATGGGCGGTGAGCTCGTAGGATGGAAAAACACGCTCGTTCTCCTTCCGTATGGCGACCGTTTCCGACGATTCCGGCGATTCTTTCACCAGTTGATTGGTAGCCACTCATCTATGCAGCGTTTCCTGCCAATTGAAGAACAGGAAATTCACCGTTTCGTGAGGCGCGTTCTGGCGAAACCTGAGGATCTGTCCTCCCACATTCGAAGGTGAGCTCACTAGCGACGTTCGAGTAGGACCCGTTTCTGACTTTTGAAATCAACAGGAGCGTTGGCGCGGTTGTCCTCAAAGTCTCTTACGGTTACGAAGTTAAAGAAAATCGTGACCCCTTCATTGAGCTCGCAGATAAAGCTACAAAGCAGTTCTCTCTGGCCACCGCCCCTGGAGGGTACCTGGTCGATCTTATCCCTGCGCGTGAGTGAACCGATGAAGAAATCATCGCCTACTATTCCRTTRCTTACATCCTTTCCAGTCAAGTATGTTCCCAAGTGGTTCCCCGGTGCCGGCTTCCTCCAAACAGCAGACGAGTGGTCGCGCACTTTGGTGCAGATGGTTGAACAGCCATTCACGTTCGTGAAGCAGCAAATGGTAAATGCATCGACGTCCTCGCCACCGRCACAAGCTAAACGTTCGGTTTCGTCTAGATTGCCGGTGTCGCTCCCGTATCGTTTACTTCCGTCCTTTTAGAAAGCAAGGAACTCAGTTCAGAAGAGGAGTTTGACCTCAAGTGGAGCGCAGCGAGCTTATACTCCGGTGGGTGTCGGCGTATWYATTYYARYGCGAACTGCCTCTCATCTTRTGACTGTTTCWACAGGAGCCGCTGATACTGTAAGTTGCCTTTCACACTGAAGAGGTTTTCACAGTTTAAAAATTTCCATACAGACGGTCTCTTCGCTCTACGCCTTCTTCCTGGCTATGACAATGAACCCTGCGGTGGCGAAAAAGGCACAAGCAGAGATTGACGCCGTCATCGGAACCGACAGGCTACCTTCATTTGCAGATCGCGAGCGTCTCCCCTACGTCAACGCACTCGCAAAAGAGGTGTTTCGCTGGAACACTGTGGTACCAACTGGTACGTTCCCCTTGTCCTCTCTTTTTTTACTCCTGTCTCTGAGGGCGGAAACAGCTGTCCCACATCGAGCAACCCAGGATGATATTCATGATGGATACTATATCCCTAAGGGCTCATTAGTAATTCCCAACATTTGGTTAGTTCATAGTGGCGTAGGCGTTGGGATGGTCTCTAACATCGCTCCAGGAAGATGACCCATGATCCACGGACGTACAAGAACCCCATGGAATTCAACCCGGATCGTTTCTTGCCTGAGGATGGCCGTCTTCCAGAGCCTGACCCGACAGGGTTTTGTTTTGGATTCGGACGAAGGTGAGCACCCTTTTGCGTCTGCATCCTTTCAACTCATGACTAATGTATCGTCTGGTCAGRACGTGTCCTGGTAAGAAAACTCCCTGCCTCCTCCATTTGGAGCATTATTCAAATTTGTGTCTAGGTTCACATCTCGCAGATGCKACTGTTTTCATCATGTGCGCTACTGCACTGGCCGTCTTCGACATTTCAAAATACGTCCTGAACGGCATAGTTATCGAACCAGTCCATGATAATACGACTGGAACGATCAGGTACGTTAATCGCCGACAACAGACKCCTTGRCAATCCCTGANCATGTATCGTRTTTGACAGCCATCCCAAGCCTTTCAAATGTTCGATAAAACCTCGCTCTGAGAAAGCYGTATCTCTCATCCAAGCCGAGGAGTTGTGAGGTSCTAAAGATTTGACGGTCATTCTCTGGCCGCATAATCGCTGGTGAAGGYTATCTTGACAGCGGACGCTATTCTATTCTATCTACGAATCATGTATCTGGATTGTATATTATTGGTGTCACGGTAGTGGAAACTTGTGTAGCAAGGAKAAAATAGCGCGGACGATATTCAGATTTCGAGATTCAGAGGGTTGGGTAATAGAACTTGAAGGTTCGAATCTGCGTACAGTCTTCCAAGATATGGCGGAAGAAGGGTGCTCCAGGGACATTAAAATGAAATGTACTCCGCATCAAGATTGAGGAGGTGCGGCGTCCACATCCATTTCACATCCTTCTCTCTTCGGTGAATCAGATGGCAAAGGCTCGTTGGCATCGAGAGGAGTGGCTTGTTGTGGTGTTGCATTTTCGATAACCGAGGGTGTCATATGAGCGGGAGTTCCATCTGTGGCAAATAAACTATGTTTCCTCGGCAAGTAAGAGGGAGCACAAACCTGAATTATCCTGTCCTTGAGCAGCTCGAAGCTCTGCCATCTTCTTTCTTCTGAGGATCCTTTCCAACGCGGGTCGAACATTTGATTCCAGGGCTGGATCAGACAGAACCCCAGACTTTTGGATGGTGTCTTCCAACAGAGAGTCTCTGGTTTCAGACGCTTAATCGAGGGCATCGTAGCTAGCGGGGGATGTCGCATACCGGATCGCTTCTTGGCTCATATGCTCCGTAAGTTCGGGTAGAGGCAAGGATCCAATGACAGCCTCAGAGAAGGTCAAAGAGGTCGCTTCTCGTATCTGAGATGCAAACTTTTGGTACTCCTGTACATACAAGGAGATGCACGGCGAGGTAAGCCGCCAGAGAACATGCACTGTGAGCGGTCTGAGGAAGACGAACCTCACTGTCCTTGTACTTGGCCATTAGCTCTTGCCTGAGCTTGTCGATTAGACCTGCTTTCTCCCATCTGACAGAAGTCCATAGGCTGCACCAGATAATACGACTGTCGGCACTGACTCTTGTACGAGATCGTCTGGTGTTATAGGCATTTCAGTCGAAGGAGCATCGAGGTCGAGAGTAGATGAGACCAGCGGCTGCAATATTGAAGGCGCGTCGCTTCGGCATTGCACGTGATAAAATATAATTACCTCTCTCCAGGCTCCCGCAGCATCTAGTTCAGTTCAAACTTCAGCAATCTACAGCACGACAGATATCCAGTCGACGGAAATGCCAGCACACGACTTCCCAGTTCTCAAGAACGATCTACTGCTTCGCGCAGCCAGAGGTACGACTACCTATTGTCATTCTACCTCTTATTCATATCCGATCTCCAGGAGAAAAGACCGAGCATGCACCTGTATGGGTAATGAGACAAGCTGGTCGCTACCTTCCCGGTAAATTGCAATATTCGCGAGCTTGAATCCAATTGGGCGACTCTCTGACTGACGATCACCCCACCCCTCCTTCCAATCCAATCTAATCCAATATGCATATGCATAAAAAAAAAAGAATTTCGCNAAAGTCCGCGAATCGCACGAATTCTTCGAAGTGTGTCGAACGCCCGACCTCGCTACGGAGATCACCCTGCAGCCTATCAGAAGGTACCACGGGTTACTGGACGCTTCAATTATCTTTAGCGACATCCTCGTCGTTCCGCAGGCTATGGGGATGGAGGTGCTGATGAACCCCGGTCCCTCGTTCCCCGACCCCCTCGTCACGCCTGCGGATATCAGCAAGCTCTCCGAGAACGTCGACGTGAACAAGGAATTGGGGTATGTTTTCGACGCTATAACGCAAACGCGGAAAGGGCTGGATGGCGCTGTGCCCTTGATCGGCTTCTGCGGTGCGCCATGGACGCTCTTCGCTTATATGATCGAAGGCGGGGGCAGCAAAACCCTGCAAAAGGCAAAGTCGTGGTTGTTTAGGTACCCGGAAGAATCCAAGGCTCTGTTGCTACGGATCGCAGATGTTTGTGTCGATTTTCTCGTCGGACAGGTCAAGGCCGGTGCTCAAGTAAGTTTCTTCATCTTCCTCTCCAACCCACTTCTTTGAACGTCCGCTGACAATCTTGCTATTTTTGATTGATTTTGTTAGCTTCTCCAAGTGTTCGATTCGTGGGCAGGGGAACTCAGTCCTCACGACTTTGATGAATTTTCGCTCCCCACCCTCAAGCACATTTCGACCCAAGTCCGCCGCCGCCTGTCTGAGGAAAACATCCCCGGCGTCCCGATGACACTCTTCGCCAAAGGTGCAAACTTTGCACTCTCAAAATTGGCTCAAGAGGGCGGATACGACGTCCTCGGCTTGGACTGGTGCATCGACCCCGTCGAGGCGCGTCGTCTCGTCGGAGACAAGGTCGCCCTCCAAGGGAACATGGACCCCAACGTCCTCTACGGCGGTCGGGACGCCATCGAGCGTACCGTGAAGCGGATGTGTGAAGCCTTCCGAGCAGGTGGCGGCGGCTGGATTGCAAACCTCGGTCATGGTATCACCCCTGGAGTCGATCCTGAAGATATGCGGTGGTTCCTGGAATGCGTGCACAAGTATTCTGCACAGTAGAATGAAAAGATAGATACCAATGCTAAAGTGTATTGTAGCGGTGATGTCTGCTGGTGTACATAATACATATTACTGCGCGTGCGTGAAAATGCGATAAAGATGGGAGATGTGGGTAGTGAAGAAAAATGCACCATTGGGGGGAGGTCCATTATTGAATCCAGAAACAAATGTGGACGAGCGGCGAAGGAAAGACGTTGATAGCAACGATCAGTGCCAATGCATAATTTGACGCCCATTGACGAGAAACTGGTAATGGGAAAAAAATGCACGAAACATGAAGAGACGTGAAAGAAAGGAGTACATACATAGAAACGAGGGGTAAAGTGAACTCATGCAACCACGTCGGCAGCACTAAAGCTACTGCGCCTACGACGGACAGGCCGGAGACCTGGTCTCGTTGACTTGGAGGCGGGTACAACAATTCCTGTGGGATCCTTGTTCACCCACTCAGTTTTCTTTGATGCTCTCGAATTTGCCGCCTCGCCCAGTGAGGTTCCAGCTTGATTGCGCTTAGAAGGAACTAAGGTAGGCAATCGAGAAGGTGTAGGAGAAGTGGGAGGATTTACCGCGCGTAAACGGGTCTGTGGTAGCTGCGAGTTTGCAGCTGCTCTAGTGTTGGGCCGCGGCACTGGAGCAGCGAGTCGGGGAATCTTATTGGGGGGAAGGGGTCGGGCACCTTTGACAGGTGACTCGGGAGCACGCAACGAGGGTCCTCCTCGCCTGACGTTGGATTTATCCGTGGCTACTGCTGTTGAGCGAGTGATTCGGGTAGGTTGCTCTGACGATGTTAGGGTCCGGGTAGTGGTTTTGGCTTTCTTAGTGACTGGAGCGACACCGAGTGCTGGGAGAATGTCGTTCTCTTCTTCATCATCTTCCAATTCTTGCGCGACACGTTTCGCCTTGGGAGTTTTCCGTGGCTGTCCAGGCGGAGCAATATCCTTTGCCTTCGCCGCGGCTATGGCGATGTGTCGACTTGGTGTAACANGGGGGGAGGGAAACGGTGTTCATGGGTGGTGTTGCTGCCTGCGGCATCTCCTCATCCGAATCTGCAGGGGGCGTTACGGGCGTGGCAACAGTTCCAGTAGCGGTGGCGGCAGCAGCGGGTTTTTGGGTCGATGCTTTCTTCGCTTCGTCCATAGCTGCCCATTTTGCCCATTCCAGTTGCTTCAGGTACATGTATTGTTGTTGGGGACCAACAACGCTACCTGGACGAACGATGCGCATGAATGCGATGGCTTCACTGGCTGTGAAGCCGTATTTCCAGATGAGGTATGCGCCTATCAGGGTCCCGGTCCTCCCAAGACCAGCCTTGCACTGAGTGATCGCGTTAGTGAGCCCAGTCCGCCGAATTGATGACACGAAAACGTACGTGAACAGCAATGGCCCCTCCATCTTCAATGATTCGATCACAGGTGTCCAGGAAAGTGCGGACGATTTCATCCGTCGGATTTGTTCCATCGTCAAAGTAGAGCTCCATGTGGTCAATCCCACGGTCAATGAAGGTATTGCGGTCGTAGAGTTCGGTATTCAGTCGAATAACGAGTTTGACGTTGCGTTTCTCAAAGTAGTCGAGGCAGTTCTGGAAGGGGGGGGCTAAGCTTCCGTTGCAGGGCAAGATTGCTGCTCCCAGATGTGGAACGAGAGAGCGCTGCAGCGGGATTGGATTGGGCCTCTTTGGCCTCCCTCTGACTCCTCATCCATTCCTTATCCAGCGGTGATGCGAATGCGATAAACCCCGGAGTTAACCAGTTCCAGTCGCCATTTTCCACTTTCTCGTAATATTCGTATTCTTCCACGCTGAATTCGTTCATGTCACAGAGACCGTGCTGCATCGCCTTCCAAATACCCCAGAGACAGTCTTGGATGTTCAGGTTGAAGTCAGCGGGACCTCTGCCAGCGTCCCTAAAAGGCATGAACTGTAATTCTGCAATTGGATGGAAGGCCTCCCAAGGTGCGCGGCGCATTACAATCATCTAAATACGAATCAACATAAGATACTTTGTGGGCAGAGGGTACAAACTTACGACATAGAGAGCAATGAGGAGGGCAGCGTTGGCCTTCTTCTTTGGGTCATCAGAAGCGTAAAGCACCAGACGGTGATTTGCTAGTTCAGTATCCTGAAAATCGATTGGTTAACAACACGTGTAGGGGGGCGAGGTGGAAGCGTGTCTGACGGACCTCAAGTAGTTCGTGTATCAAGATGCAGGCCCTGTAGACCATGGCCAGGTTGAGGGGACCCCAGTCTTGATAAAATGAGAGGTACAAAAGCTGGTCGTCGATCGTGAAATAATAGTACAGGGCATGCTGGTCGTCGTCAGCGGAGGCGGAAGGGCCTCCGTGGGGTCTGGAGCGAATTGTGGGTGTGTTCTCTGGGTCCGCAGCCAGCTTGTTGAGCACCTNGGGGGCTCGGTGCTGGATGGGGAAAGGTGGTGAAGTATAGCCTGCGATGCAGCGGTGAGCGACGAGTGGCACGGAGACGGAAAGGAGAGATAGGCACCTGTCGCTAAAGGAACAGAGAGGCTCGCACTTTGGAGCCATTGGGGACGACGAGGAGGGGGGACAACGCGTCGGACGAGGGGAGAAACGGCGAAACGAGGCGCCAGGCGCTGAAGAAGCGATTTGGTTCTTGACCAACCCGTGTTCCTGCAACAGAACACGCCCCACACGTGATCCTCTTGTTTCGATGTTTGCCCTTGTTGTTCCCAAGCACCGCCTCCGACAAGCCGCCCGCGCGACGCGACGCGACTCGACGATTCCGCCAGGCCCAGGAACCAGAGACCGCAGGCCGTGAGGCTCCCTGAATATTTTCGCAGAGGTGCAGAGGCCGAGTGTCCTCGCTGGCTCTCTCTGAACACCCGCCATATCGACGCTGCGCCAGACGGCGTTCGGAATAGCGTGAGTATTTGTTCTTGTTGTTTCACGCGTCACGATCGCAGACCTCGCTCGCAGCTGCTTTCTCTCAGGAAAGGGCGTCGTTCTCCCGGTCCAACACATCTCTCTCCCCCCCAGCGTATGCCCGGCAGCGTCCATCATGCCTGAGGCTCAGATTTTCAAGGTACGCCCCCTCCATCTCCCCCGCCTCCTGACTAATCTCATCCGCCCGTACAGGCCACCTACAGTGGGATCCCCGTCTACGAGATGTATGTACCAACATATCCGAATCTTTCACCGTCTTGACCTTAGTTCCGTCCAGGATGTGCAAGGGCGTTGCAGTCATGAGACGCCGGTCCGACTCGTGGTTAAACGCGACCCAGATTCTCAAAGTGGCTGGTTTCGACAAACCCCAACGCACCCGTGTATTGGAACGCGAAGTCCAGAAAGGAGAACACGAAAAGGTACAAGGAGGCTACGGGAAATATCAAGGTACGGCGTCCGTCTCCATCGGTCGTACCACTTACAAAGGGATGCACAGGTACATGGATCCCCCTCGAGCGTGGGCTCCTGCTCGCCAAGCAGTACAACTGCGAACACCTCTTGCGTCCAATCATTGAATTCCAGCCTGCCGCAAAAAGTCCCCCTCTTGCACCCAAACATCTCGTCGCGAGCACGGCCAATCGACCCGCGCGCAAACCTTCTAACAGTGAGCTCGCGGCTGCAGTTGTCGGTACAAGGTCTTCCAAGAGACAGGTATCAGAAGTGGGCGAGGAATCCGACCGCGAGACAATGTCTATTCGGGGTTCGGAAGATGGCTCAATGACTCCCTCACCATCCGAAGCCTCATCAAGCTCCCGCACTCCCTCCCCTATCGGCAGTCCCGGGCCTTCGCATGGGACAAACGGGAGAGGCGATCTCCAGAACCCTCCCCATTTCCGAGGTCGATACATTCCACCCGCTGAAGAGCAGTACGAAGACATGTCTGAGGCTGGCTCCAACGCAGTCGGTGACCCTCGGTCGTACGGCGACCAGATCCTCGAGTACTTCATCTCTGACACCCACCAAATACCACCGGTTCTCATTAGGCCTCCCTCCGATTTCGATCCAAATATGGCTATCGATGACGACGGTCATACTTCGCTTCACTGGGCTTGCGCCATGGGCCGCGTACGAATAGTCAAGCTACTTCTCTCCGCGGGAGCGGATATATTCAAAGTCAACAAAGCGGGGCAGACAGCCTTGATGCGGAGTGTCATGTTCGCCAACAACTATGACGTTCGAAAATTCCCTGAACTCTATGAACTACTCCATCGTTCAACGCTCAACATCGACAATTCTAACCGAACCGTGTTCCATCATATAGTCGATGTAGCCATGTCCAAGGGAAAGACGCATGCCGCGCGTTACTACATGGAGACGGTGCTCGGCCGCCTTGCCGACTATCCAAAGGAATTGGCAGACGTTATTAACTTCCAGGATGAGGACGGAGAGACGGCGTTGACCATGGCAGCACGGTGCAGGAGCAAACGTCTCGTGAAACTCCTCATAGACCACGGCGCAGACCCTAAAATTGCCAACCACGATGGCAAAAGTGCTGAAGATTACATCCTCGAGGACGAACGCTTCCGTTCCTCTCCAGCCCCACCCTCGCGTGCGCCCGCCATGTCATATAGAAATTCGCATGTCGCGTATCCTCCTCCCAATGCCCCTCCTACCTATGCTTTCGCCCCTGCCAACCACGAGCGACCCCCTCTCCACCATTCCGTTGCTGCACAACGCGCAAGTACGCGTTCTATCAACGACATGGCCGCGATGTTGGACAGTTTGGCTGCATCTTTTGATCAAGAACTTCGCGACAAGGAACGAGACATGGCCCAGGCTCAAGCGCTGCTAACAAACATCCAAGCCGAAATTCTCGAAAGCCAAAGAACAGTCAGTCAGCTTCGGACGCAAGCAGAAAATCTACCACAAGCGAAGCAAAAGTTGCAGGATTTGCAGCAGAGCTTGTCTGAAAAAATGGGGAAACGATATCGTTTGGGCTGGGAGAAATGGGTGAAGGACGAAGAAGCGCGGGAGAAAACGGTTCGAGATGCGGCGAATGGGGAATTGGCTCTCACACCTGCGACGGCGACGTTCCAGGTCGAAGAAGATGGCGAGGGAGAGATACTTGTGAATGGAGAAAAGATGAAAGGGAAGCGGAAAGCGCAGAGTCAGCAAGAGTCTATCAATGACTTGATTATGCTGCATTCCAATATCCCCGCAGATCCTGGGGCTTTGCACCGGATGTGCGAGTCGCTACGGGGAGAGGTCAATCAGTATAAGAAAAGAAGGAAAGTCATGTTCGATGAGTTGGTGACGTTCCAGGCGGAGACGGGGACTAGTGGAAAGATGAGCGAGTATAGGAGATTGATTAGCGCTGGGTGTGGAGGTGTCGAGCCAGCGGAAGTTGATCAGGTTCTGGGCATGCTTCTTGAGGTGAGTTTTCTCCACTTTCCTTCGCACTGGGACTTGACACTCATACCATTATACCAGACCCTTGAAGCAGAAGACCCAAATTCCTCCGCCTGGAGCAGTGGAGGGTCAAAGACGCAAGCTGTGGTTGCGGGTTCATAGCGCTGGATTTTTGCAATTTTTNCTGTGGCTATTTATTGTTAATACCGGTTTCATATGTAAAATAACGTGTAACTGCTTCAAGACCTTGAATGAATTCTTCTTACTTGAATTCCTCTCGGTTGTCCGACGCGACGAGTTCGACACCTACGTCAATTCCGGCTTGGTCACGTGCTCGTAATTTTTGGCGTTCTGCTGTCGCGGTTTCGGTGACGGAACGACTTGCCAGGTGCCTCCGACGTCGACCACCACCACCACCTCACACCCCTTGACGACCATACGGGGGCGAGCATCTCAATATGTCTCTCAAGTACTTTACACGTCGCACAGCTATTGACGCGACAACAACAAGCCCGTACCTCACCAACCTTAACCACCTTCGCACCATCCCCAAGTCATGGCTGAAGCGCCGGTCAATATACGACCCCAAGCTCAAGTCTGTTAGAACACCAGATCGAATTCGGTACTGGAACATCGTGCCTGGTGACCAGATTCGCGTTCGGGGGGGACAAAACCAACGCATTGCATGAGGTGCTTAGTATCAACAGGCTGAGCAATCGTGTGTTCGTCAAGGGCGCTGCCAATGTATGTTTTATTTCTCTATGACCCGTGGTTACTGGCTCAATAAGCATATTCTAGAGCGGAGACGAGAACAAAATTGCGCATACGAAGAACTTCCATTATTCTCGGTGCCAGCTGTTTGTTGGCAACTACGAGTTCCCGTCGTCGGATGGGTTGGGGAAGGATGTTGTCCCGTACGTCGACGCGCATCTTTTCTCTACTTCATAGCTTATTCAAACCTCGTCTAGTGTCTTTGCTCAGCGTGTTGCAGCGTCGAGACCTCAGTGGAATCTTCTGAGGGGTCGGTTTGTCTGGAACCGTTTTGCGTCAAAAACCTTCCCGAAGATTCCCTGGGAGACGGGTCATGTTCAAATCCCTTGGCCAAAGGCTGAGAGACCCACTTTGGCTGAACGTACGTTGATGCGACTTTGCTGAGCTTTGACCTTACCTCTAACTGTACTGCTTCCTCGTTCAGCCACGAGCTACGACACACCGCTCGAAGTCGTCACCAAGCTGACCTACGAAGTTCCGCAAATCCGGCAGTCGCTGAATGGACCTCTTCCCCGGCCCCCTTTAGAAGACGAGTACCTGACCGCGTTGTATAACCCGGGATACAGTGCCGGCTTTGGCAATGCCGCCGCTCCTCTTGAAGTTTACCTCGAGAAAGAGCTTTCCAACCCTCATGCTCGTGCGAAGAAGCAGCAACGATGGAAGGCTCGCATGGCCAGCGAGAAGGCGCGTCTCGATGAAATCATTGCTGAGGAGAAGAAGCATATCAACGGACGCACTGAGCGCGAGGCGCGTGCTGAGGCTGCCTTCCGATGGAGGCAGGAGCTCAAGGATAAGCAAGAGCTGCAGAAGAAGATGAGGTGGAAGGACAGGATGGCGGACGTTAATATGATCAGGAAGGCGCGGAAGAAGGTGAAGAAGGAGGAGAGGCATCGTCGCAAGTTGACTGAGCTCGTGCTTGCTGATGAGCCTAACCAGGTTGTCCCCAAGGACGTTTAGATTTGGTCGGTTGTCGTACCTGTTATTTGTTGAGAGTAGTATAGCGTTCTAATGTCAGTAATACTTAAAAGCACCTCTCGACTAACAAATGGGATTGATATTGAGGATTTGTTGAATTGTAGTCATGTTTCGCAACATTCAGGCTTTCTGACAAGCTCACGAACGCGGGGCTCTATTTATGGCCGCCACTACTCGGATGAGGTGACCCTCCACTCTTGAACTTTGACCACCACCCACTCTCATTCTCTTGCACACCAACGTCCGTCAAGCCTTTCGGACTCGATACTGCAAGAGGACACGTGCATATTGATACCATGCCCGTTTCACCGGACTCACCTCAGGCCCTGTATCATTCGGTCCCTCAACTGCCGGAAGCCTCGAGCTCGGAGATAGCGTTGGGAGGAGAGGAAGAATCAGATGAGCCACACGACATACCCTCTGCGCTCATTGACCCCAAAGTCAAGTGGATTCACTTCATCTTGGGAGCTGCGGTGCTTCTGCCATGGAATGGTGAGTCGGTCGTTCCGTGTCAAGGGGCGCTAAAACCGAACGTTATCGTCAGTTGTTATCACCGCCATGCCCTACTTTCTCTCCCGACTACAGGGCTCGCCGCTGAAGACGACGTTTGGGTCCTACATGACGACCACATTTACCCTCTCCAACTTCATCTTCCTCGCCCATGCCACCGTGACGTCTAAACACGTTAGTCCGCCTAATCCTAATGAAGTAAAGGGCTATCGCTGATTGGTTACTACAGACCAGACCATCTGGAAGGACACGTTCTATGATCCTATGGCTAACGGTGCTCAACGCCCTCCTCACAATCAGCACTTTCTTTGTCCCAACGCCTGGACTATTTGCTATCTTCGTCCTATTCAATGGAGCCGCTCAATCGGCAGCAGGAGCCTATTTCCAGACTTCTCTCATAGCAGTGGCGTCCCTCTTCGGCCCGTCTGCAGTACAGGCCATGATGTCTGGGCAGGCAGCAGTTGCTGTCGCAGTCAGTGGAGTACAGGTCATCAGCTCCGCCACCTCGGTCATAGGCAAACCGAGCAGCTTTGTCGGAGATGGTTCGGCGGAGGAAAAGGCGGCGTTCTTTTTCTTCCTGTTGTCGACGGTCTTYCTCGTCCTGAGCTACCTTGCTCACGAGCACCTCATCCGCATGCCCTTGTATGTTCATGTGGCTGGAGCCTTGGAGCAAGAGACGGCCAAGATTAGTTTGCGCAGGGGGTCTGACGATGAACAGCATCGATCGCTCTCCCGAGCGCGCAGTGAAGTTATCGAAGAAACCACGAATGTTCTCCGAATTGCTAAAGCGAACGTGCAATATGAAATTGCTGTCGCGTGTGTCTTCATGATCACTCTTGTAAGTTKTATGNTTTTTTTCATGTATCGTACTGTCCCCTGACCCCTTCTTCTTCTCCGTAGTCCGTCTTCCCACCGATCACCCTATCGATTAGACCAACAAACCCCGCTACACACCCGCTATTATTTAGCGCAATCCACTTCCTCGTTTTCAACATGGGGGATTTCTTGGGGCGATATGCGTGTTCTTTCCCATTCATGCTGATTTGGTCCGGCAACCGCCTCCTTACCATATCGATAGCGAGGGTTCTGTTCATTCCAATCTTCCTCCTGTGCAACATCCAGCGAGGCTCAGTTCCTGACCCAACTCAGCCCGCGCCCTTCGTCAATTCRGACATCCTATTCTTCCTCATYCTCTTCAYATTTGGTTGGTCGAATGGTTATACTTCGAGCTTGTGTATGATGGCTGCRCCCTCTRTYGAGCATAAYCCAAAGTTGAAGGGTCGGGTAGCAGACGTTGACGTTGCAGCCACTGTGGCAAGTTTCTGTCTCGTYGGGGGCCTGGTGTTGGGTAGTGTCTCAAGCTTTGCAGTACGAAGTGCGATTTGTGACTGTAATCCATTCACTCTTTAACTCTTACACATAAATTATCGTTTTGGGGACATATGTGTGCTATGAACTATCTACATACTGTTTGAATAATATAGAATGCTACGSATGGAGCATCGAATGGAGGAAYCTCGAAATGGCTATAGTACACGGTGAGTGCGTAGGCCTCCCGATGAAAATGACGGAACGGTATACAGGTGAAGAAGGTCACAAGRGTCCCAATGTTTTGGCGCATGGTAGGCAGCGGTATCAGACTGCCATTTTCCTTATCCTCGCTTCTATTAAAACGCGGACACTGTCCGCACGCAGACAGCTGACCTGGCACCCCRTTTGAAATTGGTAAAATTCGATCGATGCAAGTTACCCTGCGGATTGCTCAGCAATCAGCGTGTTGATAACATTGGCTGCCACACTCCGTAGGTCACCTCTTCGAGGTGATGGAGCACGACTCGATCCCAGAGAATAGGAATAACGTTGGCCTGATTGATTCTAATTTGAGTACTGAGGGGCAACTTGGGAAGCGAGGGAACTTACCTGAAGATAGTGAACACATGCTCTTGATACTCGCCTAGCGAGAGTTTCGAGATTGACTCGTCGATCCCATCCGTCCARCGGAATTTCGTAGGTCAGAGAATTATACCCAGCCCACTTTTAAAACGAGATCAGCATAGTTGGAGGTGACAAGAGCAAAAAACGTTCGCATACCTTGACCTTGAGCAGAATCCGCCGATGGTGGTCGGAGTGGAGGTCGTGGAAGGAGTAGGAGTCGTTATTTGATAGCCTGACACGGGACTGAGCCTCGTCCAAGCCGATTCCACCCATGAGAGTGCCCTTTCGCTTGAACTTGATTCGGTGGCCGGTACCGCGGCGGAATCCATCCACACCGGGTAGGGACATTAAAGAAACGGCTGAGCCGCGCCGTGAGCGGGGTAGAAYTGGGGTCATAGGAGCAACAGGGTAGCCTCCGCCCATGTCATAGTCATAGGCATCGAGTCGAGGATCATAATCCTCGTAT
This sequence comes from Candolleomyces eurysporus, assembly GCA_027579435.1. NCBI lineage: Eukaryota > Fungi > Basidiomycota > Agaricomycetes > Agaricales > Psathyrellaceae > Candolleomyces > Candolleomyces eurysporus. The sequence continues at coordinate 90,206 of JANBPK010000742.1, read as the reverse complement.
TCTTTCAYGAATGTTAGACCATGTGGGYGYTCCATCTGGACAACACACATACCTGGTCCAGTCAGACGGTGGCTTACTGGCACCAAAGCGTTTGAAGGCGCTCCGTACATAGAATATGAGCCGCCGTGCGGGTACTGCAAGAAGCAAGATAAGTCGTTTCCCTTGCAGATGAGGGACGAGACGACGTACCGGGTCTGAAGCTGCATGCATGACTGGGGCATGGTCATACATCCCATAGTTGCTGCCATATGACATAGAGGCTCTGCGAGAGAGCGAGCGAGAAAAACCGTCGTAGCTCGGAGCGTAAGCCATAATGTGGTTGGGTAGAAGGGAAAGAAAGCTAGGGAATCCTTATTGCGCTTCGTGTTATATAGTCGGTCGCAGCCCGCCAGACTAACCGATACGGCGGATTGGGTCAGTTTCTCCTATGGAACGTGGTTGTGATGGAGCCATGACCTCGAGGACATGTCGCAGTCAGGGATCGTGCATTCCCAACCTCCCCGCACGGAGCCAACGTCCAGGATCCGGCTGGCCCTAGCTTAAGCAGACGTAACCCCACCGCTAAATTTAGTAGAATGCTATGCCGATATGACATCTAGACAGATGGATTGAGGGCAGCATATTCCGGCAAATTCTTCCTTCAAGATAAGCCTGGACTTTCAGGGTTTCAGGCTTCGTCTTGAGCCTTCTTTCACCAAAAGTAGATATACGTAGAGTTCTTAGCGATTAGGAAATGTTTCATCCAACTCCTTGCGGATATGTCTGTCACGAACTCCAGCAAAGCCTTTGTCCAAGTCACAGGAAGCAGAAAGCAGCTGGTAGCAGGGAAGGCTGCCAGTGACGATCCAGATGGTCTGAGCCGAGTCGTCAACAATGAAGGCCTGGAAGCTGCGGTGAACGAGCTTCAGTTTGAATACCAGACTGCAGTCATAAGCCGACGTTAAGGCAGAACACGAGTAAACGGTGCAGCAGGCAGCAAGCAGGCCACGGAGGTGGCGGTGGCAATTGGTCAAGCGCGTTTTGAGTTTGTTGCCCAAACACGACCACAACATTTCCCTTTTCGTCCATCTGAACCTCCGTACCTTCCCCTCTTAGTTAGACTCTTGTAGATAGAGCTCTACTACGCAAAAACAGTTCATGCCGATCCATTTACAACGGTTTCAAGGACGGCTCTCAGCCGTTGAATAGAGCGGCAACTTTGATTGGCTCTGATTCTCGAGCAGTCTACATAGTATATCGAACTGGCGATCAACCTGGCCTCGGAAGACTACTCCTTGGAAACTTACACACACACTACTGTTCGTAGGAAACTTCACCTCTTCAATGTACATCTTGCATACCTGGGCTAAGCGCTTAGGAGGTAAGGGCGAAGCATCCTATACGGTCAGCATCGAAGCCGATTCCGCGATCGACTCGGCCAGTTGTGCTACAATTGTTTTCCTTGGGTGATTCGCAGTGGCCGACACTCTGGCGCCTCTCCTCGCTCTCTACGTCTCTAGTCACAATGGCGAATCAGAAGATTCTCCTTGAGAGCATAAAAGGCGATGTCGTGAATCCGGATAGCCCCGACTACAACGCAGCTTTGGCGAGATGGGCCACCAATGCCAATGCTGAGCGAAACGCCAAGGTGGTTGTCTTCGTCAAGGACGCTCAAGATGTCGCCATCGCATTGAAATATGCGAAGGAGAATAGTCTTTCAGTCGCCGTTTGAGGGGGTGGACACAACGCTGCAGGTGCTTCATCTGTGGAGAATGGCCTGGTTATCGATCTCTCTCGTTATATTAACACTGTCCGCGTCGACGCCGAGAATCGACTTGGGTATGTCGGTGGTGGCACTGTCTGGAAAACGGTCGACACAGAGGCAATCAAACATGGTTTAGCCACTGTTGGAGGAACTGTGAACCACGTAAGTTTCGCCCTTTTAAAGTTCCCCAGTTGCTTACTTTGTTGGTTGTTAGACTGGAGTTGCCGGGTATGTCGAGCACATCTCTACACCCTGTTCATATTCGGTTCTGATGTTGGCAGCCTCACGCTTGGCGGTGGATATCGCTGGCTCGCCAATCGGTATGGACTGCCAACCGATAACCTTCGTCAGGTGCGCTTTCATTTGCAACCCCATCTCTTTTACTCAATTGTTCCCCAGGCCACTGTTGTGACGGCTGATGGGTCTATCTTGGCTGTGAATGAAAAAGAGAACCCGGACCTGTTCTGGGCCATCCGTGGAGGCGGGTGCAACTTTGGAGTTGTGACGGAATTTGTTTTCCAACTTCATCCCCAGCGAAAGACGGTGTTCGCAGGGAAGGTGATCTATGCCCCGAATTCTCTCAAGAAGATTGTCGAGGTAACGAAGACCTGGTGGCCAAATGCGGGGGAGAATGAAGCAATGTGCCAAATCGCTTCCGTGGATCCAGAAGGTCGTGTAAGTTGCCCTGCATACGTTCTTAGCATTTGTCTGAGGCTCAATCCACCGCAGCCTATCATGGAACTGCTGCTGTTCTACAATGGGTCTGAATCTGAAGGACGCGCCAACTTCAAGGAGTTCCTCGACATCGGTAGGCTCATGGTGCGCTGCTGAGAACCACACTAATAAAAGCATACGTTGCACAGGACCTATTGCCGATATGGCTAAAGAAATACCATTTGAAGAACTCAATGGGCTGCAGGTGCGTAGACCGTATCGACCAGATAGTTCGCAGTAATGACCCAGGAGATCAGAACGAGCAATCTAAGCCTGGCCTAGGAGCGTACTTTAAGGGCATTTCGCAGAAGGTTCCGGATTACTCTTCCACCCTAACGGTATTGCTGGAAGCAGGGAAGATCGCGCAAACCCAGAAATTCACTCCAAGTATCATTTATGAGTACTTTCCCTTGCACAAAGTCAACGCCGTACCAATTGATGCCACTGCGTTCCGTCGAGAGTTGACGCCAAACATCCTACTTATTCTTGCTTGGGATGGAGGCAAGGAAAGAACGGAGGAGGCTCGATCGACTGCCCAGAAGCTAATCGATATCCTCATTACGGGGCAGCGCGGGTTATCAAAGTCAGAGGAATTCGGTTACACTAATTACGGTTAGTGCATTTGCAGCCTTGAACTTGTGGTGCTCCCGAGAGCTTACCCTGTTTACAGACATGGAGGCTGCTTCAGCCGAGGTTCGTAATACAGCAGGAAGTGAAGAGAGGTCTAAACTCGCGTTCGCTTCGAACTATCCTCGCCTGCAGCAAGTCAAGAGGAAGTATGATCCGGAAAACGTTTTCAATCGCTGGTTCCCTATCGTCCCGGCTGCATGATTGCCTAGAATACAAACGGACGCCATAGTTGTGGGCTTCTAGGATTGAATTCCCTGTTCTCTTTCACCTGTCCCCGTGTCGTTTATCCGATTTCCAGGGCTTTGGTGAGCGTGTGTCTGATACTTTCTCAATACCACGAACGTGTATGTTATTTCGGAATAGTTAATCGGGGCCGCAACTGCTGTCCCTCAATGAGCTTCCATTACTGGGGGGNTTTGAGCCTCAGGGACGCCGAATAACCCAAGAGCTGGCACGATCCTGGAACCAGGAAGCACTAGACATGTCACTACAGGTCCGGACCGTTTTCATTGACATTCCGCTGCGCGTCGAACTACACTGGTCCGCAGGCTGAGAAGTTGTCGAGACCACTCGAGCGACATATGACGTCATGGAAGATGCTGATACATAGGTCCTGCACCCGGACATCTTTCTCTTATCCACTCGAACGCAGCACTACGAGATCATGACATTGACCCGGAGCGAGCTCCTGAAAGCTGCTGTAACATTTTGCACGTCTTTCTCTCAAGGCAAAGATGTAGAAAGCATCTTGGCTCTTTTCTCAACAACCCACCCAGTCACTGCGGTTGAACACGGAGACCCGTCCCTCGCTCCATTCCTCGGCAGAACTTTCGAAGGCAAAGAAGGAGTGAAGCGTTACTTTGAAGTCATTGGAAGCTTGCTATCTTACAAGAACATTTCCTTTGGGGAACACGTTGTAGATGCAGAGGAGAGAAAAGTCGCGGTGAAGGGAAAGGGAACGTTCACATGGATTGAGACTGGCAAAGCCTGGGACGAGACCTTCGCCTATGTCCTTGACTTTGACGAAAATGCCAAGTTGACTCGATACCAGATATGGTCAGACACAGGGTCGGCATATCTTGCAAGCAAAGGTGGTGTGGAAGGGCAGGTAAGCATGCAGTTTTAATGCACGGTTTTGCCGAAGCTCATCCGTAGTGCCTATTAGTAAAAATATGTACATCATTAGTGAAAGTGAATTGGGTGTATTACTTCACAAATGCCAGGCTAAGCCCCTAACTTTGCGACGCGTTGATGAGTTTGGCAATGTTGTTGTGATTTCCATAAACGCGCTTGTCACAGACACCGCGTCGTCACGCTGCTGAGCTGAGTTTGTCACCGCTGCCAGCATCCTTGTAACAATTCCCTTTACCGTATGCTGCAGCAAGCATAACCGTTATCCCCTCTCTCAGCATATCTCTGAGCTATATTTGCCTCCCATTTATACCCCTCCTCTTTCTTGATTTCAAACATGGCACTTCATGCAGAATCCTCCATCGTGGCCGACTCTACGCTCACTTCATCGCCTCAGCAATCCTCACCACCCGTTAAACGCGCAGCGCGCACCTATGGTCGAAAACGGAGCCCAGCACCACAAAACGACGCGTCTTTCTCTTCCAATCCGTCGGATGCACCATCTGGTTCGAGCGTTTTTCGTACCGCACCTCCCCAGCTGCAGGAATCTATCCCTTCGACCTCTGACAACGAGGGTGGAAATCAATCCGACAGCTCGCATGCTTCAAGTACAGGCGAGCCCTCTGGAAAGTACCAATACAGTTGGAGAAGGCAGCTCGATGCGATAGACAGAGATTCGGATGAAGAGGATGCTGCTACTGGAGAGTCACCGACCGACGCCAAGTCCGATGCCANCCGTTCATGGGGGCGCCTTTGGCTTTGGAGAATCGTCACTATTATTCGACGACAAGAAAAATGATAGAAGACCGAGTCCTGCCCCCGCCGTTGACGACGTTTTTNGGTAATTCCGTCGATCGTTCACGCGCTGGTCCCAGCATTCTCGACCGGAAAGGGGCTCCAACCGCTCGAAACAAGAAAAACGGTGGACGGGCTATTGTCCATGACTCCGACTCCGAAGCTGAACAGCCAACCACATCTCCCATTACCTCGCCGGTACCAGGCCCTGCCTTTACCCCAGGCTCTCGTCAGGCCTCAACGCCGCCAACGTCCGACACTGGAATGCCTGTAGCGAAAAANCAGGCTCAAAGGAAAACACAAAGCATCGATTGACTCTCGCAGGAGTGTACCACCGATTGAATTCACCGAAACACTCCCCACACACCACGACAAACACAAGAGCGAACCCAGGAAGAAGACACAGGTAGCGCAGTTCATTCTTGCTCCGCCTTATTACGCTAACAAATTATCAGAGAGTCACTAAGGCAGATAAGGTGGAAACGGTGAAGGCACGAGCGCGCATCGCCGTTGACCGAAAACCTGCCATTCCACGTGCTGAGAAAGAGCCCAAGTTTTCGTTAGCTGGCCTTTTTACTTCGATGTGAGTCCATTGTATAAAATCTAAGTCTGGAGTCTGGAGCAATATGTTTCATTTGACAGTGGTGGCAAACCAGACTCTCCCTTGAAGGAGTCTACGCTCCCTTCCGACGATCCTATCAACTCCTTTTCTTCTCCGGAAACGCGACCGGTTTCACCTGGCCTTCCTATTCACTGGACACCTTCTCCCTTGCCAGAACCCGCGCAACCTTCTTCACGATCCGCCCTCCCTAACCCTCCACCACTGGACTCCGATGACGAACTCCCCACCACAAGTAAAATTCTTGCAGATGCAAAGAAGGCTGCAGAAGCTTCTAAGAGGGACGAGCTCATAAAGCGCAAGTATCAAGCTTTGGAGAAAAAACAGTCACGCCCAGACGAACACGACAGCGACGATGACTTGGAAGTCGTCGATGCCCCCATGAACGGTGTCGCAGGACGCAAGCTGGAGGCGGAGCATTCGAGCGCCACCAAAAAGTTTACACATACTCGCAAAGTGCAGATGCAGCTTGCAGGTATTCACCCAACCAAGACTCAGGCGTCCACGTCTAAGCAAACGAAAGTACCGCCCATTGGTCGCGACCAATTCGAGCAGCAGCTCTGGAAGAAGGTCCAAGAATCTCGCGAACATACGGTCAAGCAGAAGCAAGAGGAATGGCAGGCTATTGGAGGAACTTTGAAGGAGACGGTCAAGGTGGAGGAAGACCAAACGGAAATCGTCAAGAAATTGGCTGCTAAAGGTTTGGAGGCCGCCGAGGCCCAAGGAGCTGGACAACAGTACGAGGATAGCGATGACGATAGCGACGAGGACTGGAATCCAGAAGAACGAGGCTCGGAGGAAGAGCCAGACACATCCGCGACCATGGACGTCCAAGACGGAGTCGATGAAGACGTAGCTATGGTTAGCGAAGTGGAGGATCAAGATGTGGCCGAAGACGATGAAAACGACGAAAACGACGAAAATGTCCATAACCCTCGGGCGGTCCGTCGATCCGTTAAAAACATCGTTGACTCTGACGACGAGAACGACGAGAATAATCCCAATCAGCAGGTGCAGAAGAGGCGCCCCTTGGCGTCCCTGCCATCTTCCAGCTTCGGAGAGGATGAATTCGGGATGGATATCGTTCACGATGGCCCTACACCATCAACAGATGATCGGAGTGACGAAGGAACCGACAAGGAGAACGACACAACCCTCATGTTCGACCGAAGTGACGACAAGGAAAATAAAGCGGTAGTACGTTTTGGTCCCTTCGGCCTACGAAGAGACGACACCCTCGAGCTTGACTTGTCCGAACCTCGACGGCCGTTCCAAGAGCTTCCCTCCCCCGATACGCCCAAGGCGTTCCAGGTGGGCAGAGCGAGCCTGACAGAGATGTTCGAAGCCCAGTTGAGCGAGTCTCGACGAACTCCAGACCTATCGCCTGGGCCATCGTTACAACCATTTGTGGAAGGCTCTTCAAAAAAGGGCGCCGGCGGCTTCTCCCAGTTCTCGGACGATGAAGGCACGCTCCTCGGCAAGTCGACCTCGAGCAATGGCGACCTGTCCGACCTGTTCGACGTCACGACGCAGAAACTGGACGCCAAACCTTGGTCCCCCGAAGGAGGTTTGGCGGCGGCCTTCGTTGAGAAGGTGAGCGCATATTCACCCTTCTTGTTTGCAAAGCAAACTAATTGTTCTGCTAGCCACTGTTTGGACCCAAGAGCTCGGCCAGGAAAGACGACCTCGGTCTAACCCAGGATATTGTTGTTGGCAAGTCGTTCGAAATCAAAGAGACCCAAATCCGCAAAGCGGACGCTGTCTTTGAAAAGGAGCAGGAGTACCTCCTGGACGCTGCTTTTGAACCAAAGACGACGAAGGAGGAGTTGTATGTCAACGAATATGGGTATGTCGCATATCCGCTGGGTCATGCGCTCATGCTAATGCTGTGTAGGTTCTTGACGCAGACCCGTCCCAATGTCGAGGATCCAGAGATCTACGTGCCCCCGTCTCCAACCCAGGTAGCGAGTCGGCGGATGTCGATGGCGCTCGCGACGCCGCAGGACGAGCGAGGCACCCAGAGGTCTCCATTAGCCACCCTTTCACTGACAGACCCAACCCAAGGGGAATCCCCTGTCGTTGGACGACTGAAACGGCTCAGGAAGCGCAGCCTATCACCCTCTGATCGCGCCTCTGCCTCCCTTCAAATCAAGAAGAATGCGTTTGATCTGCTTCGGACTGGTGCGCAACAGCCAGAGCGGTATAAACGAAGGAAGCTGGAAGCAAGCGAGTTTGTGGTCGATCAAGCAGAGGAATCTGATGATGAGGGAGGGTTCTGGGGTGCTAAGAAGAAGAAGCCAGATGACGATGAGGAAGAAGGGGAAGATATGGATCGAAACCTCGAAACATTGGTGGACGATCAAGAGATGGACGCCGAGACGCTGGCGGAGCAACTCGTTTACGAGAAGTTCAAGTAAGTCTGCGCAGACTAGCTGCTAATGGTAATGGAAATTGACACTTCTCAACAGGGAGGACGAAGCTATAACCGATAAAAAGATTGAAGAGGAAGCGCAGGCCATTATTCAGGGTGAACGGCGTACCAAGAAGAAGCATGGAGGTTTTCTGAGCGACGATAGTGGTGACGAGAGCGAGGCCGACGATAATGCCCGACTTCGGCGAAAGATGCACAGAAAGAACAAGAAACGAGAAGATGTCGAAGCTCTCGGTGGGTCAATAGGTTGTTCCTCATGAATTGGTGTGACTAAAGCTGCTTGTCCAGAACACAATCCTCAGACGAAATCTTTTGCTGAAACGTACAAGGCAACATTGGTTGTTGACGATGAAGACTTTGCCCACCTTGCAACGGATCACACGCAGTCTGTCCTCGATCAGCTTACCGTTCCTCAGGCTGGGGAGGAGGAAGACGACGGCGACGAAGAAATGGGAAATGAGGATGATGAAACCCAGCCCAGATCCTTGGACGTCTCCGAGTTCAAACGCATTCTGGATGAACGCAGAGCCCACGGGAACCTCTCCGTATGTTTCACGATGCTTCTTTACCGCGTTTGGTTGGCTGATTGTTATACAGGAGGATGATGGCGTGGATTATAACGACACCGCCTGGATAGACAATGAAGACGAGGAAGATAACAAACCTCTGGTGAAGACCGTAAAAACCGCGAGCAGGAAGACGAATCGACCTGCGCAGCGGGGTCTAGATCCCTCGGCTTTCGATGACGGATTCGAAGTAAGTGACGGCATTCGGTTACGCGGGTTTAGCGCTGACATTGTCACCAGGATGGAAATTTGATCCCCAACAAGAGAGCTGATGGACGTCATCAGCAACAGTCATGGGCGAAACGAGAGAGCCGCAACCGTAACACTGCGACTGCCCGGTCTGTAGGCGCTGCAGCGGTAACTGGACTTGCTCGAGCAAAGACCGGGGGTGGCTCGTTGCGACAGCTTCCTAAAAACGCGCCTGCGACCACGGCGGATAAGGTCAAAGCCGGGGGACTCAAAAAGGCCGAGAGCGTCCTTATCTCCAAGCTTGACAAATCTTCGCGCTTCGCTGACACCAGTTAGATGTTTTCAGAGCATCCTCTTCTTCTCCATGGATCAGACGGATAGTGTAGTAATAGATGGCATCGAATGTTCGAGTGTTCTGTACTAGTAGTTTACACGTTAATCTATATTCCTGTTCGTGAAATGGAAGGGGGTGGGCGAATCGACGAAAGCGTGAAGACGCAGGCGAAGGGGCGTTAGGGGTACAAAGGATCCAGGGATTCACAGCGGGGTATCACGGTAATAGCACCAATAGTAAGATGTCATAAAGTACGGGAAGCGAAATGGCGTCAGTGGTACTGCTTGGCGGAGAAGGGCCGTCCGAAGCGCATCCAAGACGTTTTTTGTCGTGACTGGGGAACACTGTATGATCGTGACACCTGGCGTGAATGTGAGGAACTTCGTCGCCGTCGGTTGCTCGTTTGAATCTGCGAATACTGGGATCAGGGGCGGTTTGCAGCGTTGAACGTAAGTGTCCATACCTTCTGTCTTAACAGGATGAGTTTCGCCATGTTTGCTGGCGGGCCGCTCTCGCGGAACGGGTTGCCTAAGCGCGAATACCGAAATGAGCTTGGCCACCAAGACACAGACCAGAGACAAACGTACGAGATGAAACCAGCATATACCCAGCCTCATGAGCGTCGAGCGCGTCGTCGCCCGCCATTATTACGACCCAAATAGCAGGCAGGCAGACGTAGACGAAGAGGAGGGCGGCGAGGGAGCTCAGGAAGAGAACCGCGAACATGGTCGCTCAGGCGCGGACGGCGCTGCGATGCGAAACCTCCAGAGTTGCGGGGAGATGGAGGTCGGTGGTGAGGGGGAAATGGCAACGCTGGGAGGAATCGAACGTTGAATCCGTTGGGGAATGCGCGACAAATATAATATAATCCCTTGGATTACAAAATTGCGTGATGTCTGATATTTGATTCGCGGGACTTGCCGAGCTGCCCTTTGGCCCCCACGACGATGGCTGGGCTCCTGTCGACCGTCACCGTTGCCAGCGTCGGACTCACCTGCAAAGCTTTCCTCAAGCTGGGCTTCTGCGACATCCAGGTCCATGGTTTAAATACCCTGGTCGACGCTCTAGAAGCAAATGGAAGGCCTGTCGTAACCGGTAAGTTCTCGCCATGACTGGCCTCCATTTCGCCTTCTCACAATCCCCATCACATTGCCAGTGTCCAATCATATATCAACGTCCGTATCGCCTCACTTTATCACAATATCTGTATTCACACCGCGTATCCAGTCTGGATGATCCCTTGACCTGGGGAATTCTGCCTACAAGGTTCTACTTTAACTCGCGCACAACGCGGTGGGCCTTAGGGGCCTCTGACATCATATTCACCAATTCGTGAGGTCCACTATCAAACCCTTGTCTGGCCCGGATGTCTGACGAGCTTGTGTGTCTCCGCGGCAGTTAGTCTGTTCTCAAACTTCTTTCGCCTCGGACAAACCATTGAGACCTTTCGCGGACAGGGGATCTACCAAAAAGCGGTGGACTCCGCAATCCATAAATTAGATGATCGGGGTTGGGTACTGATCCTTCCGTCTCCTGTTTCGCGGATCTAGCTGACCTTTCTTCTGCCCAGGTGCATCTTTTTGGTGAAGGCAAGATTAACCAGCCTACAACTTACCCCATAGACACTCATGGTGTGGCTCGGTTACCTCGGTTTAAATGGGGCGTGTAAGTACTCCTCTTTTGGCCAAGTTATCTGCCTCTGACTCTAGCCTCAGCGGTCGCATACTCATGGAAAGCTCGCACAACCTTCCTATCGTCATCCCCATGTGGCTCACTGGATATGAACGTTTGATGCCCGAAGGTCGGCCCTTTCCTCATAAGTATCTGCCTCGTCTAGGCACTCGTTTGAGCGTCACTTTCGGAGACCCTATACCTGCTGAACAGCTCAGAGAAGCGATCTCTCTGAAGACAACCGAAAAAGATGCTAGAATCCAGGTTACCTCCCTTGTTCATGACCATGTCGAGAACCTTGGGCGTACGGTCTCCGGAAATCTGCTGGCCACGCCAGAATAAATTATTTTCGGCATAGAGAGTATTGTACTGACTAGAATTATAGCAAATATACCAGAGTTGCGCATAACTAGGAAGTACGCCCGATCGTTAGTGGTGTTCCGCCTCCAATGGTTCTCCGCTCGCGAGTGATGCAAGCGAAGCTGCTACGCTTTGACACTGCGACATGATGAACGTCTCTGTCTGTCCTGGATAATACCAAGCGCATACGGCCTACACATCGAGATGAGTACACTGACAGGCTTCTAAACGGTCGGGAAGGGTGCCTCACGATCATGACATAGAATGATACCATTGTCGCGCCTTCGGCCCAGTTCGTTTTTGCGTCTGCGGTCACATAATTGACGATGAAGCATGCCCCAATCACGATGGCAACTTCGAAGAAGTCTAGAGATTATGTGTCACCCCGAGTCGGGACATTTGAGTTTCGGATGGTGAGAACACTCACCGAAAAGCAGTGTCATCGGCCTCCCAGTCCACCATCCCAACAAAACGAAAAACGGCATCCAGAACAGCAGGAATTGAATGCTGAGGTCGATAGCCCTTGCCTTGGCCAAAGTACTGACAGGGGCTGGCTCCTTGAAATAATGYCGTAGCAAGCGTCGGATGAAATATACGATTGCCACAGTCCCGTCGGCAGCGTAAGATACGAGCGGCAAGAGGATCARACCAAACCATCTTTTAGAAGAGGCGAACTCAGTATAGAGGCGGCGAGATATGTTGAYGAAAAATACGYACTCTACTTCGATATCCCTRGTTTCCCTGGCAAATTGGAGCGATTTGACGAGCTGGAGAGTTCCAGGAGTGAGTCGCAGTTTGTAAAGCGTGGTGTGTAACCCACCCATTCAGCTGTCGCAGCCATGATACTGATGACGATGGCCAGCATTGCAAGCACAACGTATTGATTAGCACTTGGTTCGACCAGACTCAGCTGTCTTTCTCTCTCCCTCAAACCCTCTGGAGTAGTRGCTAGGAGGTTAAGGGTATGGTTCTCTTCTCCGGGYGGATTGTGCAGGTAGAGCCGAGAACAGATGTAGCTAGAGTAATTCYGKTCAGCTGAATAGGAGAGWGWGTGAAGCAGAGATAACTTGCATGATTAGCAATAAGATTGCAACACCTCGACTCATTTTTAGTATGTTTCCCCTGAGGACGTCGTTTATAATTTCGCCGTTAGCCTCTGCCGTCCCGTGAGGATCGAAGTTGCTACGCAAGGCAGCGAAGAACGCGGCGGGGAGCATGAGGCTCAGCACCCTTCAGTCGGTTCAGTTTCGCATAGACCGGATGGTATAGTAACGGACGTACCCGAGAGCCAGGAGGGAATGGTTGAGGTCCGTCAAGTGAGGATGKAGGTCCTGATGGAGGACGCGTGCCCCACCCGTGATGAAAGCTGCCCCTGGAACGAGCAGGAGGTGCAAKATGACCACGCCTGCGAGGTTCAAACTTAGCTCTKAGYATTTCGCTTCATACCGACCGCTGACRACGGACGTACCAATAATGGTCGCTTTCAGAAGTGAGATCCTGGCGAAACTGTGTCAATAACATGGATGAACCGAGTAACGATAGGCAGCTTACTCGCAATGGAGCAATAATATTATCGCTAGCGTCGCCTCGACAGCGCTGGAAGAATACAATATTAGCACTTCAGCACGGGACATGTTCACTATTGACATACGTACTTGTGACAGGTGACGATCAAGAGGTCGCCAAAGTCTTTTCCGAGATAGAGAGCCATTTGGTCGCCACCCCATTCAGTCAACCCTTCCAACGGGATGATAGCCATGAAAGACACTGAAAGAGTTGTTAGCGGACCATGACTGAAGATAAGGATGAGGAGATACGCACGCGCGAATGTAGCCCGCTTCGACCAGTGGAGAAAGTGAGAAACCCACGCGAGAGGCACGAAGACGAGGAAAACGTTGAGCCCTAGAGCAGCAGNGRATGAGTTCAGTCAGCGTTACACCCTTCAGACCACTTGGCTCCAATGAGCAGTGTTGGAGAGCTTGACTTACACGAGGACGTCGCGATAGCGTAAAGACTGTCCCATACTCCAACGTTCTGTTTACCCTTCCTTGAAAAGCGGTCCCAGAACTTGGTGACAGTRTCCTCAGCCCCTAGGAATACGCTGTTGCGACTGAGGCGACTGATTCGCCTCTTCAACCCAGGCGACCTTTGGTCCATTGAGGCAGACGGGGCGGGCGCTAGAGAGTTTGGACTGGTGATCGAGTACGCTGAAACGCCGTTGGGACTTTGAGGATGGCCATTCTGTACAGCGTGACCAGCTTCCGCATCTACGACGTGAATTTCAAGAGGTTCTTTTACGAGAGGCCTATCTTGAATTTGGACATGGCCGGACATGGGGTGGCAAAGAAAGTGATGGAATCTYCAGAAAAGAACGTGAGCTGGTATTCACACATTAGTTGTCGATGGCTGCGCTCGGAACTACGAAAACATACGCAGGAGTTGGYACCAAGAGTCAACCAGGTGAAGGAACGGTCGAGAGCGGTGGTGAAGACGACGGATTGGGATTAGTGGAAGTATAAGTATCCTGATTGATGGAGTGCCGGTAGCCTCATGCCGGCTCYTTTAGATTTGACGGAATCAAAACACGACGTTACCCCGGAAAAAATACAAATGCCTGCTTTCACGACTTAKCAGCCCAAGAAACGACGGCAAGAATGATAGAGAGGTTATAAGTACAACGCTTTCCAGAATACTGATTAGCGTACATTGTCAAACTTGAACAAAGTCATAATCGACAGTCCCACTACGAACCAAGTCCGTGAAAGCCTTCCACCCTGCATARAGCAAAAGGACGAACGCCTGTCCCTCKGGGCTGTAAGCGCCTTTAGGATTCAGGGCATGGAATTTTATCGGGTCGACGGTGTTCTCTAGCCAACCGTCGGCATTGATACTATCTTGAATCAGTCGCAAAGCGCGATTGGCGGCAGGGATAGATTTAAAGTCATGGGTTATCGTCGCCAATCGGTAGGTAACTGCAGCGAGGAGGGCTGTAGATGATGTATCCCCGAAGGTTCGTGGATTGTCAATCACATTGAAGAGAGTGCCATTCCGTCCCTAATAGAGTGAGTTAGTGTAAGTGAGCATCCAGAGCGATACGAGGAACTTCACTTGATGACTCCAGGARGCAACCAATATTTCATCGATCCATTCTGTGAGGTTACGTTGATGGGACCGGAATTCGGTACCAAGCGAGGAGTGGTTAAGAGTGGTCAGAACACGAAGCATCCCCCCAGCAGCCCAAGCATTGCCTGTATTGATATTGGTGATTAGCCGAATCGCACATGTCGTTGCGAGGAAACTCGCCTGTCGCCCAGTGAGTATCATCAGAGAAYGAGCCCAAGTCAATATGTCTCCAGAGTCCGGATCCATCACGAAGGGCTGCTCGGTATAGTCTGCATTGGTCATAGGCCTCTTGGAGAAGTCTTCTGTCGTGCTGTAGAGCTCCATAATAGGCGATAAAAGGAGGTACCATATACACGAAGTCGGACCTGAGGAGCTGCTGAATGACAACCCTCTATAACTAGTAGACGACTCACCATAATTGAACCTCATTAGCTCTGTGTGAAATCGCGCCATTCCTAGTCCTCGGTGTTTCTGCAAGCAGATGCTCGAGTTGACTTCGCGCTGCATTGCTCCATCTGAAGTCCCTCTTGTCCGCACGAGTCCAGTTAGCGAGGAGTACAGCCGTCCCGAGACCTGATAATGCATCATCAATTTCGAGCTTCCTCCGACATAGTCCCGTAAAACACTCACTGGCTGGGTCCGCAGCTGAACCTTGATTCGCAAACAGAGCCTTCGAATGAGAAGGCTTATTCCGGAGGGTACTTTTGACGGTCAAAATAGGCACCTTACTCTAACAAAAGAACTGACGAACCTGTTCACGATCGTGAAGACATCGGTTGGCGTCCATGAACTGTTCAGGCGGGTGGGTGGTGGAAAGGCAGTTGCGTTGAATACTGAAAGGCCTGGAGTATATACCTCCGTTAAAGCTTGTGCGGCAGTGCCTAGCTCCCAGCTGCGAGTGAAGAGGTCAGTGGGGTCCAGGAGTCATCATGACAATGGCCATACCTAGCTTTGGCGATATCGAGAAGGTTGTCCTTGACGCGCGAGATCGTGACATTAGAGAATCCCCCTTGGAGGGGAGCCAGGATCGCTGTCAGAGAAATGAGTTTTGCGGCGCCGAATGAGACAACCATGGAATGCAGCGAAGGGAAGATGCACCAAGGTGTGCGAAGAGGGGCTTCGACATGTTTATACCCAGCCAAAATCTGGATTCACATGGAGCCAAGACCAGATAATGTCAATAGTGCCCGCTTCGATGACTTTTAGCCGCCACGGAAAAATGTGGATACGAAGCCAGTGTGCAGATGCTTGCAGACGTCGCGTGGGAGAGGCGTCGTGCGACCACTCGCGCACAAGGACAGCCAAGGACTGGGCAAGATCGGTGCTGCAAGTATAGCAATCTCCAGTTGAGCAAGCTTGGGCACTCTTCAAAGAATGAAGTAACTGCTCGTGTGGAAGGATATCCGAGTCTTTCTCGGTGGAAGGCCTTGGAGATCGAAGAATGATTGCCATAATACGACGACGCCAAGGGGGCGCACACCGGCCATAGAGCTCCTTAGACCGAAGCCACCACCATATCCCAGGGAACGTGCGTGGCTAAGGGGGTCATTGAGAACTCGTCCAGGTCCCATCTAGGCGGGAGAGTGAAGGAGTGGATGGGTGCCAGGCGCCAAGCGCTTGAGGTCAGATGTGTGCTTCACAAGACATTGCCAAACAAAGACCGACGGCAGTGTAACCGCCATCGACCGTACGGTTGGCACCACACTACTCGTTCCTCTGTCCTCCGCCCGTTAGCCCTTTGGGTGACAGTCGTTCTGACTCGCCTATGGATACAGTGGCTCATATCAGGACCTGTCTTGCTGACTGGTCTGGAAAAGGAGAGAACCTTTGGTGAGCCAGGTGTCACATTCTTTATCCTTGGACGCTGACTTGTATTGCAGCGTGCAGTCTCTCAGAAATGCCCACATCCACCATCTGGAACCAGAATGTCTGAACACTTTGACGACGGGATATCACACACTTCTTTCATCTGTCCTCAGCGTTTGGTCGCCTCAGCACAGTCTTTCCGTTCAAGCATTTGTCGCCTTCGTGCGCCGCGTCTTGAACGATATTCCGTCTACGTCTTCAAGCCCTTCCACCGCCTTTGGTGAACACCTTGTCGACATAATATGGACCGTCGACGCGCAGCTGGACGAAATCCTTGTTGATGCTCGGACCAGCCTCTCCGCAATCTCTGACCCGGACCAGTCTTCCGCATCACCAGCAACTGTTTCCCAGCTTTCTGCAATCAAGAAGGCAAAGCAGGCCGCCGAGGGTGACAAGGAGAAACTGCAGGTGTTGGTGAAAAAGTTGCTGGTACGTGATTGTGTATTTATCATCTTTTCATGTCTAATTTGTCTTCAGGAATTCGGTGTAATCAGTCCAACCTCATGTCGAGAAAGACTGGACTCGGCCATCTTGGTCAACGTAGGGCTCATTCCCGAGAAGGTTATCTTTGATAAGAAAGAAATTCGCGTTAGGACTGGTCTCTTGTAAGTCGTGGCTCGTCTAGTTGAGGTGACATGACTTACTTTGTTGTTGTTCTAGTTACAAGCAGAACAAGTTCAACTTGCTACGAGAGCAATCCGAGGGCTACAGCAAGCTTATGACGGAAATCACCAGCAGCCTTGGACCCCCTCACTCACCACAAACCGGACTGCCGACCGAGTCTCCAACTGTAATCGAAAATCGTGCCCGACCCGTTTGGGAAAAGGTCATAAGCCTCATCGGTTACTTTGATTTGGATCCCAACAGAGCGCTGGACATCATTCTCGACATCCTTTCCACCCACCTGGCGACGCATTACAGTTTCTTCCTGGCGCTACTGTCGTGTTCTCCATGGGCAGCACACCGCCGGTCACCTTCACAGAGGGAGAGTGATGCCATGAACGTGGACCAGAAACCGGCATCATACCATGGCATGAGCCTCGACGAAATCCTTTCTTCCAAAGAAAAGTCGCAAGTTTTGGCCGATGGTAAAAACCGAGATGGCTCGCGCGTCCTCGCTCAAGTCCTTGGCTTCAAGTTCGGGTTTTACCAGGTATGTCCCATTGTCTTTAAAACCGATTTATAAGCTCATTTTGCCCAGACTATCGGATCCCATGAGCCCACTCCCAGAAGCCTGTATCTTACCACCGCTCTTTTAATTCGCGAAGGGTTCATTGAGCTCGAGGACATATATCCGCATGTAAGTTTCTTTTGCAATGAGTAAAGGATTCTAATGACGTTGGTATTTCAGCTCTCTCTCCCTGATGATGAGATGGATGCTGAGCAGAAAGAGTATCAAGCAAACGTGCAAGCCAGAATTTCGGGTGCCAAAATGACGCTCTTGGCTATGGCTGCACCGTTGGAATCCACTCAACCTCAATCAAAACCCAAAGCGCCGACACCCCAAGAAGCCAAAAAGCCTGACGTGAAAGAACCTTGCCAAAAAACCAGTTTGCTGAAAGCTCTTCTTGCAGTAGGGGCAATTCGTCCTGCCTTATCCATCCTCACCAAATTCCCTTGGCTAGTGAACGCTCACCCAGAGATAGCAGACCTCATGATCCAGATGCTGAAATTTTCGATCTCTCCTTTATACGAAGCAACACTGGCCAAAGAACGCACTAGTGGCTTTACTCAACCTCGCGCACGATACGGGACAGCAGGCGTTGTTCAACCAGCGGCGCGGAAACCGACGTTGACCTTGAACGCACCAGCACCGACCGGAACTTCGAGTATCGATTTCGTCTTTTTCTACCCACATTGGAGCGACCAGGTGCCAATCCTCACCAGCTTGGAAGACATCGAGTCAGTCATCGAGCCTTTAATGAGATTTATTGGCCCCCACGTCTCCCGCGATCCCATCTTCATCACCAAGCTGGCGCGGCTTGGGCGCGTCCATCTCAGCTCGACGGTCCCAATCGATCCTGAAACCAAGAAGGTTCTTGGGGAGCCCGACCCTGAGAATCCTATACGGCTGTTCTGGTTCAAGGTCATGCGCTTATACCTTCTCCCAGCCTTGCCTCTCATTCGTGGAAATGCGGTTTGTACCGTCGAAGTGTGGAATGTCATACGCACGTACGAAACCACTGTTCGTTGGCAGCTTTATGGGGAATGGAAAAGCATGTACAAGTCGCATCCCGAACTCAAAGTACGCGAAGTGCAGGCTGACAGGGAATCGAAAGACATTTTGCGGCGACTCTCCCTCAATACTATCGACTCCCTTTCTGGGGCTGTTGGCAAACTTGCCCATAGCAACCCTTGCATCTTCTTCTCCAACGCGGTGAACCAAGTTATGGCCTATGACAACTTAGCTGCTGTCGTTGTCCAAGCTCTCAAATATGTCACTACCATGGGCTTCGATGTGCTCGTGTTTGTCATACTCGACGCTTTGGCAAACCCTCGGAAAGCCCGTGTCAAGGACGACGGCGTCAACATCTCGGATTGGCTACAAAGTTCGTCACATTTCACTGCATCGATATGGACCCCTGGCTCAAAGTTCCTTCAGGCCTGGCATCCTTTACTGGCATGCTCTTCCGTCGTTACAGCGCCGACTTGACTCCAGTTCTCAAGTATGTCGTGCATCAGTTGTACAGTGGGCAGACRTCCGAAATCACGGTGTTGCGGGAGTTGATTTGGAAGATGGCGGGCATTGAGCCTTTGCCGACCTTGTCGGACGCGCAAGTCCTGGCAATGGCTGGAGGACCCACACTTCGCATTCAGGCAATTGCGGCGGAGACCAGGGGGGCACAGGCGGATCCGAGCGATATCAATCTGCGAGGTCCTTATCGCTTGGGCCGGGCCCTTGTGGATTCTTCCCTCGCTCTTCCTCTTCTCGTCCAAGTGGCGCAACAGCGACAAGCCTGCGTTTATAACGTTCCCGATGCACCTCTGAAATCGCTGGCCGGCCTCCTCGACGCGGTTCGTCTTCTTTCACCCTTCTCGGAGGTTTGCTTTACTCATTCACTATAGACCCATGGTGTTTTGCTTCAATATCTCGACCTCCTTACATCACCCACTGTCATACCACCAGAAGACTATGCCAACAAAGTGCTGCCACCTTTGGAAGATTTGGCGGAAAAATATGGCGTTTGCGCACCCATCTGCATGCAAATCATCCGACCTGTCTTGCACAGTAAACTGGTGGTCCGTCACATTTCTGCGTTTTCAATGCTCTATTTTGAATGTTGTCTATAGAAAAAGGCGGTGGACCTGGATGCCCAAGAGCGACTTGCTAACGAAGAAGCTGAAAAGCGACTGAAGGCCGCCTTGACCGCTAAGAGGGAACCCAGTGCAACCGTGTCTCGTGTAGCATCTCCGGCTGTTGGCACACCGGGCAACACAGATTCCACAACGGCTCCTGCAGAGTCTTCAACGGAGGCGGCGCCTATGGAAGTTGATTCAAATACTGTCGCTCCTGAAGCAAATCCTGCTCCTGAGAGCCCGTGGGTCCCAGAGCTCGAGGAGCTGTTTGACGCGATTCGCAAAGTTGCACCCGGGAACGCTGCAGATGTTATCGGGTAAGTGAAGATCGTGACTCTAATGTTTTTGGTTATTAACGCAGCTCTAGACCTGGTTTCTACCTCACATTTTGGCAACTATCGACGTACGATTTGGCTCCACCCAAGCGCTATGAGGATGAAAGCAACGCCTTGCGCGCCTCAAGTCGGGAAGAGGATCACAAATATACCCTGGCAGATCGCTCCGCTGATCGAGCCAAACGCGCTACCGCGGGACAGCATAGAGCACGCCGAGATCGATACAACCACTTCATCACTCTTCTTTCCCAAGAATTCAGGGAGCAGACAATATCTCGTCAATTCACCATCAAACGTTTGGCAAAGGAAAAGCAGGCATGGTTCTCGCACTGTAAGTTCAGTGTATTTGTTGTGGTTCCAAATTCTGACTTGCGTGACCCTAGTGCCCAAGTCTGTCATCCTGATCAATGCACTCATCGAGCATTGTATTCAACCACGATGCTTGCTGTCGCCAATGGATGCTGATTTCTGTGCTCAGTTCATCAGGGTGATGCATTTGCAGGGGACACCAGGCTTCCATACCCTTATGTGCTACGACAAATTGCTCGGAGACCACGTCAAAGTGGTGATATTTTCCTGCACCGACTACGAAGCCCGCAACTATGGCCGGTTTTTGCTTGGTATCTTGTCCGACTTGCATAAATGGCATACCGACGACCAGGCATACACTCAAGACAACCGTGTCAAGGTTGCTGGCAAGACTATCTATCTTCCTGGACTCCAGCGGGCACTGACGACCAAATCTCCCGCCCCCGACACTATCCTTACGTGGCCGAACTTCCAACAAGTACTCAGGAAATGGTATCGCAAGATCGCCAAGGTTAGCTTCCCTCAAATTCATCCCCATGAACAGTTGCTCATTCGAACGCAGTGCTTTACGGATTGCATTCAAACTGGGGAATTCATGCACGTGTACAATGCCATTATCGTCCTCAAGGAGGTTCTCCCCGTCTTCCCACTTGCGGATGTCACGAATGTCGGCTCTGAGATTGAGGCTGTCATCGACAAACTCGTTGAAACAGAAGACAGATCGGACTTGAAGATTCTGGCTCGAGCGTACGTCTCATATATTACCCTCAACATTACCACGACTTATATCACAACCACAGTTATGCTGCCGGTTTGAAGAAACGCGAGCACTTGTGGGCTGTTCCAAATAAGCCTGTCATCAAGGTAGGCTTTCGCAGTTGTTCTTATGGTTTGCTTTACTTACGTCTGTTTCAGGTGAACGGTGCATCCCTGGCACCAAGCGCGACAGGCAGTCCTGCACCTGAAAAGCCTCGCGGGAGCCAGACTCCAACACCGCAGCCACTCACATCCGAAGAGTCTCGTCGCGGCGCACCCTTACCTCCTTCTGCTCCTTCCGGACCTCGAGCCCAAACGACGAGTTCCTCAGCCCCCCTGCCAGCTCCTAGGCCAAGCAATGCGACGAAATCAGCAATGGATAGGTATGTTTTCTATTTGTCCCAGCCGGTGTTATACAATTGACCAGATTTTCAATAGCATTCCAAGGCCTGAAGTAGTCAAACGAGTTCGCACCGAAAATCGGCATGCAGAGTCGCCTCGACCTCCAGTGGAACCCAAACCCTCTACACCAGTACCCCCTGCCGAAGCCCAACCCATACCTGTCATGATGTCAACGTCCCGATCTGGAGAACCTCGTCGTGGAGATGACTCCTCATCGACAGGTCGGTACGAGTCCCGCAACGGCTCCAGCTATGCGCCGCAACCTGTGCACGGACTTCCCAACAACCCGCTCAAAGACGCTCCCGAGTCCCAGAGGCGGCTCGATGAGAGCAACAAGGGTCGACGGGATGACCACTCCAGTGGGATGCCGCCTCCCACGAATCCAAGCCAGACGCCATCTGCGCAAGAGCTCAGGGAGACGGCGAGGCAGAGCATCCAGCATAATCGTGGAGACAAGCTTGATACCTTGAGGAGCCAGCCGAATGGAGGCTCTGGGGCACCTTCACCACGGGTCCGCTCGCCTTCTCCAGCGGCTAGYAACCCGCCCACGAGAGAGCACAGCGTGGATAGCAGAGGCAGCGGTGGGAGGATGCGGTCCGACAGGATGCTCGAAGCTGAAGAGAGGAAGGACTACGGACGGGAGAGAGGAGGAGGGGAGTCGTCGTCGTCGTCTAGGGAGCCGGCTTCCTCGAGTGTGAGCGGGAGCAGGAGAGACAGTCTGACGCATACACGTGAACGAGCGAATCGGGAGCGTGAATCGGAGAGGGAGCGAGACCGAGATGCGGACCGTGGACGTGACCGACGGGGAGACCGAGAGCGAGAACGGGATAGGGAGCGGGATAGGGATCACAGAGATCGGGACCGCGATAGGGATAGGGAGAGGGATAGGGAAAGGGATAGAGACCGAGACCGGGATCGCGATAGACATCGGCGAGACGAGAAGGACCGAGAGAGAGACAGGGATAGTAGGAAGGAAGGTGGCAGTGGACGTGGGGGTGGCACTGCTAGTGCGTCCCTGGATGGATTGCCCAGTCGGCCCGAGACCTCGTCCGGACGTCGGGGTGCCGACGACGGACTTGGGAAGCGAAGACGTGGCGCTGATGACGATGTGAGTTTTTTTTTTGTGATTTTCCCTTGGATCCGGGGCTATNATTGATGACGTCGTTTCCTGCGCTTGTTTTCGCAGTCGGATCGAGCGTCCAAGCGAAGTTCGCGGAAGGAGAGCCATAGGGAGGATCGCGGAAGACGACCGGGCGATAAAGATTCGAGCGGACGAGACTCTGAACGACGACGCAAGGAGCGGGATCTGGATGCGAGCGAGAGGAAGAATGATAGCCGCGGTTCGTCGATAGAAAAGGTATGCGCACACACTATTAGTGGGCTCGGAAGACGGCTAATGTTCGTTTGAATTTTTTATTAGGCCGCGGACAAACGTGGCGGGGATGGGCATCGCGATAGTCAGCGAGGGAGCGAGAGCCAACGTTCTGGAGAAGGGAGCAGTCAAAGGGGTAGCGAAACTCAAAGCCAGAGCCAGAACCAACGACCCGCGGTTATGGAAAGCACATCATCTTCTGTGCCCACACTAAATGCCTCTAGCAACAGTGATACGCCGTTGTTATCTGGGGCCAAGGTTCGACCCCCTGGGGCTCCAAACGCTCCCAGGGCGATGAAGATAGTAGATGCGAAGAGGAGGCAGAGTACGTTGCCTGGGGACAACAATGCCAGTAGCGGAAGTGGGTCAAGGCCCCAACACTCGGGTGGAAGTGGAGGGCCTGGAGGGAGTCTCAGATCCCGAATCAGCGAGAATAAGGAAGGTAAGAGCCTAAAGACGCCTTTTGTCCTATTATTCCCGGCTAATCGTGGATTTGGCAGGTGGAGTGGCGAACAGCCCTAGCACACCTTCCCCTTCGGGATCGCTTCCCCCAGCCGGACGTTCTGGAATTGGACTTGACTCCAGACAGAGTCAGCAACATAGCAGCCAAGAAATTAATGAAGACAGGGATGGTAGTCGGAAGAGGACCGCGTCTGGTAAGTGGTCTTTTAGTACGGATTTTTGACTCGTGCTGCGGAGCTTGCTAACAAATGTTTTTTTTTTTGTTGGAATGTAGAACGGGAGAAGGAGGTCGATAGTGCAGCTGCAGGACCTTCGAACACCGAAGGTGCTAGTCAACAACCTGTGAAACGACCGAAGATTAACCGTAATCGGTATACCGGAAGCCAAGGGGCCGTGATGAGGAAGATGATTGACCAGCATACTGGCGAAAACAAGGGGCAGAGGAGGCACAATAATGACTGAAGATGACCTTTGCATGACCGGAACTTTTTGAACTACTGATACATTTATACGTTACATACAGCTTGTTGTCTTCAATTATCTATAGAGTACATGCGTTGAGTGCACCTCTTGTTCATGGACGAGATGAATCGTTAGGATAGTCCCGCCAGTGAGATGGGTACTTTTGTAGTGATACAGGTGGACCTTCCGAGTTGAATCGTATGATGAAGATGATTAGATGGCGAAGGAAATGAAAGCAATAGTATAATATAGATGGATCGACGACCGGGTCTTGATGAATCTATTTGCCTTTGATGAGAGTCAGGAACTCTTCGCGTGTTTTCTGCTGCGTGCGGAAGCAGCCCAGCATGCACGACGTCACTGTTGTTGAGCCGGGTTTCTGGACACCACGCATTGTCATGCACATGTGCCTGGGATATGAATCAGTATGTGTTTTGTGTAAACTCGGTAAAGGGCTGGACTGACGTAGCCTCCATGACCACGGCTACACCGCGAGGTTTAATGGCCTCTTGGACGGCGATGGCTATTTGTTTTGTGAGACGCTCTTGGACCTGCAGTCTGCGACTAAAGGTTTCGGCGATTCTTGCGAGTTTGGAGAGACCGAGCACGAGTTTGTTAGGGATGTAACCGATTGCGACCTGTGTAGGGGTGGGAGAAGGAGACAGATTGAGTATGCATATCGTCGGAAATGGAAAGTGGTGAAAANTTTTTAGGNAGTAAAGAAGAAGTCGTACCTTTCCCGTGAATGGAACGAGATGGTGTTCGCATAGACTGGAGAACTCGATGTCTCTCACGAGAACCATTTCGTCGTGGTCTTCAGAGAAGACGGCATCGTTTATGACATCTATATTGAGAGCTTAATTGGACGTGTTCCTGGGCGGATGAAATATGGACCTGCGCACCGACTAGACGCTCTTCATACCCCTTGGTCATGAACATGAGAGCCTGTACGTAGCGCTCTGGGGTGCGGAGGAGGCCCTCGCGATCCGGATCTTCGCCGATGCAGTCGAGGATGGTGCGGACTGCGATTGCCATCTTTTTCTCCCTTGCCGCCTTTTCCTCCTGGGTTGCGTTGAGACGCGAGACTGTGGATTTGGCTGCGATGGGTCAGCATGGAGTGGAGCAGAAGAAACTTGGGAGCAGTACCTGGCCATCCGAGGCCGTTTGGATCTGGGACGAGCTCTGCGATGGCAGGCTGCTCCGGCTTCAGAGGGGTGGACACGCCAGAGTTGCGAAAGCCATAGCCATCCCGGGAAGCAGGGCGTCTCGGGACATAGGAGGCGGGGNCGATCGTCCGGGTCTGCGGTGGTCTGGAGACGGCTGAGAGAATCTGAAAGGAGGGCAACGCTGGAAGCCCCGTCGATTTGGGAAGACATGGCAGACACCACGAAACAGGCAATTCTTCGTCCGCTGTCTGGCGCCAAAAAACCGTTCGCCGGGCCCCATCCGGCCGGAGATAAGGCCGGATCGGGAAGGACGCGCTGGTCGTTGGCTCGGGTCGCTCTTCCCTAATCCGCTCGCACTCGAACAGCCAGCGGATCTCATATAATTCCAACGACAACAGCCATGGCCACTGCCCAGTCAGTCTCCCCCNAATGCGTCTCTCCAGCCCTGCCCCCGACTGTTCCACAATGCGTTCACGTCTCGGCTCTCGTCGCGCCCTCTTCCCCGCCGACTTCCACCTCCCAGCTCGCTCCTCCTCGTCCTCGAAGCCCCCCCGCCCCGCACCCGACTCCGTGTACGATGCCTGGCTCAAATCCCGCGAAATGCCCCAGCACAAGGGCTCCTACCTCGTACCCGGGGCTCCCAGAGCCCTCTCCCTCGACAATGCCCGGCTCGCCCTCTACATCTCCCGGACGTGCATCTTCGACCTCGTATGTCGCCTGTGACGCCATTGTTGTCGCTTCTGAAAAATTTCCAGTTCAAAACACTCTGGGGTCTGCACCCTCTCCGCGCAACTCTGATGGTCTCCCTCAACATCGTGAGGAGTCTGTTTCCTGCCTTCCGAGGTTACTCCCAGGTATGTCGCCGTCCGTCTGTCGTGCATGGCGCATCTGACACCCCCCAAGGCCCTGATTATCGACGAGGTATGTCCAGCCCGACCCAACCATCCGCATTTCCAACTCAGCCCTGTCTAGTTCCAGTCCTTGATTGGATCAGGAGCCTTCACATGGTCCCGTCTTCTTTACCTGTTATCGACAGAAATCCTCAGAAGAGTGGTGGAAGGTTTTCTTGACAGTCTCCTGTGAGTCCTTACTGCTTCCGGCAAGTCCGACTCGAACCAACGTCACTCCCCACACACAGCTCGACCAATGAAAATATCGTCCTCGGGTCTGCACGCTTTTACATCGAGTACAAGCAAATGGAGCACCGCGTCCGTCTCGACGGCCCGACACTGGCGGATCCTCTCGTGCGCGATCTCCTCCAGGAATCCGACCTGTTTGCCCGATCCTTCAGTGGCGGGGGTTTCGGCTTCATTTCGCCCCTCGACTTTATCAACATTTTTTCTCTACTCGTCGAAATCCTCTCCCATCTTTGGCTCATTTTGACTTTGACACGGGACGCGTCCTGTTTCGGAGTCTTGCTATTTTCCATCGCCTCGGCCGTACTTCCCTTCCTTCTTTCGCGGTTTGCACCTTCCTCAAGTGGATATGACGACCCTATTTCGGCCAAGGAAGCGCGCGCAGCTGAGAAACAGGAGCGAATGAGGAATCTTGCCTACAGCGACGCCCATCGACCAGAAGTTTCGCTCTTTGGTCTTGGCGACTGGATTTTGAACTCGTGGAGTTCGGCTCGCAAGGTGGTTCTCGCCTCTGAGCAGCCCATCTCGCGAACTTCAAACGTTCACTTTGCCGATCTCATGTACGCTCTCCAGAATGTGTGTGTTCTAATTTTTTACTTTTCTCGATAAACATCTAATCCCTCCTTAGCTCCCATTTCTCCTCATCCTCCAGACGACAAATACCACCCTTGGCGCAATAACCGCTTATCGCACCTCGATTCAGTGTGCACTGTTCGCAGTTGGCAATCTTGTTTCAACCGTGAAAATGGCGTTCCAAGGCCTTTTCCTCATGTCCGCCTTCTCTGCTAGCATCAAGTTGAAACCGCGAATGCAGCCGAAACACGAAGACCTGGCGCGTTACATGTCGCGGCCTGGCGGAGCAAGCATCGATGTCAAGTACGTCGTTTTGTACCATCTTGTACTTTTTCTGACATGCACGTGTGTCCCGTCATCAAACAGGGGATTGTCGTATACCTATCCTGGATGTGCTGACCCGGCATTGCGTAACGTCACATTCTCACTGCAAGCCGGCGAGACGCTGGCGATCGTAGGCTACAACGGATCTGGTGCGTAGTCCTCACTCCGCCCCCGCCTTCACCTCGCCTCCTTTCACATCGTCACTTTTAAACTCTTTCCTAATTCCTCTGATTTCCATTAGGCAAATCCACGCTTGCGAAGATACTCCTTCGCATCATTGATTTCGACAAGGGCACGTTGCACATCAACGGCGTTGACGTTCGGAAATACAGCCCCGCAGAATACCATCGTCACATCAGCGCCGTCTTCCAAGGCTTTTCCAAGTTCAATGCCTCTGTCAAGGAAAACGTCGGCCTCGGTAACGTGGACAAGATGCGATACAAGCCCGCAATCGAGACAGCCGTCCATCTTGCAGAAGCTGACATGCTCGTCGAGTCATTGCCGAATGGACTCAAGACCTTGCTCGAGACCCCTGGATTCGAGTCAATTTCGTATCCAGGTTCGATGAGTTACGACAGCAGCAGTGCTTCCCAGAGGTACGGCCTGTCTGGCGGAGAGGTCAGCATACCATTTCCCATGTCGTCATTCACGTTTCCTTACTCATCTTTCTTTTAATTTAGTGGCAACGCATCGCGCTCGCACGGGCCTTCATGCGAGCCAACGAACCGGAAGTGGACTTGCTTGTGTTCGATGAGCCGGTACGCAACTGCTATCCATGGCTTTAATTGTCCACAATGGGTTACTGACGGTTGGCCCCGTGTCTCTTTTTATAGACATCTTCCCTTGACGCCCACGCACAGAATCAGATATTCGAGACCATAAACAAGATTTCGAAAACACCCAGTGGGGATAGACGCAAGACGGTCATTTATATTACCCATCGTCTGTCCACCGCTCGCCGTGCAGATAAAGTGGCTATGATGGATAACGGAGTAAGCTCTCCCCTATGACCTTGTGTTCTACGAAAGCTAACTTTGCTTCTTTTTTAAACTTTCTAGACGATCTCCGAGTTTGGCACTCATGACGAGCTTATGACCAAGAACGGTGCATATGCAGCATTGTATCGCGCTTCTATTTAGATACCTTTTTTATTCTTTTTTCAATTTTCTCGTGTCTCGTCCGTCGCATCTACTTATTCTCGCATGCATCCTCATCTTCCAGCATCAGCATCATCAGTGCCGCAACTCAATTTTTTTCAAGCCTCGCATCATTCATCATGTTGTAACATAGTGTGTGTATAGTGTATTAGTGTCGTACCACATTCAGTGTATCATAGCAGCATTTTTTCATCTCTTGCAATAGTCCATTTCCAGCATTCCGGCCCATTCCCCCCACACCGTTCACCGCCGTCCGTTCCCAGCTATTAACCCGTCAGTGTGGCTCAAACTTGAAACTGCCAACAACGTCCCCCTTTGCTCTCCCTCTCTCTCTGTCTTCTCTATTACAGTTCCCTCATCGAGCGATCAATAAACGACATCGTCCCGCTGTCGAAATAAGCATCTACGGCATGGCTTTCGCTATCGGCCGAACTGAGCTGTGAGAACCTGTCCGAGCTGCCCAGGACACCAACGATAAGCTCAGAGCTTCTAATACCGTCCACAACAGATGGGACCCGGATCTTCAAGGAAGGGAAGGAAGGAAGAACCACACACACAAGCGATACAGAAAACCACAGAGAGGGAGAGATACACCCACGATGGCGAGTTTGGAAATCGAAATGTTATCAGCGAACAAAATGTCAGAAGGTTCCAGAGTGAAAGATGATCTGAATAGATTAGACAAAACTTACCAATAGTTCGGCGTCAATAAAGACTCCTAGCAGATTATTCGACTTTGCGAACTCGACGGCTGACCCGATACTGCATGTGCGCAGGTCGTCCCCAGCTGACCCCCTGGCCGTCTTGCTCGTGGGGTTTGATGATGAGCCGTCATCAGCATCATCTCCAAAGCTGTCGTTGCCGCAGCTCGATGCGAAGAACACCGGGTCTGCAGCAGCAGCAGTACGTACGGACGGGAGACGAGCGTGTGGTAGTATGGCCAAGGTAAGAAAGAGAGAGCAAAAAAACCGGGAGCCGTCAGTCAATCAGATGAAATCTTGTTTCCGCCGAACAGAGAAGAGGGGGGGGGGGNAAGCTAAACACGACTCACAATTGGGCTGTTTCCAATTGAGCGCAGCACAAACATCAGGCGAAAAGGACAAAAAGGCAACTTTACGACGTGACTCCGTCCCGATAGCTGCTGCTGAGACACCGTATTTGGCGCGAAGGACGGAATCGACGAATGCGTTCAAATTCAGCCGACGTCCCAAATTGAGTTGGTCAATGGTGCCTGCTGCCGGATATGCAAGTTCCAGAACGACATCGTATGACGTCGGGATGGTCTGTGTATACAAAATATCAGTATTTAGAAGTATCTGTCAAAAAGGTTTGTATGTGACTCACCATAAGCAGATATTCTAGCGAGACCATGCATGTGGGTAGGAGCTGTGCATAATCTCGACCCGAGGCGGGAGTCAAATCACAAAAACCTCCAGAGGTGCGGGCCAGGGCTTCGAATTGCTCTAGAGTAACGTCGGCAACCCCGAGCTCGGACGCAGTCCCCGGAAGGAGCCAGTCAGAGTAGACAACAGGATGCAAGTCCCGTGTAACCTGAACGACAACGTGTAGATAGCTTCCATAGAGGGACGACTGCGTCAACGGCAAGCCACCGGAACGACTAATCATGAAAGCTGGTGACGTATTGCTCGAACTGGGTATGTCCAAACGGTGCATTTGTCCAGAAGAGCCGAAAGAAGCGACAGAAGTGATCTCGGTCGACTTCCAATATGTCTCGACATCTCCACCGACTTCCAAGGTAACGCCTTCGAAGGGTTGGACGACACTTATCTGGAAATCGACCTATTGAGCGGTGAGTGAGCGCACAAATACGGTAGGCATATGACTCGCCTCTCCAATGGTGTGCAAACGGTGGTCCAGAATTGGAAGGGTGAAAGATTGGTTGTTTTGAGCCCCTGAAAACAATGAAGGGAGGGCAACAGCCCGTCCGATCGTCTTGGTTCCAAAGTTCGGATAAACGGAAAATTCTAGGGAGAGATTGTCGAGAGACGGAGTTTGGAATGTGAAAGTCCCTTCTCCGAGCTGCGGTGGAATTGTCATCGAATAGGGCGCGGAGTTGACGCTGGAACTGGTAGTCATGACCAGTTTCAGTGGACTGGTCGTAAAGAGATATTCGTCCTTGAATACCGGACTCATCAGGCGATGGTGAAGTCGAACGCTTGGTGTTTGGGGTGACCGACGTGACCAGTGGCCAATATGAATTTGAACGAGACGGTTCTGTACCAAATAGTTATGTCCGTATACCCTGTGTGGCATTATTGGCGGGGGTAGGGAAAGGGAAGGGATCATATCAATCTCTGGGTCCATAGCTGCCTCTGCAAGAGGAGAAAAGCTTGTCGTGCGGAAGAGGGTAAATTGGGCTGGATGGTCCTTACTTGCCCCCAGCAACAGCGACAGGCAGTCATTCTGGCCGTACCACGCCGCATAATGGGCAGCAAGATGACCCAGCTCATCGCGCAACAAAGGCATCGCCCCTTTCTCCAATAGTACACGCACGCACTCGACATGGCCATGTCGAGCTGCGTGGAATAGAGGTGTCCATTCGTGATACTTGTCGGGTTTGTCCCAGCCTTCGATCGACAGCAGCAGCCTACACACGTCGACGTGACCTCTCTGTGCAGCAAGATGCATGGGATATTCGCCATTGGTATTCGGCAGAGAGGCTGCCTTGTGTTCTAATAGCAAAGCCACGACCTCGACATGACCTGCCTCAGCAGCGAGGGATAAGGGGCTGAGATCCCCAGATGCTGTAGGAGACTGCGCTGAAACCCCTCCTTCCTCCAGCAGCACGCGAACGCAACTGACGTTTCCTTTCACGGTTGCATAGACCAGGGGGCTGTAGTTGTCTCGGTCCAGGGAATTTGGCGGTACATGCGCTTTCAATAGTTGACGACAGACCTCGGCGTGCCCCTTCATAGCTGCATAGTGCAACGCCGTCCGTCCGTAAAGATCGGGTTTGTCGATCGGAACGCCATTCTGTAGGCAGAGGTCGACCAAGCGTTGGGCTCCTGCAATTGCTGCTCCATGGAGGCATGTCCGTCCATTAATGTCGTCAACAAAGTGATAATCAAAGGGAGGCGATAGTGAAGTCAGAATGAGGTCTGCGAAACTTGGCGGGGCTTCGATGATAACGTTCCATAGCATGCGGGTCAGGTTGCCGTTCGATTCATTTTGCTGCCTCAGAACGTCCGTGGATTGAACGCAGTCCTTGATTGCAGCCGAGTCTCCTGCAGCGATCGCCTTGTAAAACCCACTCTCCAGATCTCCAAAGGGGCCCAAGGAGGGCCTCTCCGTCAAGAGTTGTTGCGTGAAGATATCATTGGCGTTCGGTCCTTCGAAGTTTAGCCCAGACGATAGATCAGTTATGTCCAACAGACAGGTCGCGACAGTATTTGCGAGTTCGGAGATAAGCTAGAGTGGTGTCAGGCTTATCCCCATACACATGGAAGAGATACGAACTTGTCGGTTGAATACAGGCTGCACGTCCACCTGCCTAGCAAGGTATAGCTCCTTCGTAGTTGACGTTGAACGTTTGTCGTATTTTTTCAGAATTTTGCGAAAGCCTTCAGCGTTGATCTCGACAAATTGCTGCAGACCGGAAATCAATGTGGATTCATTTCAGAGAAGCATCAAACGTGCCTGTAGCTTTCCTAGGTCGCGTTCCAAAAGCCGAAAACCTTCTTCCACTGCGCTCCATTCAGCCCGGTTTTGAGGAGAGTCAGAGGTTGCTTCTGGGAAGCCTCGCATCGCCGCGGCGCGTCTTTTCGAGAGGAGCGTTTCCATGCGTAGCTTCAATTCCGCCTCTTTCTGCAGGTAGAACGCGTTGATCTATACGACACGTTAGTTGGCACACGAGACATTGTAGGTACATGAACAGCGCCGGACCTTCTCAAGTTCGCGTTCGAGCTTGAAGAAAAAGGCGGCTTTGTGTGCCTGAAAGTCTGGTCCGCGGTTGACATCGTAGTTGGAAACGGGAAAAAAGGGTGGTTGTCCAGAGGTGGCGAGGGGCGAGGGTACTGGTGTCGACCCCCGAGAGCTCTGTGGTACATGCTGGGAGAGACTCTGGGTCAAATGGTAAGGCGGACGAACCCCCAATGCCAATGCAGCTGCCTCCGATGCTGGGCGATTCGCAGCAAGGGAAGATATGATCTTTTTGAGAAATTTGTAGTCCAGATAGTAGGTGGACCATCCTGGAATCTGCTGAGCTTGGATCCGCTTTCCAAACTGGTGGATATCGTGGCGGTTAGTTCAGGGACATCAACGCCGCAGAGACAGATGGCGACGGACCTTCATCGCTGTGGATGGTCGGGAAGAAAGAGGAGAGATTAGGAGGGCACGGCGTATAGTCCTTCCGCCATTCGAATGTCTGTCCTTCCTCCTAGATGAGGGCTCGCGAAATGGATCCTCAGACTCCGCGTTTCCTCACACACGTGCAATTCCTCCTCCAGATCTGCGCGAAAAATCACAATTTATGTCGGATTCCGAAATTTCTCTCGCTCATCAACGAACGTGCGTAGAACATTATCCGTCGCATCCTATACTACATACATCCATTTGGCCTCATTAAACTAGCACTTTTCTCAATTGCCACACTCTTGCTGGAAGCAGTGTCACAGGACACCGACCGTGCCTCTCGACCTGGTCAAATGCACATCGATAACAAAACACGTATCCAGAAGGTAGTGCAGTGGCGTTGCTAATGGGTTTGTGGCATATTGGACAGATTCCGTAGGCACTTTTATCGAAGCCGATCCCTTGAGGATGTGGAGGAAGCATCCGGGGAGGAGGAATGGCAGGGCCGAGGGGGGGATGTCGACAATGAACGGGCAGGCGAGCCAGGTGAGTACCACCACTCCAAGAACTTGAAGAAGAAAATGGCCGTGGGCAATAAGAACCTCAGCGAATCGAGCAGCAGCCTTGGAGAACTCCTGAGCAACGCTTTGATTCTCGAAGAGAGCTTGAACGATTTAGGCAACGACCGCGACTTCTGAGCGAGCTGGGCTGCGGCATTCTGCGATAGAAGGTTCAGCACACGTTTGAAGGTCGTGCTGGGCGATAAACTCACAAAGTCTTCTATCCCAAGCCGTCGAAGGTCGACCCCAATCCAATTCAGCCATGGTCTATAAGCTGGCGTTTGGTTGAAAAGGTATGAGATATTGTATATCAAGAGCCAGCCTTCGAAGGACATGTTCAGCCATGGGTAGAGTCGTTTAAATGCTCTTCGAAAGCGTCCTCGAAGGCTCTGTTGCGAGCGAAAGTATGAGTTAAGCGCCTTGAACGGGTACATTTGACACTCACCTGGTCTGTGAGCATCTGGATTTGTCGCGTGTCCATCGATTCCTCCATGACGTCCGAGCTAATTCCCCCGCCAAGCTCTTCGAAATAGTCCTGCATCTTGGCTCTCACATACGGGATACCAATCTGTACTGTGTGTGAGGCGGTATTCACGCGACTTGATAAAAGGGACGAACCAGGAACACTAGTGACTTCCACACTTCACTGCTCCGCAGCTTATCCCCCGCAGGAACCTGACCGACAGCCGCCTTTGTTCTTTCTGTCTCGATGTATGGCCGCCGTCTCCGTTTGAGGCCGTAGAAATTCTCAGAAAAGGAGGCATCTAGGGAGGAGGCTCAGCAAGGCAATAAAGAACGTGGGCATGCGAGCACTCACTGTGCTTGGTGAGATAATGTCGCTCAACGACGAGC
Source organism: Candolleomyces eurysporus (assembly GCA_027579435.1). Lineage (NCBI taxonomy): Eukaryota > Fungi > Basidiomycota > Agaricomycetes > Agaricales > Psathyrellaceae > Candolleomyces > Candolleomyces eurysporus. The sequence continues at coordinate 56,559 of JANBPK010000742.1, read as the reverse complement.
ATGATGAGAGCGTAGAACTCTTCATGCCGGTTGACCAGCCTCAGCAAGTAGCGTGGATAGCGTTGAGCAAAGACCTGGAATGCAAGGTCAGGGAGGGGTAGCGGAATCCATCAAAACTCCGTACCGCGAGCACATACTTCAGCGCCGGCTGAAGCAAATCCTTCAACTGTTCCTGGGCGACGAGCTCGAAAAGCGACGGCTTGAGTGGGTCAGCGCCGATATCGTTGAAGAACTCCATTGGAATGGCGAGGAGAGGTAGAGTTGTGGACAAGTGTAGCCGACATGATGGATCTCCGGGGAAGATGCAGTTGCCCACTAAGCCGGGCGTCGGAATAACACGAGCCGGCTGACAGGTCCCGCCGTGTGCAACTTGAATGGAAAGGGTTTGCAGTAAACAACCACCACTCTTCTGGAATCCAAGCTCTAGAGGTTAGAATGGACGCTCATATGTCGTGGGGAATCGGAATATGTCATCTCTCCAAAGCACAAGGCAGACAATAAAAGCGCCAAACGCCTCGTTGCACGCAGGAGCCTGACGTCTTGCCCGTTTTATGCCGCTAGCGAGCTCATCAACTCCTTCTCGTGGACCCTCTCAACTGGCCTTGGACCTCGACACCTCACCCAGCGGCAGTCGGCTCTCCATGTTCAGCAATTTCCACAACAGCACGCCCACTGATGCAGACCTAGCCACGCAGGCTTTGACGCAGGAGAGCGAGTACCGGTTTGCCTCCTTTGACTCATCGGATGCTTTGACTCTGGTACGTAGCACTCTTCCTCTCCGACGACCAAGTGACGACTCAGGTTCTGTCATTCATGAACAGGGCTTGTCCATTAGGAAGAGATTTCGATCCACATCTCGCCATCTCAAAGGGAAGGGGCTCGTTATATCCATCCAAACCATTGCTGGACACACCTTATTCTCGTGCACCGTTGGCGATCTCGGGCATCCCACAGGGGTTGGCGATGTCAGTCTAGACAGCTGGTCATGCCTCGAGGGTATGATCTCAGTCGTCAGAAGAACTGGCCACTCCAGCTTCTATGTCGAAAAGGGAATGAGCGTTATGGGCAAGACTCCAAAGCAACTCGGCATAGAGGGTAATTTCCGAATAAACGGTGGTGGTGAGTCCCCTTTTGTTTCAGTACCCCTCCCAATTCTCGACTGACAGGTTCAGCTTTTCCAATTTGGCTCGAGGTAATACTGAAACTCAATACACGCAATTCACGGAGACAGTCTTCGAATGCCGACACCTGTTTCTTTATAGAATGCTCCATGCTGCCCTATCGCCGTCGCAGCTTGCTATTCAGGTTCTTCTCAGGAGGACCACAATGTGAGAGCTCGTGTCTAAAGATATGTCAGTTCTTCCTGGCTCAGTCTCCGAATTAGCTTGTGGCCACTACCATTCGCGATTATCTTGCGAAGCAGAAGAGAAATAGCGCCACCTTCGAAGCCACTCATCCTCCAGAATCGGTCCTACAATCCGCGCGTCATGAGAACAATCCGGTATGCTTCCTTTGTGCATATGTCATGGGACCTTTCAGTAATCTATGGCACAGGAATGGCTTCCAGAACCGTCACATGAGCTGGATTCAACTATGCGAGTGCAGTCGCCATTTGAAAGGCATGATCACGACGAATAGAGTATATACGTTTGACAACAGGATACGCGATGGCTGTCAGCTTCCTTTCCTACCCGTCCTGGGTCAATGTATTCTTCTACTACCATTACAAGGAACTTCGATGCAAACGACTACCACCTGCTCTACTGTTTACATGTTTTTCGAATCTATTGGGCTGACGAGGGTCATTTTCACGCGTCCACGCTGCGTATTCTTGTCTTTCTCCACTTCAATCCGAACCACGACCTTATCGAAAACAGAAATCGTTACGGGAGGACCTGAAGGTGCCGGAATGGAAAGGGTGTAGTTTTCAGCATCGAACTGCAAGTCGTTTTTGAACATGATCAACCCCTCGATTCCAAGTCTAATAATGGGTGTGAACAAGTCAGAAGAAGAACGTTCCTCTGGAGCTCGACCAAAACTCACGATGAAACGAAGACACCGAGTCCATTCCGGAATGTCCGAATCACAAAGGCTTCTTCGGTAACTGCGCCAGCTCCAGAGGCTTTATTGCGTTCTTCACGTCCTTTGAGGGCTAGACCAACGTAAAACTCGACGCTCGCTCGGCTAGCCATCTGAGCCATTCTATGTCGCCGATTCACGACATCCAGAATCCGCTCGACGTGGGATTTTCCGTGGAGTGAGGGGTGAAGGGGCGAGTAACCGATCGCTGCTGCTAACTGACGGTGAGCCAGAACATCTGCAACGAATTATATGGTGAGCTCTTTTTTGGGACACATCCAGGCAACGGAAAGGACAAAACCTACCCGCATACCGGCGAATTGGGCTAGTGAAATGTGTGTAAATCGGACTGGCAAGACCATAATGACCGAACGTGTCTCGCGCAACGCTGCCAGAACAGAAATACTCTGCAGACAACATACACCGCGTGGCCATGATCCTGACCAACGTGTTGAACGCAGGTTCTTCAGAGTCCTATTCAAATCGTAAATGAACTGATCCTCGGAAAGGCGTGTCGCGCATACAATACACTTGTCCAAAGATGCCGCAAGGGCTCCCGAGCTTGATACATCCAACGTGAGGCCTTTTCGCTTTTGCAAGATGTCTTGAAGCTTTTCAAAGTTGGTCTTGGGCGGAGGCATGTGACGACTTGGGTGGGACGCGTCAGAAACGCTCTGGCTAGCTGGGAATCGTGACATACCGAAGCACAGCAGTTTGAGGGAATGTCTCTTGAATCTTTTGCGCGACGCTGATGTTAGCAAGCAACATGAACTCCTCCACCAGGCTGTTCGTTTCGCGAAGCTCCTTCTGCTCGACATCAATCGGATCCGATGATTCAGAACTATCCAGATGGATCTTGACTTCCGGTGAGGCGAGGTTTAGTGCACCAGCAGCCATTCGTTTCGCTTTCAACTTGATAGCAATGGAATTCAGCAACCGGATGCCTTCGGTCAAATCGTCCTTTTGGTTACTAATAAACTGTCAGGAAAGATTTCTCTCGTAAATCGAGGAAGGCCTTACGGATCGTCTTTGCGTATCTGAGCTTCTTCGTAAGTGAAGGCAGCTTTAGACGCAATCACGGATTTGGTAAACCGGACGTTCACAATGTCTGCGTCAGGTGTCAGTTCCTGGAAAGAATGTCAGGAAGCGGCAGATAGAAGCGGCAAATATCAACATACCCAAATGGCTGAGAAAGCCAAACGTTCGACATATGGTCGAAGAGAACATAGATTAGTGCCCAGGAGAGAGGGTAACATATCTATTCGCTTGTCGACCAAATAGACAGTCGTTCCTCTAGAAGCAGCTTCGCTATCCATTGGAGTATCGGCATGAACGAAATGAGACACATCAGCAATATCTGGTCGATGTGAATGTGAGCCACGGGCAGACGCATTAAACCATGATGCGAAAACTCACGGACGCCCGCCTCAATGTTGCCATTGGGTAATCTTCGAGCGTGCAGTGCATCGTCGATATCCTGGCATCCTAGAAACGGTGGCTCAGTACACATCCAGTTCACAATTAGTTCACAAATGACAGATGTACCTGGAGGATCGATGCTGCAGATTGTGAAACTTCTGAGATCTTCCCTATCTCTCCACTCCGGACTGGTGTCGGATTTCGGGGGTACGACCCACTGCTCTCCTTCCTTCGGCAAGCAATCAAGAATAGCTTTACCAAACGGACGGTATGGCACATCGAATTCGAGAAGCAAGCTCTCTTGTTCGGCCTCTTTGCTTTCCACCTTTCCCAAAGCACGCACGAAATGACCTTCGGGGTATCTTGAAGTGACATCCCAGCGGTCAATAGAGACGAGGATCTTTTGCCCAATCAGCGAGGGCGCTTGGCGCGTTCGAAGACGTATCCGGGGAAGTAAACGAGAAACGGGGGTTGCAAAAACGGTTTGGACGGAGAGTGAAGTTGAGTTGATAGAAGTGAGTGAGGTGCTGTCTATATGGCACACATAACTGCAAAATAAAGGTAAGTGGGACAACTAGAATTGAAGCGGCTGACACCCACGGTCTCCAGTTGCGTTTGATGACCCCTACCACCCTGCCAGTAGGTTGCTTTTCTGAGCTCCGCTTCTCAGACGATGTAACCTTTGACTCCGTTCTAGTTACGATATCGTCTTCAGCCTCATCTTCGTCGCCAGATTCTGCATCGTCGTTCTTCAACGTGGCTATTATTCATTGCGGACATCAGTCGTTGGCTTCACGATAAAACGGGAGACTCACAGTCTTGATCGACGACTTCGTCAGCCGGTGCTTTCCACTCACTGTCGGGGAATACTTCTACCACTACGATATCCCCAGACGTAGATCGGTTCATATTCTCTCGACCTATGAGTAAGACGGGCTTTGTGAACGCGGGTACAGATACGCTCCCTTCCAGGTAATTGTACTGATTGGCATTGAAATGTCCTTGGTGGAGGTCCCCTGCCTTTACACCACTAATGAGGGTGGCCGAAGGGAGATACTGTAGAAGGATAAGAGCTTTGGAGGCAGCAATTTAATAGTAATGCTCACCTCGGAATAAAGGATCTGTTTACCACCTGCCGCTCTTGTTGGCTCAATCTCATCTGCTTCGACGGAAGCCAACAGATCAAGCAGCTGGGATGAATCCTTCATTCCTTCAACGTACTTCCTGACTATAAAGTGCGTCAGCGGCGAGACATAGCAATTAATGCAAAGACGCGTACCTGAGAGCGATACAAGCCCTTCCTTCTCCGCTTTCTGCCTATTTGCCGCGTCTTCGGTGAGCAACACAAAGGTAGGTAGCTTTCGCTGTGCCTTGCCTCGGACCGGAGGATTATTCAGTTGCAGATGGTCCTTGTACCATGCAGTGGCTTTCCGGATTCCTATGAGGTCCGGATGAGCTTCATTGAGTTCGATGGCTGAATATACGAGACGCACCTCTATCGTTTCTGTCGTTGGGCGTTTCATTCTCGTCCCGAACCACAGCTGTTTCCCTATTGCGAATTGATGAAAAACTCCAAATGAAGGACATCGAAAGGCGTACGAGCGGTATTCGTTATAAAAGGTCCATATTGACTTGTCATCCATGGCCATAAGCGCTTTGAGGCGATTGTAGAGAGGCAACGAGCGATGGCGAACTTCTTCGACAACCGTTTGAAGCAGGATTATCGGAGGTCGAAAGAGGGACGACTCAAGAAGGTCCATCTAGGATTGGGACTCGGGGTGAGGGCAGCGGGTAATATTTGCGATAATCCCTCTTACCTGTGACAGGAAAACATTGGTATCTGGAAGTACGAAGTGGCCGTCAGGAAAGAGACTATGCTCAGCACCAGACTCTGGCAAAAGGCTGCTGGAGGGTGTGCATGCCTCCGAGCATTCTCGACAGTTCTGTATACCGCATCCAACATCGTCGCGTAGGTATCGTTCTCTGAGGACTACATTGCCGAAAAGTAAGGCATTTTGGCGCGAATCAGATCAAGTCAATACTCACCCTTGATAACCTTCCCTCTCGCAGTCTTCTTGAAGAACTTCCGCTGGGTAATGACCGCCTCAGAACGGGGACGCTTGCGTATTGTGATTTCGACCATGTTGATAGGATTCAGAGATGAAGATGAACGCCAGGATCAAGGTGGTTTTGCGCGTCTCCATTTCTTACATAACACACCGACTCGAAGTTGCAAGCACAAGCGGGACACAGTCTTTATTATATGAGTAGGGATTATCAAAAAATACAGCATAACGATAAAGACAGGTGGATTACATAAATTAAAACGGTTCAGACTCATGAGATGCATCCTGCTCTTGTTCGCGGTGCCTGGGACCGTTAAGTATCCGGATGGACTCTAGAAGAAGCTTTGAGAGAATGGAATGTGACAAATCATGAGACGACGCACCTTGCCTCAAGAAAATCTGTCTCTGACCGCGGGGCGTTGAAGGGTCGGCTCCCGCTTCTGGCTCACGAACCTCATAGTTGGCTTCTACAAAGACTCTGGATCCTTTGCGGAGGGTTTTCAAGTATTTGATCTGGTGTCCAGTGAACGACAATATACGGTGGAAGGTGGTTGATGATTGTTGTTTCTCTGTATTGAACGTCGTGAGCCAGACGACAGAAGTGAATGTAAAGCTTCGGTTGCTAACCTCCATTCGCGTCAGGAGGTGGGGGTGGGTAGTCATTTGTTGCAACGGTGTACCTGGAAGAGAGTATTATGATACTTTGCTTCGGAGCAAGTAGGTAGGATAATTACACCATATACTCCTTCTCCGACTTTGTAAAACGAGCTTCTGGGTCCCTGACGAGAGTTCCGACGAGGGTCAACTTGGCAACATCATACCGGCGAGCGGCTGAAGTGGAAAAGGCCTGGAGCGGGGTAAGCAAAGGGTGGGCAGGGGAACAATTGCACGTTCTTACGCGCAGCGAGGACGGCCTGAATACTGAAGATCTAAGAGCAGAGAGCATTGTGTTTTCGAGGGACTTCGAGTCTGAGAATTCGGCGCGTCGCGCTGTCAGCTCGGACTCCGTTGTTTTCTGTTGTTTGATCCCAGGGGTTTTTCCTACCCGACCAATCCCAATCAGGATCCAAACATCTACCTCATGTCCCGCCATAGAGATATTCGAAATCTTGACATTCAGTGTGAGCGCCATACAGTTCTCGTGTCCATCGTTGCCTGACAAGGTTTAGCCGAGCTCGACGATGACGCCCTATCCGATGGAGGTGAAGAATTGACCGCAGAGCAAGAGCGTACGTCCCCACCGTGCCATAATCTGGTCCAGCCGATGTCAACGCCTCCACAGAGCAAATGAACCAAGCCTTTGACCAAGTACAGGCAGTCATCGGTGATTCTGTCATATCAGAGCTCTCAGAGCGCGCAGTCCGCGAAGCGCTATGGGAGTTCTACTTCGACGTTGACCAGACCGTCGAATGGGCCTTGGGCAAGTACGCATCTTACACAGCATCGCCTCCATGTCAATTTATTCGATTTAGTTGAGTACGATCGCAGGAGACAGGCGCAGGAGCGGAAAGGTGAGATTCCACGAACGTTTTGGACTTTGTTCTTYGCGCCTTTTCTTCCCTATGGCTATCACAAGTCATCGCACGGGTATCTCGTTGAGAAGGTGCATTTCTGGAGGTTCTTACTCCACGACGACTGCTCTRAATYGATAAATATTAACGNCTYATTTTCTCTCAGATGGTGACTATGGGGAGAATGGCCAGCAGTGGTCCCGAGTTCCGAAAATCATGCAAGTGCAGCCTGAGGGTGGTTATCTGGACATCGACGAATCCCCAGTCAATTACCCAAATCGTTTGAGCACYATCACCGAGCACACCGAAAGGACAGAAGCCCAGTCTATGTTCACGAAAGGTGACAGTACAATGGACAGGTCTATGGGTGAGCAGGATTTGTTGCATTTATCTTTGTACTGTCAATTAATCATTCCCATCGCAGGTCGAAACGTGTCAGAATTTGGAAGAGAGGCCACTCAACCRTCTATTGACCCGAACACTATCCCTCTTTCCCCACCCGCTTCCGCGATACAGAGGCTGTCACTGTACGAAGGACCACCGTCTAACCCCCCNGTCTCTGTCCCGYGAGGGTAGTCTGGACGCCCGAAGCTCGGGAGGATCGGTACCTGCTATTGAGGTCATTCCTGATATACCTGACTACCTGTCAAAGTCAAGCAAACCAGCAGCCTACGCATCCCAGCCAAGCAAGCCAGCGAAAACCCCTTCAAAGCTTTCTCAGCTTGCCAGCTCTCGTGCTAGCGCTGTCAGCANNGNCAGAAGCGAAAGCTCAAGGTWTACGGGCACAACGCTCTCGGGGTCTATCAAAACGTTTCCTGCCCTTCGTCCCACTGCTCAATCGCAAGGTKYTCCAAGTACCCCTGGATCGGCCGTGTCCAAAGATTTACCCTCTCTACCCGAAACGCCTACCCCAGGCCATAGCTCGGTGTCGTCTTCGATAGTCCGCAAAGCGATCGAGAATGCACTGCGATTGGAAGAAATAGACAAAACCGAAACCCCCAAGCGCAGCAGRGAYTCCAGCCAACGAGCCGTCCCYACACAGCAGGAAAGAACTCCAAGCCCTGCTAAGAAATCTGTCACTTCCGCYKCAGCCGCTAGCCGGCCYCAGTCCAAACCCAGCTCAYYAGTGTCCTCTCARAAAACCRGCTCRACAGCTCGGCCACTGTCGAAGCTGGCTCTGTTGGCTCAACAGAAAGTTGATGCTAATCGTGGACCCAAACTCCCCGAGACGACYACYGAGTACCTGATGCCAATAGCCAATGGATCCTCGGTCACAACTGCAATTACGACCTCGTATCAGTCCCTTTACAGYCTCACTGATCCTACCCGATCCAACATGATGCCYAAGCTCGACCTRGTTCCTCTGCAATCTCCTGGTGCCGCCTCCCCGAATCAGGCTTCCCCTGGCAGGCCATCAAAACTGGCGCTGAAAGCGAAGCGTGCCCACGAGCGGGTTAACATGCCACCRACTCCTCCGGCCCTCCCAGAACCAGAGTACAAGTCRCCGGTATTGCCCATTTTCCAGCCAAGTCCGRTCCACGCCCGTGCAACACCCTCGCCATTTGCTTCACTTCTCGTCGACGACTCTCAATCTCACATAGAGACCAAGGRAGGCAGCGAGAAGGGCAAAAAGACACCGAGCTCGAGGAATACAGTCCTTTCGACGACAGACTCTGCRGACAGCCATCCCCATCGGCGGAAGAAGAAGCACATGTCCCCGCCTAGTGCTGCCAGCGGRTCATCAAAGCCGTTTGCATTCGACAGCCCGAGTCCAGACGACATTGTGCTACAAGCCCGCAAAGGAACGAATCTCGGAAGGTCCGCGTTATCATCCTCCTAGACGCTCAGGCGCTCGAGGAAGAATGTCGTGACCTTTCCCCCTTTAACTCCCCCTTCTGTTTCTTTATTATTTATTCTTGGTTTTTGGGTCTGACTTGTGTGTACTTACATTGTTAATTTTATATAGCTGCGAAAGAGAAGGARAAGGCAGCGAAATTGGCCGCGCAAAAGTTGGCTGCGTTGTCCGCCRCGAATTCGAGAGCTGGGACTCCTTCAGGTTCAGGTACACCGACAAAAAAGAAAGGATCGGCGGGAGGTAAAGTATCGGGAACGGCAACGCCGTACAAGCAGAAGAGCACGGATCAGCAGCAACTTGATATTTCGGGACTCAACTTGAACTCGGAGTCTGCAGCTGTAAYTGTTGAAGAACCTCCTCCGAAATTGAGTTTTGCGARGGAGGCTCTCTTGCAAGAGGCGAAGCGGGCCATTGAGTTGTCGGATAAGACAGGGAAGAAGGGCGTCAGTATCATTGTCATCGGTATGGATATACNTTTGGTTTGTCRGCGTCGCGAGCTAAYCACCACGCTAGGACATGTTGATGCTGGAAAATCAACCCTTATGGGCCGTTTGCTCTATGACTTGGGACGWCTGGACGAGAAAACCAAGCGAGCTAACGAGAGRGGCAGCACAAATGCTGGGAAGAGTAGTTTCTCCTGGGCTTGGGGGYTGGATGGCACCCTCGAGGAGAGAGAAAGGTATGCACTATCTTCANTTTTTTTGGCTGCCGAAATTGATCGAAAYTCGCRTYAAGGGGAATCACCATGGACATTGCRATGCAGATCTTGACTACACCGCACAGGCAAATCACAGTGCTCGACGCTCCGGGACACAAGGACTTCATACCGAACATGATTTCTGGAGCATCCCAAGCTGATTGCGCCCTTCTTGTCATTGACTCTGCGGTTGGCGAATTCGAGTCGGGCTTTGAGCGGGGTGGCCAGACAAGAGAGCATTTGCTGCTTGTCCGGAGCCTTGGGGTTTCGCAGGTCATCGTTGCAGTCAATAAACTAGATCAAGTGCGCTTCCCCTCCGATGCTACTGCCTGATTTCTGGATTGACCAGGAGTCTTCCTTTATAGGTGGACTGGAGCAAAGCACGATACGACGAGATCGTGGGACTGATCAAGCCTTTCCTCTTGCAGTCCGGGTTTCACCCCTCGAAGACGTCGTTTGTACCCGTCGGTGCCTATGATGGAATCAAYCTRCTCTCTCTGACTGARCCAGGCGCTACGGGACTCAAGGCCTGGTATTCTGGACCCACTCTTGTGGATTTGTTGGACAAGCTGGAGCCTCCYGCCAGAGATGTGGAYTCGCCACTGCGCATTCCCATAGCCAACGTCTTCAAGGGGCAAGGTCAAGGTGCCGCTGTGTCGGGACGYATTCTTTCAGGAGTCGTYCAAGTGGGTGAAAAGCTGAGGGTCCTTCCGGGCGACGAATCAGGCATAGTGAAATGTCAGTCTTTTCAAACTTTCATTAATCGAGTGGCGAATGTGAAAKTGAATTCATGTTCTTTMTTGTCCTTAGCGATCGAAGTGGAGGAGGAGAACGTCTCRTGGGCAGCCGCTGGTTCCAACGTGAACATCCAACTCACCGCAATAGACCCRGTTAATCTCATCGTTGGAAGTGTACTGTGCCCACCAACCGATCTCGTACCTCTCGCTACCTCTTTCATCGCTCGAGTCATCGTGTTCGACATCCAAGTGCCCATTACGGCCGGCTCTTCGGTGTGTCCACATTCCTTATTTTTAGCTCATTAAAAAAGGACAGTGTGCTGATGAAGGAATAATTTCTCCAGATCGAGGTATATCACCATTCTCGTGATGTACCCGCGACGACAGCCAAGCTTTTGGCGACTTTGGACCGTAGCAATGGCAAAGTCATCAAAGCGAATCCAAGGGTGGTAGCCAAGGGTGCCTCTGCCGAGCTCCAACTGACCCTGCGCTCAACTGCGGTCTCTGGTGCCCAGAGTGTCGTTCGAGGTATCCCCATGGAACCGTTCTCAGTCAATAAGGACATGGGCCGTATTTTAATTCGTAGAGGGGGTGAAACCATTGCAGCTGGTGAGCAAATTTCGCGAGACTCACCGTAATTGGATAGACCGCTAAGCTTTTTTCTTATTTTTAGGTATTGTGTTGGAAATCACCAGATAGATTATCCCGGAAGCAATGGGGTACAAAGCAAGAAGAGACGAGATATGCAAGCAACCGTCGTAGAACTACAGATACATGAAAAGGAATGAAGGGAATGCATGTATACAACAAGTAGGTTAGCCAGGAAGAAGAAAGGATATGGAGTCTATCAATCGTGAAAACCAAGGCACGTCGCAAATTCTATGCAACGAGCAAGGGGAATCGTCTATGGTCATAAAAATGGGAGTCGTTTCAGAGAGGCGGGCGTATCGTGGGATCGTTTTTGAGGCGTGAAGGAGGTCGATCGGTCACAGAGGCGGAGATGAAGCAACTATGAATGAAGCTTTGTGAAGAGAGTCGGCGGAGGAGCGCTATAATTAGACCTCTTTCACTTCTTCACTTTTTCCTTCTCCTTCTCCTTGTCATGCGAAAACAGTTCCTTAATTTTGCCGAAAAAGGAGGAACGCCGCTTCTTCTTGGACGCAGCTGTGCCAAAGCGAGAGGAGGAAGGGGATCCAGTGGGAGTCGCAGAGGGTGATGACAGAGAAAATTCCTTCTTCGAGTGAGGCGTAGCCGGGGGAGTTGGCAGAGTTGTTTTTTCCTCCTCCTTGGCGGGCTCTGGAGACGGCTTATCCTCTTCCTTGGGGATTGTCTCGACTTTGGCGGGTTCAGGTGTGGGAACGACCACCAGTTGTTCCTCTGCCTCCTCCTTTGCGGATTCCTCCACAAATTCGGGCTTGGCATTGGGAAGGTCGTCGACGGGGATGTGAGAGATACCCTCTTGCTTCTGTTCCTCGATAGGCACCTCCGGTGAGGTAGCGATGATAGGCTCCTCTGGGCTAGGCTCGACCTCTACCTCGTGCAGCTTGGCGGGCTCGGGTTCGGGCGTTAGTACGGCCGCCGGCTTGCTCTCCTGCACAGGAGGCGGGCTAGTGCTGCGTGCTCGAGGCGGYGGGGGGAGAACGAAGTCGGGAACAGCGGGTGGTGGGGGGGAGGAGCGAATGGTGTTGTGTTCAACTGCGTTGACAGGAATAATCGGCATTGATATCCGCCTCTCTTTGGGTTTCGTTTCTTCGACGACTTTCTCCTCCTGCTTGGGAGTCACTTCGACAACCTCCACGGCAGCGGGAACAGGGGCTTCTTCCTCTTCGGTGGGCTCGACGGATTCGGTTGGGGCGGAAGCAAATGCATGAGCAGCGTCATCGTTGCGCTTGACGGGTTCAGGGGCCGGGGCAGCGTTGACAGGCTTAGGGGGCGTAAGGTAAATGTTGTTGATGTAACCACCAGGGTCCATCTCTGTTGGCTGACCGGCCTGGGTGAGCCATTGACCGTCCACGATAAACTTGTACTTGATCTTCTCCGCCCATGGAACTTTGACGGAGCCAACGAAGCCAGAATCGGTCCTGGCGAGTTTGATGGAGCAGGTCCACTAATACAGTAATGATATGAGATCAGATGTATTGGATATATAGTTGAAGGGCCTACGTGATCGAAGGTACCGGTGACGATGACGGTGGTAGGCGCTCGGTCTTGGTGAGGCCTGTCAGGGACGATGAATTGAATCAGCGCTCGCCGTCTCGACGACGAGAATGTGGCGCAACATACCATTCAAAGCGCATGTCGTACAAGTCTGAGGAGGCCATCTCTGCCAGCGAGTTGGGAGTGGGTGAGGACTGGTTGACAGACGGAGTGAAAGCGGGAAGGTTATAATATGTCGCCCGAGTTGCGTTGTACATGTTTATCGTTTCGCTAACCGAGGCCAGAGTACCGTAATGTCCTTTCCTTCGCTCCCCGTCCTCACAGCCTGTCTCAATACAAAAAGACTCTGCTCCAAATCACACATACGGCTCCGGCGTCTTGTCGCGTTCCAACTGAACATTCAGCACGTTCATTTCGCGAGATAACGCAGTTAAAATTTCTCAGATCACGAAATCAGTGTGTCACTTCGGAACGCCTCGAGGCTCGCAGCCACCATCCTCAAGGCGCGCCCTCAACTGAAGGATTTTCCAAGCTCCAAAAACTCCCTGGATCACCTCGTGTCGGACTCAAGTGTATCAAAACACAACGTTACCAGCACCCCCATGCAGTTACAGACTCATGCCGTCCCTGAAATGGCGGTGGAGGAGGAGCTGGACGCGAAAGATCCCTTGAGACATCTCATGGGTGTCGAGGATAGCCTCGTAGCCGTGCGAGATTCATCATCCCAGCTCCTGGCATTCCTGCCTGCCCAATCTCACTCTGTTGAAGATGGACTCTTGCGATTATCGTTCTCTTGCGATCGGGGTGGTGTTCCTCAACCTCTGAACATCTCACTGGCTGTCGACGCGTCTCCTGGCTGTGGTGGTATTGCTTGGCCTGCAGGACAGGTACATTTATTTTTNCTGCTTTGGCTTTCTGCTTTGAGCACGATCCCTGAGCCTTGTCCATCGTCCATCCGGTTCGTTATCAGATCCTAGCAACGTACCTGGTGCAGAGAGATCTCGGCTATCTGCGGGATAAGAACGTCTTGGAGTTGGGTGCTGGTACTGGTCTAGTGGGCCTGGTAGCCGGGGAACTGGAAGCAGATTGCAGAGTCGTTATCACAGACCAGGCGTTCGTACCGTCTCTCCGAATCATCGCCTGTACGCAATTGAACACTGCATTTTACAGGCCGTTACTCCCAATTATGCAAAAGAATGTGGCACTCAATAAGCTTGGTTCTAATGTCGTTGTCGCAGAGCTTGATTGGTATGTTTTCTCCCGATGCGTTCTCTCAGGTCCCGATTGACATGGATATTATACCAGGGGTTCGCCAATACCCACCTCAATCCCAAAGCCGGACATCATCCTCGCTGCAGACTGCGTTTACTTTGAGCCAGCGTTCCCACTTTTAGTGCAAACATTAGCCGATCTCGCTGATACGAGCACGGAAATTCTGTTCTGCTACAAGAAGCGTAGAAAGGTATGTGCCGCTTGCCGATATTGACGCATCTTTTGACTCTCTCCCCAAGGCCGACAAACGCTTCTTTTCCATGCTCAAGAAAAGGTTTTCGTGGAAAGAGGTAATGGACGATCCCAACCGAGAGATATACATGAAGGAAGCCATTACCTTGATGCGCCTCTTCAAGCGGCAGAAGTGACGACGTTTTCTTTACAAATATTTCGGGTCTAAGGGCCGGGTTTCATTAGTTACCGTAGGGTTTTCGGAGGGTCTTTGGGATATCTATCTATAGCAATCGCGAATTAGGAAGGGTGTAACAGGTCTAGGGTAGTGCTCGGAGTGGTGGTTGGGTTGAAGGGGAAACCGGTTTACTGGGAAATGGTCTTTATCTGAAGCATTCAATTGTACCAATATCTTCAATATAACAATTAGGAACTCACCTGTAGCCCATGAATCCCCTCAATTTCCTGCTTGAGTGTCGAGGTCACAAGCCGGTGTTGCTTCACGACAGACAGGCCCTTGAAGGTATCACTAGCAATAACGATGGCATAGAAGGTCCCGCAACCACCTAGAGAGCGTATAAGATCAAATTTTACGGGCACATGGACAAGACGCACCAGAGACGTCCTCCACCTGCAGCTGGGATGGGGAGAACTTGGTGATGAGCTTGTCCCATATTGTCCGCTCACGGTCCGGAAGACCTGGTGGGGGTACTATTTTGACATTGAAGAGACGAGAGGATGAGGCAAACGCTCTCTGCGACGCGAATGAGGAGGCGCTCTGCACCGAAGGGACCAGTTGTCGCTTGAAGAACGTCGAGAACATCGTCGACCCGGGACCCAGCTCACCGTCATTCGTCAGGAAATTAAGCCGGCTGCTGTGATTGGTCAGCGACCGATTCCGGGGTATGACGGTCCGGCTGAGAGTGTGATCCCTCCAGCGTCTCGAAAGTCCAGCCTCGTCTCGACACAAAACTCTCTTCAACCACGACGGCGACCCTCGTACTCGACAGCGGACGCTGCCCAAGATGCTCCTGAACGCCCTGAGGAGCGCCTCGCTGCGCTGTGGGCACCTGCCACGCTCAATACCCCGCGCGACGCGCTCGCTGTCCAGCACTATATTTTCACTTCCGGCTCGCGCTCACCACGCAAGAGTGCTGTCGAATGCACCCAAACCAAGGTCGAGCATTCTTCGGATGCTCGGGCAGTCTCGCTTGCACTCCTCCGCAAAATCTTTGTCGGAGCAAGCCAGTAGTAGCGCAACCGCGGACAGTCCACCAGCGATGCCTATTCTCGCTCCGCCTGCAGTCGGAGGATGGCTCATGGGTTCGGCGACCTTGGTCCTCGCTATCATCGTCGTCGGAGGCGTCACTCGTCTTACAGAATCTGGTTTGAGTATCACGGAATGGAAACCAATCACCGGAGTCGTCCCTCCTATTACACAAGAGGAATGGGAGGCCGAGTTTGCAAAGTACAAGGAAACACCGGAATTCAAATTGTACGTTCATCTCCCTACTTCGAGCTATGTATCTGTAGTCTCAATTATAACTGGCACAGGCTCAACCACTCAATCACCCTCGAAGACTTCAAGTTCATTTTCTTTTGGGAATGGAGTCACCGTGTATTGGGGCGCCTCATCGGAGTCGCATTCGTTGGCCCGCTTGCGTACTTTGCCCTCCGAAAAAAGATCGACGGTCGAATGACAAGACGGCTCTTCGGTCTCGGCCTCCTCATCGGTGCTCAAGGTGCTCTTGGGTGGTATATGGTCAAATCCGGTCTGGACAACAAGCATTTGGAAATACCCGGAAGCGTTCCTCGAGTGTCGCAATACCGCCTCGCCGCTCACCTTGGTACTGCTTTCCTGCTATACCTTGGCATGTTCGGAACAGGTCTCTCGGTCATCAAGGATTGGAAATACGCGAAAGGAGCACCATGGAGCGGGTCGACAACCGGGGACATCAACAAGATACTTCAAAATCCTGTGGTCAAGCGCATCAAGGTCGCCTCTTGGGCTTTAATGGGCCTCGTCTTTGTGACCGCAATGTCTGGTATGTCCTAAAAGCACAGTGCAATGTTTCTGTCCTCAACCCGATTTGATAGGCGCTTTCGTGGCTGGTTTGGATGCTGGTTTGCTGTATAACGAGTTCCCTCTCATGGGTGGTCGTTTGGCGCCTCCTTCGGACGAGCTCTTCGACCCTGCATATGCAAAGAACGCTGACAAGTCGGACCTCTGGTGGAGAAATATCTTTGAGAACCCGACCACAGTCCAATTTGACCACCGTGTCCTGGTACGCCGTATATCATTTCTCAATCTCGCCTCAGGATTTAAATGCTCTCAATACAGGCTATTACCACATACTTTGGCACTACTGCTCTCTGGCTCCGGACGCTGAACCCAGCTGTCCGTGCTGCGCTGCCTCCTCTTGCCACCACGGCAATCCGTGCTGCATTCACTATGGCCAATATTCAAGTGCTGTTGGGAATTTCCACTCTGCTCTATCTCGTCCCCGTCCCCCTTGCTGCAGCCCACCAAGCTGGCAGCGTAATGCTTCTCAGCGCGATGACCCATGTCCTCATTAGTCTTCGACGACCTGGTGGGGCTGCACGTCTCTGGCGGCGTCTCAATGCAACGCAAGCCACCGTCAAAAAGACGCAGCCATAGACGGTTAGATGCTCATAATTAATCTCCACGCCCTTTCGCTATTTATTCGCTGACGCAAAAGTAATCTGGCATTTTTTACCACCCCCACTCCTTGCTATATCGTTATTCAGACATTTCCCCATCGATAGTCGGATAGAATAATCAGGACCGCATTAGACGCATCGCTATTGTACAAGAATTTGAAATTGTTTACTCTGCCATCTGAACGTCCTCGTCTGTTGGTGCTGCAGGGGGCGCAGCTGGAGCCGATGAAGCAGAAGCGTCACTGTCTTTGGGGATGATGGTCTTCAAGAAGGGTTCGACGGCTTCGCTTTCCAAAATTCTGAACGATCCGCCTGGAGGTACGTTCTTCTCGTGTTCACTGGCAGGCCCGATGATGCCAATGGACGTGTTGTTGATAGTCAACTCTTTATCTTGCTGCAGAGTCTCTCGCAGGGCGTGCAAGCCGTGTCGGACGAGGTCTTCCAATGAGCCTTTTGGAAGATTAATGCGTCGTCGGTGTCGTAGACTTTGGAGGTACTCACAATCAGCAAAACTCTCGTAGTGTTTCTCCAAGTACGTCTTTGCGCTCTGACTCCTCGCTCCGATAGACATGGCGTAGTATTCGTACGAGTTCCCAGAGGGCGAGAATTCGTATAGGTGGGGACCGGACTTGTCCTGGCCGATTACGAGGAAACCGACTCCGTATGGCCGTCGACCGTATTCTTGGGTATTCACTTGAGCCTCTGACAAGGCACGGAAAGAAAGAAAGAGTCAGTCAGAGAGCTGGAATCGGTGTGAAATATGACGCACTGTCGGCGATGGCAGATACGAGCCTGTTAACAGGTACGGGTCGGTTGAAGATCATTCTCGAGGACATGGCCTGCTGCCTCATGAAGTTACTGATAATTAAGGATAGACAGTCAGATAGATGCTGTAGGCACTAGAGTTTCTTGATACGCACCTCAGAACACGCGCGTCCGAGGTCAATCCAGCTATCGCAATACCGATATGGTCATCTATACGGAACATCTTCTGTTGGTACGAAGCCAATTCTCCTGTAGATCGCTAGAAACGAGCAAAATATGAATGCATCAGTGATAATTGGAGGGTCAAGAGAGTGCTATGCACCTTCAGTGCAAGCAGAACAGAGTGGGTCTTTGAGCGCAAGCCCACAGCAGCAGATCCCTGCTTCACGGCTTCCAGGGCATATTCGACCTGGTGCAGACGGCCTTGAGGCGAGAAAACGGTGTTATCGGAGTCGTATGTGTTCCTAAACTGTTATCCCTTCTATGAGCAGCCAATTCCTCAAATCCAAAGCTGTCTGGACTTGCCATGATCGTAGGTTTAGAGAGCGTAGATTCCAAGATGACGCGTCGAGCGAGCTCACGACAGAAATTATGGTCACGTGAAAATAGATTCACGAACGCGCACATGAACAAGCGCAGGCAACAAGAAAAGACTCGAAATAATTAAAGGAACAGTATGTATAGCCTCTATCGACCCTTCTTCTCGTGTCTCCATTCTTTGAAAATGCCATCCAGACTCTTATAAATTAGGTGGGACGGCAAGCACCGGATAATCTCCCCGACCCGGTCTTCAACTTCTCCCTTACCCTGTTCTCCAACCGCCTTCTTGGCATACTCCACAGTCAGTCGGAAAAGCGCCAGTACGGCGAGGGAGACGTGAGTCTGCTGAGCTCCATGAGCAGATCCTGGGTTCAGCGCTGACAACAGGGCACCAGAGATACTAGGGGCCGAGATAGTCGGCGTACTTTGCGAGAAGGGTGTCGCCCTCTCCCCGCGAACAAGGCGCAACAATATCTCCAGAACGTTGTCTGTTTCAGTCATATGCGTCTTCAAGAATCGTTGACGCTCATGCAAAAGACCGACAGGCGAATTGCTTGCCCATCCTTCGAGAACAGTCCAAATAGTTGGAGGCTATTATTCAAAAAAGACGTGTCAGGGGATGTTATCCAAAGTGGAAATCTTTCACGTACCGGGTCAGGGTCCATGACTTGTATCTTCTTTTCCCATCCCTCCGAGGACTCATCCGATTTGGACCCAAGCATGCTTCTTAGCCACTCTTGAACATCGCCAGACTTTGCCCATTTGGGCTCAGAGAGTGGTCTGGCGACATCAAGATGAGCAACAAGGCGCACAGACGTAGGAAGCGACAGCTTGGGGAACGGAGGGACGGTGTCGTCTGCCTCTGCTGTGTGTTCCAAGATATTAGGAAGAGCGGCATAAGATTTGGCTTCTGATAAAGCTTCGACCTGAACGAACGTTAGAGCAACGCGACGCAAGATCGTGACTTGGCCACTCACCAAAACACCCTTCAAGCCAGTTCCAGAATTCTTCGCAACGTCAATGGAAACTTCAATCCTACCAGCTTGTCGGAAAAGCTTGAAAGAAGAAACAACATCCGCATCGATTACCAAACGGCGGTTGCCGCTGGCATAAGAAATTGAAAGCCTGTTTCGAGACGGGCATTGGCTCGACTCATTCTCTCCTTTGGTGGCCGCAACAGAACTTCCATCTTCATGCACATTTGATACAGGCGACATAGGCGGTTCTGGCAGGTGTTCCGCTTGGAGCTGAGCAGCGTGGTCGTCTTGTCCATTGATCATTTGAGTTTGCTCGTCTTCTATTTGAGTCGCCTCTTGAGTCTCGATGATGAGAAGTGTCGGTTCCGCTGATGCTGCCTGAAGGGATTTCGCTTTGCCAATTTCCGGTGATCTGTCTGACACCTGCACATGAACAGAGTCAGGTTGGTTAGCGGACGTCTCTTCACTGCATTGAAAAGAAGAGTCAAGATGAGTAAAACACGACGTCGCAGATAGAGAGCATCGGATACGGACGTAGATTCGAAAAGAGAGTTATCGCGAGAGGTAGCATTGGAAGAAATATGGGCATCAGGAGCGCCAGAGGCGTCCCCTTCAGCAGCCTTGGGAGTGCTATCCTCTGCGGACGATTTCCGAGCCTGATCATGAGACGGAGACGATGGCACATTCTTTGCCTCAGACGCCGTAGACGGCGTCTCGGAGTTGGGCGCAGCAGAAACCAGATCGTCGGTAGGCGAGGCCTCCGGATTAGAGGAAACATGTTCAACGGTGCCAGGCAGTGGCTCAGCAGTCTCTGGGGCAGGTCCATCGTGTTCGCCCGTCATATAAATATCATCATCATGATGCCCTTTAAAACCAGATAAGGAAACGTTAGCATTGCGCTAGGAAGGCCATCTTTCCTCTTAAAACATTGGAAGAAGGCCTCCACACGATGAACTGCCGTTTTCAGACAGAAAGGCTGCTCACCATCATCCACAAGGTTTTCCACCTCGCCTTCGGCATCTGCATCAGGATCCTCTTCCAGCTCTTCCCCTGGGTGGTGCTCATCGTGCACTGGATGGTCTCCTGCCCCATCACCCTCCTCCTCACCACCAGGCTGCAAATCAGCCTCCGCTTGAGCCTCTTCCTCACCTTCAACAATAGCAGCCATTAGCCAGTCCCCTTCACTGGCAGACTCCGCAACACTCGACCTGTCATCGGTCACGGCAGCGCTCATCTGAGGCGGCGGACGACGAGCACGCCCCTCTTCCAAATCTCCATCATCGTCCTCCAACTTTTTCCGCTTGCCTTTCCGCGCATCTGAAGGCGCATCTCCATAACCAGCAGAGGAAGTATGGGGGATCGGCTTCGCATCGTCTGCCGTAACAGGCGTGTCGAAGTAAATGCGCATACGCGAAGGCGGTTGCCCACCACTATTCACATCAGCCGGATAACGAATCTCCCGGGCCTGCGATTCTGATATCTTCTGGCTTTCAGTTCCTCCAGCAGCAGCTTCCGACGAGGCCTCAGCCTTTGGTTCAACTTGCGTTTCCTCCTTGTTGGTGGCAGAAGGTACCTGTAATGCAGATTTGTCGTCTACGACTTCATCTTTAACGGAAACATTGGGGCCAGAATCAACAGCCTCCTCTTTCACCTCCACCTTGACTTCAACAGGAGGCAACGGGAGATCGCCCCACTTCCAATCCAGCTCCGGAATTTCGAGGCCAACGATCTTGAAGTCTGTCAGAGTCCGCCTGTTCTCTTCTTTCTTGCTACCAGACGGAGCACTCGGAATGGTCGCGTTTTCTTTGTGAGCGAATGCGGCTCCATCGTGCCGCGGTCCACTACGATTCTGTCCAGAGTGTCCTTGGCCACGATTCCTGAATGATCCTCCTGGGTGGAAGCTGCCAGATGTGAAAGAGGATCCGCCTGTGCGTCGGTTTTGCCCGAAGTTGGCCCGCGATCCGTGTCCTCGCAATCCACCTCCAGACTGCCCACCTCCTCGGCCAGCATTTCCGGATCCTCCCATATATCCGCTTCCTGTTCCACGTCCGCGGCCTGCAGGACCACCTCGGTTGGCGGAGAAAGAACCACCTCTTCCGCCGCGCTGTCCACTAGGGGCGCCACCTCGGCCACCAGGTCCACCCCCCCTCCCTGCCATTTGGCCTGGGCCAGTAGGAGGGCCACGATTGGCATTCGGACCTGTGAAAGAACCTGCGGAAGCTGGCGGAGCCGGTGGCGGTTGGAACTGTGGTTGTGGAGGAGGCGGAGGAGGCGGATGTTGCTGGTTTCGATTGGGATTCGGCCCATCAAACCTTTGTCGCTTGGCTGGGGGCATGTGCTGAGGGGGNTGTATGGTGAAGTCGGGGCTGTTGCTGCGGCTGGACCTGCGGCGGTAAATGGGGATTGAAGAATGGCTGTTGGGGTGGAACRGGYCCGTATGCRGGCTGAGCAATCGGCTGGGGCGGAGGAGGCGCGGCTTGAGGCACGTATTGCAAAGGGTACCCTGCTGCTGGTTGATACGGATTGTAGCCTGGCTGCGCTTGAGGTGGCTGGACGACTTGCGGAGCACCATGATACTGTTGTGGTTGTTGGTACGGAGGCGGTTGTTGTTGCTGCTGCCGTTGCCAGTGACTGTTCTGGGAACCATAGCCATAGTTCGCATACAAAGCACTCTGTTCGGCGGGGGGACGTGGCGGCTGGGGTGCAGACCACTGCGGGTTGTATTGCGGAGCAGCAGGCGGCTGGGAATGGGGTGCTTGTGCTGCAGCGGCAGAGGCTGCATACCACGCAGAGTAGTCCGGCTGGCCAGGCTGGCTCGGTGGGGCNCCCGGAGGCAAAGGAGGCTGGGGAGGGGTGTACGTCGGTGCGGGCACGAAAGGATTCTTGTTCATCCTGGACTATTGAGAGATGTAGGATACAAATCTAGAGCTGTCCTCGCCGTCTATTAACGCGCCGGTCGTCGCGAGTTGGACGTTACTCACAGTGAAAGGCTTGCGTATTATGCAGAAGATGAGATATCTCGAGTCATGCGGTACTTTTCGCTGAAAGGCGTCGGGGCGTGGGCGTTGGCGAGGATGATGCAGACGACGTCCAAGCTGGTCGCGATTCAAGGGCCTGACGGCTCGGCAGCTGAGATATTTTCACCCCTTTCAAACTCAGCCAAGCAAATCATTGTCCCACTACATGTACATTCAACGTCTCTACCCGTATCCTCAATATTTCTGCTCATCCGACGCCTGGATATTCGTATGAGGCACGCCGGGCAGGCGGGGYGCGAGCTCCTTCGCCTGGGCCGCCTGTTTCCGCTTCTTATGTTCAAGTTGGCGCACTGTCAACNGGGCCACATTCAACACAATYCAYGTCGCAAGCACGGATGACTCAACTGGCATAGAAGTCTCGGTGGAGAGAGTATCGTTCATGAGTTGGAGCGGCCGGCTTTGTGGGTGCTGGAGCTGGAGTGGGCGACTTGGAAGCCTCCTTCGAACTCTCCGCATCACTCTTCTTGTCCTTTCCGTCCTCCTTTTCTTTCCCGTCTTCCTTACCCTTCTCCTTCTCTTGTTTCTTCTTCTGCTTTTCTTCCCATTCCTGCTTTATCTTCGCAATCTCTTCGGGGGATACAGAACTCTTCGCAGCAGATGAAGTTTCCGCATCAGCGATCCGGCTTGCGAAATTGGCGTCGCTGAGATGTCCAGGGCAGGCATAGATAAAGTCAACTGTGTTTATCGTTGCCAGAACCGTGGTTGTTGGCCGATAGCACACATAACATGACTTTGCTGTCCCTGCTGTCTATGGATCGATCGTCAGAGTCGCTCGTAAGTCATGCCTGCCGTCCTACCCTCTTGTAGTAGACATTAGTGAAAGACATGATAGTGGTACTAATTGAACCTGATATGATGATCTGCAGTGCACACTAATTACGGAATGGCACGGTCCTCTCGGCTTTGCCAAACCGTTGATGATGTAGTTTCCTTGTCAATTGCATCTTTCGAACCATCTCCAGYAACAGTTTCTGGAAGACGGGCCTCCAGGCGGTTGAACTTTCAGACGATGATGATGGAGTCCCATGATGGCAGCATATGTATCCGATGACCGAATGACTAACCGCTGGATCCAAGACCAAGATAAAAAGAAAGAGCACGCACTCGCTCCGCTTTTCCCAACTTCTTGTCTGCGATCATCTTGGTCGACCCTGATAAGCAAGCTTGAAGACCATGTCCGATACCGCTGGAAAGACCATCAAGTGCAAGGCTGCCGTTTGCTGGGGTGCTGGTGAGCCTTTGAAGCTCGAGGAGGTCGACGTTGCCCCTCCTGCTGCCCACGAGGTTCGCATTCACATCCTTTGGACTGGTGAGTACCGCTTTTATATACGAAATGAGGCATGCTTCTTGACCGCGGCGGTCCCTTGTACCTCCAAGGTATCTGCCATACGGATGAGTACACTCGCAGTGGCAAGGATCCTGAGGTGTGTTATATAAAGCCGTTCTATCATTCARGCTCAAGATTGACACCCTCGCCCAATAGGGATTGTTCCCTGTCATTCTTGGACATGAAGGTGGTGGTGTGGTATGYGGTYATCTTCCATTACTCTTGTTATCTAAAGTGATACATTGTTCTTCAGGTAGAATCCGTTGGCGAGGGTGTCACCAGTGTCGCTGTCGGCGACCATGTCATCCCTCTTTACACYGCAGGTATGTYYAYCATCCTGTCCNCAATCTTAATCTGACCCTGGWGACYAGAATGCCGCGAGTGCAAGTTCTGCAAGAGTGGAAAGACCAATCTCTGYGGATCAGGTGCTTATCATCTTCGACATAATCCTCAAGCCAACCCACTAAATCTAAAACCATGCAGTCCGTGCCACCCAAGGGAAGGGTCTCATGCCTAACAACACCAGTCGATTCTCAATTAACGGRCAGCCTATCCACCACTTCGTGCGTGCTAGACAATCGAACAAAATGCCATTGAGCCCAACCATCTTTTTTTAGATGGGAACCTCAACCTTCTCTCAATACACTGTTGTCGCTGATGTCTCCGTCGTCGCTGTCAATAAGAAGGCTCCATTGGAGAAGGTCTGCCTTTTGGGCTGTGGTATCACCACCGCCTGGGGTGCCGTCGTGAAACAACCCGGAATCAGTCAGTATCATCCCGACCCGTCTGTCCTCTSCGTGCGATTGCTGAATCTAGATCGTCGTTGCCAGAGGATTCCTCAGTCGCTGTCTTCGGTGTGGGTGCCATTGGTCTYGGTGTCATCTCCACCGCAGCTGTTACAGGGGCAAGCCGAATCATCGCCGTCGACACCAACCCCGGCAAAGAGTCCTGGGCAAGGAAATTCGGTGCAACCGACTTTGTCAACCCGCTCACGCTCCCAGAGGGCAAGAAGATTCAAGAYCACCTTGTTGAAATCACGGATGGTGGCTTGGATTTCACTTTCGACTGCACTGGCAATGTAAGCCATGCAATGCCGGGTATTTCTTCYAAAATAAATCTGAGCGGGGTTCCYAGGTCCACGTTATGAGAGCTGCTTTGGAAGCTTGCCACAAGGGATGGGGTGTGTCTACTGTCATTGGYGTGGCAGCAGCGGGTCAAGAGATTTCTACCAGACCGTAAGTCACTCTTTCAGTACAGGAGCTCAAGACTGAGGATTTTGCTTTAGATTCCAACTTGTAAGATCCTTTTCAGYGCTTTCMACRCCATAATTCATTAGTTCATTAGGTCACCGGACGGGTCTGGCGTGGCTCTGCTTTCGGAGGTGTGAAGGGGAGGACTGAGATTCCTGGCTTGGTTGAAGGTGCGTCKTCTTCTTCTAAACACAGGCCAGCAACTGAYATCCCTCAGACTATCTWAATGGCAAGCTGAGAGTTGATGAATATGTGACTCACCACAGAAAACTTGCAGACATCAACGAGGGATTCCATGACATGCATGTAAGTAATGACCAATTCTTGGGAGAACGGAAAACACCTAACTCTTCACAGGGTGGCGAGTGCATCCGTTGCGTTGTCGATATGGCTTAAAAATTGCCAGAAAACTATGAAAGGAAACACCTGCTTGCTGTAACTGTTATTTGTATGTTAATCCGGTCGGAAACAAGTTACTGGAGGATGTATCATATTGRGGATCAATGAACCAATAAACCGTTCAACTTTCAATGGATTAGCGAACGTGATGAGTCCGACAAAGGTTGGRGAATCATCGAGTACTATACAGCCTGATCTACCATGGTTCTTGGGCGTCTCGATCCACCAATCAAAGCCCTCCACAACACAACAAGAGCAGCTTTCACCTCCCGTCTCCTCACACCACTCCTCCTCCAYACAGCGCCTATAACCGCCACAACACAAACCAGGAAGGATACATCGAGAACGAGCCTCCGCACGATCATCCTGGCTGGTGACCGGTTCTCGTCTCGAGCAAAGAAAGTTGCCCAATCACGGACATGKTCCATACCACGGGACAGYGGGTTCAGYACYAGAGACCACAGTCCGAGGTCRTTGACGTCCCAGCGAGGCGCGTCGGGGTCTTCAGGTGGAGAACCGTTATTGCCAAACCAGCGGGGAGAGTTTCCGCCYCCTCGGGGGCTCACAGATGCACGAGAACGCGATAGCATTCGGTTTTCSAGTGATTCRATGCGCTCGGTTAGAGCGGCAAGATGTGATTGGACGTTCTCGATCGCGTATTCTAATGTTGGTCGTGATGGAGGTCGGTCGTGTCCATATTGTCCGCGGAAACGAGAGTGTGGGGAAGGACTGAAGGAGTCGGGGCGTGTAGTGTAGTTGGGAGCAAGGTGACTTGGGTATGAGGAGACGGGGGGTGCGAATGCTGATGGAGTTTCGAATCCGGGATGAGGCTGAGTTTGAGGGAGACGGGTATCTGGGGGAGGGGACATCAAAGTTGAACCGGCCATTGGGGTTCGGTAACGATTGGAGGARAGGGATGATTGGGGTCGGTTGTCGTRCTGRGCTGGGAGACGGGAAGGGGGTAGATCCCGAGCTTCGTCCTCATCCGTTTCCTCCCCTTCGGAACCGGAGTCTTCACCTTCCTGCTCCTGCTSAGGTCGTGGGACGTTTCGAGTAGAGTTGTATCTTTGAGCGTCGTCTGTTTCGTCGCCACCATCTTCTGAGGCCGTCGATCCCGTTGTTTCCGATGCAGAGGACCTTCCGAATGAGCCTAAGCWAAGAGTAAATGCCYGATCCACTTAGGATAACAGCATGACGCACGACTCATAACTAGGTTTGAAGGGTCGCCTCCGTACGACTCTAGTTCTGTAACAAGATCTCGGGCAATGGTTTTATCTGAGTACTTCCTAAGAACCTTTTRTTTCTGTCAGCCTTGGYCACATGTAAAGGACAGTGTGTAGGACCRACCTTCAGCAGAGCTTCCACGTACAACCACTTCGCTTCGAACGAATCAAGGTCCTTGTGCTTGGCCCACGCGTCCCTATTACAGGTTTGRGTGTCAGCTAGCGCAAACGAGCCAGCAAGCTTGAGGRTACCATTTAGCGCGCCCAAGCATATCGAAAATTCCAGGACGTGGACTCGTTACGTTGCCGACGGTGGCTGGGGACAGGTTGTGTGAACAGGCACTCAATTAACTGGAGAATATCTAAWTTCAAAGTACCTTGCTTGTACAAGCTRGCTTAATYATTAGTAWAWTGYTRAGCMCGAGGTCAGGAGCGGCCATCKTACCTGTACATTTCGAGCTTTTCYTCATAGTCCGTCTGTATAGGTCCGGTCTTCGGTAGGCTTTGTACAACCTGAACTGCCCGGTCAAATTGGGCGTCAATCAAGCTATGGGAGGCCATGTGGTGGTGTATATTGTGYYGTCGTCTATAAGGAGAACAGAGTAGAGGTATCGAAGAATAAACAGAACAAGATTGCCAGAGAAGGTGCGACCAGGACCAAGTGCTCAGAACAGCCTTTGATTTGACGCTTCGTCCGCGCCTCGATGTCCTCGACACGTGAAAAYGAATCTCCGAGTCACGTGGTAGTCCCGGGTTCATCGTCGTCCGTCGTCCGAAGCTCCGAGTCCGAGTCCGTTAATCTGYTACAGTCACAAATGCCAGATTCCAACACTATAAAGCTCTACCAGTAGACACCCATYCCAGACTCTGTCGGTGGAGGTTGACATCATTTCAGCTCCAGTCTTCCAGCTGTAAACATGTCTGTCTTTCTCACTGGGGAAGGCTAAAAAGGTGGACTAACCATGCGGACAGAAGTTTCCGAACCGTTGTGATTTCTTCTATTTCTTCTTCTTCTCCAAGCCCGGATGTTCCTGTGCGCTCGTCTCTGGCCGTCTATRGCCATCTGCAGATTTGTGCGAGTAATTATTCYTATGCCAGCTGCCCCCTCGACTTCGTCGGGGCCTGACTTAGCATTTTACGACATGATTTTGTGGATGACGCTGATATACAGAAGTAAGCYAAGGTCACCAGGTGAGCCCCTTGTTCTATACGAAACCATGTGGCTCATCAGGAATACCGCGTTGATTAAGACAGTCAGAATTGCACTCTCGCTGTGCATGCTTCTTTATTTTTCAGCATGGTTTTTACGGGCGCAGACCAATGAAGAGCGCTGAGCAATGTGCAGGCTATTATAGCCGCCTCCCACCCAACCCTCGAGTCCTATTTTTCCGTTGTATTGTCCCCCCTGTCTCCGATCTCCTCAGCGGCTGAGCCCCAGGAGCAGAGGGACTCGAGTAGAGAGAGGGTCACATTATCGGACTGATAATCTTCGCGAAGGCGGCAATTCTGTCAGAATGATCCTGAACGTCTACTTTTTGAAACTGAGTCTGTTCTTCTCTGAAACTAGAACAACGGCCGTGTCGAAGATCGCACCGTTTCGTTTCTTGGCTTATGGTCAGTCTTCTCATCACGATCAAGATATCAGCTTGTTGACTCTATCAGATGAATATAGAGCTTAGTTGAAATTTATTGACAATTYACTCGCTCCGGTTTCCAGAAATAAGACCTGCATATTGTTCTGTCGTCTTATCTCAGAATCTACGCGTGCACCAAATCTGACTTCTCGTAACACGTTGTTCGCAGATACATTTGTTTGGGCCTTCGGAGTGACTGGTGGCCCGAAATGTCGATCCTCGCAGGTTCTGGAGTCGACTGTGGGAGTATTGCAGGACTCAACTCGGCAACCTYGRACTTCTTCGACCCAACACCGCATGGGCGAGCGCCAGTCGCAAGGCAGGCGGCATCTAMTTTCGTCCAAATGTTTCTRTCTATCTTGTGCCAACCCACTCCACTRTGTCTGAGTGGCGTACCAGGAAGACGGCTTACCGATAAGAAAACCCTRTGCTCCTGTCTAGKTCAATATGCTCATCCACCCGCTTTCCGACCGAATGAGCGATTCTGGTACCGTAAACTTNGTCGCTTTCTCGTTACGCGCCTCGCTTGTGCAGTGATCCTCCGGGGGAATTTCCTTAAAAAATCAACAAAACGCCTGCATTATTTTAGNTTCTTCCAATATCTACGGACCGCAGGAAWMTGCAGCACCCGGTGTCAAGGCAATACTACGGCGTTTCTTACACAGCGTCGTAGGTTCCCTTGCGCCGGTCTCAGTTCARTCCAGCTGCGTCACTACTTTGTTGTTGGACTAGTGTTCTTTCCTGATTCCGCTGCAACTCTTGGCGACCAAACKCRAGTGGTTCTCGACTGGCGGTTTGACAACCTGCTTCTATTTACTCACACGAGTGACGAGCATATGGGTCACCTCAAGTGTGCTTCCTGTACCTCTCCTGCTCACAAGGGCTGTTGCTATTGCATGTGCGTGGTTCACTATCACCTTTGCTCCATGCGGTGTCGGGTTTTATCTGTCCTATGTCCATACGATCTGCTTTTCRKAGTTCTTTTATGTTATGTCGGATCCGCTAGCGTCTGGAAGTATAAAAGCTAGCTGATTCCGACGAGATCGAGCAAGGCACCTAGTCTTTCCTCAGTCTCTCYACCCCAGCTAAAATGCAGCTTCGCTCCTTTGCTATCGCAGCAGTTCTCGCGGCTGCTTCTCTCGTCAACGGGTAGGCTTGTTCACCCGCGCTTTCCAAGCTCAYTGCTGAACTGTCATTGCAGTCAGAGGGGATGCGGTACCAGCATTTCTGCGTCGCAGATCAAGGCTGCTGAGGCCCACTTCGCTGCCAACCAGGTCGTGCCTACCGAGAGCTTCGGTGCCTTCGCACCCACCATCAGCGTCCATTTCCACGTCGTCACGGCTGGTACTACCCTCGCCCAAGGCAACGTCCCGTGAGTGCCCTTTTCGGTTTACACCATTCTCCGGCTAAACTCTCGCCATCAGCGACTCCCAGATCCAGGCTCAGATCAATGTCCTTAACCAGGACTATGCCTCGACAGGACTCAACTTCGTCCTTGCCAACACCAGCCGCATCACCAACGCCGGTTGGTTCAACAATGTTGGTCCCAGCAACTCCCAACAGACTGCTATGAAAAACGCTCTCCGAGTTGGCAATGCTGCTACTCTCAACGTCTACACTGTTGGGTAGGTGACTGATATATCAATGTGGTGCTAAGTTACTCAATGATTGTTTTGTAGTTTCAAGTCCTCTTCCACTAGTGGCCTTTTGGGATATGCTACATTCCCATCGAGCTACTCCGGCGCCCCCAAGGATGATGGTGTCGGTAAGTACCTGCAACTCACGGKMTTCTCCAAACTCRATTCCTGACTTGGTCTTCAACAGTCATTCTCTTCTCCTCTCTCCCTGGAGGCACCACCACCAACTACAACGGTGGCCAGGTTAGTCCCATCAGTATACTGTTTTACCGAGTTRGTCTAATAGCTCCATTAGACCTTGACCCACGAAGTCGGCCACTGGGTCGGCCTCTACCACACCTTCCAGGGTGGTTGCTCTGGCGCCGGTGACCAGGTCGCTGATACCCCTCCTGAGGCCAGCCCTGCTTNCTGGCTGCCCCGTCGGCCGTGACACCTGCTCTGGTGGAGGTGTCGACCCCATCCGTAAGTCATTGGTYTCAAGTTGAGGTTCTTTAATAGATAGATGCTAACAATAACCAACAGACAACTACATGGACTACTCCTACGACTCCTGCATGACCGAGTTCACCGCTGGCCAGACCACCCGTCTCCAGTCCCAGATCTCCACCTACCGTGGCTTCTAAACGAGCACCGGTAATGATACAGTGCAACCGTGGACTTCTTACGCTTTGTATTTCAAAAAGATGAYAGTTGTATGAGTTATTATGTATTTTTGGTGGGATTTTGGTGTACTTTGTTGACAGTGTAATTTATTTGAAACTGTGTAGCGATGGCCATCGGTTTAGAATAAATACTTGCTTTCTTCACATTCATGTATCCAGCAATCTTTCGGGAAAGGTGCCCACTGTCGGGGCGGAGGCTCGGCAAGTCAAATYGTGSGAGCCGGATTCTAATGTGCTAGTTTGATGCAGGCCTTTTCCGCTCGCGCAACGAAAGTAGAGTCCCAGGTCGGTTCCAGSTATGAAATGGATGATGTCTCTAGAATTCCATCCAACTATCCAGTAAATCATTAGAGGTATATTACAGGTAGTAAGCTGAGTTTGTAAGTGCAATGTTCTCCAACTACACGGAGACGATCGAACTCACATAGATGGTAGCTGGACACACAGCTCATGARCTACCCTCAGCCCATGAATACTTCAAAGCACCCCGTATCCGCTCCTCTCTTGGGCTMACATTCTTGCCTACAGTGTTTGTCAGRCTCAACAACCCGTGACATCACAGTAGCAGTMCACCAGGACGCACCTTTCCAGTAGAGATGACCCCAAGCCTTGCCATGGCTCCCTTCGCACTTGAATTTCGATCGCGTCACGACCCAATAGCAGTCGTCAATCTGCTTCCCCTTCCATCGAAGCTGGTAGACTTTCTTGCCTACGCCTCCGGTTGGTGTTCGCGACAGCACTTCATACAGGTTGCCGATTTTAGGTGCCAARGATGGTGGGAGGTCCTTGGGAAGGAGTCTTTGAATRGATTCAGCRACRCTKGGCGCTGACCGTCGAACGAGAGAGGCAAACATGGTTGGGGAACGGATGCAAGTTGTGCGTCACTGGAAATGTTGTTCGCGGCCGGAAAAAAGTGGTTTCAATCTCCGACGCGTACCTCCGAGGTCACTTCGTTCGCTGACCTTTCCATCGACCAAATGTCTTTTCTCCATCGTCTTTCCCGGAGCTCACGAAATRCTTTACTTCATGCRCGTCAAAACCACACCYCGTCCCGCCGCATAGTAGAAACAGAYTCCCTGGGCATGCCTCTCAAGCCAACCTGGTCGGTCCACGAACTGCTTTCATCATATCCGTCCCCCAAATTGCCAGCCGAAACGCTCGACAAGTTGTACAAGCTTTCAGCACTTGTACCACCAAAARAGGGGACAGCAGAACACGCAAAGGTCACCAAGCAGCTCGAAGAAATGATACGCYTAGTCGAAGCGGTCAAGCTCGTYGACACYGAGGGAGTGGTGGTTTCGGGACGGGGAGAGAAAGAGGATATGGATAGGAAATACTACGGAAACCCAGAAGACGTAGGCAAAGATGGATATGGCCAASAACTRCTGAAGCATGCCGCTCGCACTGCGGATGAATTCTACGTCGTGGAGGCAGATAGGACTCGCARGCTTCCTACCTCACAGAGTTAGCTGTAGCATCCTTTGAAGGTGCGCATTGATWTCTATACTTTGCCATTTTTGTAGKTAGATTATTCACTAATATATACAACAGCACACGCAAGAAATGGACGTTCAAGACGTATGGGTACCAAAGCTAGCGAGCGTTTTACAGTTGCTTTTCCAAGAGGACATGTCCACCAGTAGATCCAAAGCCCCCAGCACCTCGTGCTGTCTCTTCGAGATCCTAAAGAGTCAAGCCGTGTGCGTCAGAAGGGAAGAAAGAKAGAAGKTCTCGGGCACAACAACACACCTGGACTTCCTGAACTTCGGGGGTGTAGATTCGCTCAATGATCAACTGTGCAATACGATCGCCCTCATTGACTGTATGGGGGAGGAACTGTTATTCTTCGTGTTTCGTACAAGTGTGGCAACCATACTTACCCTCAAAGTCCTTGTCAGATAGATTAAAGAGCAGTGCAAAGACGACTCCTCTATAGTCGGCGTCGATGACACCAGCGCCGGTGTCAATCATGAATTTGGACGCTACAAACGCGTATATCTCAGTTAAATGGATAGAGACTTTTGAACGAGAAGGAATTAAAACGCGTACCTAGACCGCTGCGCGGTGCGACGCGTCCATACGTGCCAGGAGGCACGGCAATCGAAATCTGGGTGTCAACGAGAGCTTTGCCATGCGCAGGGATGACTTTCTTCTCAGCACTATGCCCTATGTTCAGCCAACTGCCCAGAACAGGATGAATAYGCGTTTGTGAACTTACCTGTAGAGGTCATATCCTGCAGACAAYGCTGAGCCTCGAGTGGGCACACGTGCCTTCTCCGAGAGACGCTTCACGAGCAGGTTTGGAAGAGGTGGCACKGGCACCGCGCCATTTCCGTTTTCCTGAACACCCTCAGAGATAGAKACCCTTCTTTTCTTGGTCTGAGGTACGCTTGCTTCCATTATGAGGATGAGGTGAAGAGTTGGTTATGAAGGGTTATGAATGCAACGTTGACAGCTCAGAAGGGTTTGCCCTGTTTATTTATATGTAAACGCGAGGAACGCGTCGACTGAGTTTGAACAACCGTGTCAACTCCGCGAAATTGAACGCGTGCCCGTCATTATGTCTGATACCAAAAGAACAAAAGTCTACTACAGCATAGCAAAAGAGATAATCTATCTACTTCAACTTCTCAAACATGGCCTTCGACTGCTCGAGGGTAGCAATCTCAACATTTAGTGTCTCCCTCTGGAGTACGATTATGGTTAGCACTTTAGCCTCTCGATGAATAAGCAAACCGCACCTTCTCCTCGTTGGCAAGTCGGACATTCTCAGGCACAGTAGTCTGATAGTCAGCCTGCGACTCGACCTTCAAAACCTTCGACAAGTTCAACTTCGCAAGGTCCAGTTTCTTGTCGCACTTTGCGATTTCGACGTCGAGGTCAACGAGTCCCTTCACGAAATGTCAGTCAACATCACCGAAAGGTTGAAAAAACCATGTGACAAGACCGACCTTGACGAGCGTATGCACGGCGATGGTGGACGTTACAACGGTGCTACCACAGCCAGCTGGAAGTTCCGAGGTGTCACGGATAACTTTGGCGCTCTTTCCGCCCTTGGTGAGAGTGACGATGGTTGGGAGCTGGGACTCAAAAAGCTGAGCATCTGCATCGGACTGTACTTGGATGAAGACTGAAAGGAGGAGACAGATCAGTTCCGTGTGCAAGCTATCACGAGGACAATGCAAGGCTCACATTGAATGTCATTCTGTAGGTTGTAAGAAGCAGCGAGAGAGCGACCGGCCTTCAACGTCGTGAAAACGAGGTCAAATTGCTTCACAGCGTCGGCAAACTCAAAGTCCTTGTCCTACAAAGAAAGTCAGAAATCTAATCGTGCAGAGATTGACCGAAGGGGGAACGTACGTTTGTAGGATATGACGAAACAACAATGGATGGCGTGGGGTCATTTGGCCTTCGGGGGAGACGTTGCCACAATTCTTCTGTCACGAAAGGCATGAAGGGGTGGAGCAACCTCAGACCATAGTCCAGGCAGGTATAGAGAGTTTGTTGGGCAGACTTCTTGACGGAGGCCGGAGCATTGTCGTCGGTCATGGGCTTCATAGCCTCCTGTTACACGTCATGAGGAAGTCGACTCATTGAAGGGATTTGAATGTCACTCACGATGTAGACATCGCACAATTCGTAAAGCCAGAAGTTATACGCCGAATTGGTGGCGTTCATGAAATTGCGGTCAGCCAGGGCTTGGTTGATCTCAGTAGCAGCGACGTTGAGCTTGTGGAAGATCCACTTCTCAACAATGCTTTCGTTGCCTGTAGGCTTGGGAACAGCCTCTGGCACGAAAGATTCATCGAGCTTGAGCATAGCAAACTTGGTGGCATTGAAGATCTTGTTGCAGAACTTGCGGTAGCCTTCCACGCGAAGGATCTCCAAGTTGATATCACGACCTATAGCAGCTTTTCAACCCCCTTTTCAGCACGGAATTAGACAACGAACTTACCTCCTCCAGAGTAAGCGCAGAGTGCAAACCTTAGAGCGTCGGTTCCGCACTGAGGGATACCCTTGGAGAAGTCCTTCTTCTGACCAGCCTTGGCCTTGGCGATTTCCTTCTCGTCCAAGTTTCCTTCATGCAACTTCTGATGCAGATCCTCCAAAGAAAGACCTTGAATAACATCCGTGGGGTCGATGACATTACCCAAACTCTTGCTCATCTTTCGGCCATGAGCGTCACGGATCATAGCATGGCAGTAAACCTCCTTGAACGGCACTTCACCGGTAAGATGGATACCCAGCAAGACCATGCGAGCTACCCAGAAGAAAAGGATATCCCATCCAGTTTCCAGTACAGACGAAGGGTAGAAGTTTTTGATATCTTCAGTCTTTTCAGGCCAACCCATGATAGAGAACGGCCAGAGACCAGAGGAGAACCAAGTGTCAAGAACGTCTTCGTCTTGTTGCAGAGTGAAAGGTTTGCCAGCAGCGAGTTTTGTGGCACGCTCGAGCGCTTCTTCATAAGTTCTGCCCACGACCCAGTTCTTGTCGTCGTTGGCCTAATACATCGATTAAACCTCAGTTCGTACAAGTAACAAGAATAGAACCGAAAAACTCACATCTTGTTCCCGTCCTTCGATGTTAACGAAGTAGGCGGGGCAACGGTGACCCCACCACAGCTGACGAGAAATGCACCAGTCCTGAATGCCTTCGAGCCATCGGTACCACTCGTTTTCAGATGTCTTGGGCTGGATCAGCAGCTCTCCTGCTCGAGTTCGCTATCAACAGGGTAAGCCAATCAATCACAAGTCTGAATTTTATTGAGGGTAAGCACCTTGAGAGCCTCCTCAGCCAAGGGCTTGCAGTTGACCCACCACTGAGGCTTCAGAAGAGGCTCAATGACATCCCCAGATTTACTACAAGCGATCTAGAGTGAGCAGTGAAAGTACCGCACGAGCTCTATCACCACTCACCTGCAAATGGGAATCTGCATAGGGTTGTCCTTCGTTTCGACAAAGAGGCCCCGCTCCTTCAAAAGCTTGACAACCTCGTTCCTAGCATGGAACCTCTTCATACCCTTGAAGATGTCCCCAGCGTTGGCATTGAGGGTACCATCGTCATTTAAAATGTTGATGAAGTCCAAGTTATGCCTCTGGCCAACTTCGTAATCGTTGGGGTCGTGAGCAGGTGTGATCTTCACAGCACCAGTCCCAAATTCCATGTCTACGATGATAGAATCCAGAATGATCGGAATGCGCCTGTCAACGAAGGGATGGACAGCAAATTTGCCATGCAAGTGCTGCAAAAGGCACGGTATTAGGTTTCGCCAACAAAACATTGATTCCAAATAATCACCTTGTATCGAGGATCATCGGGATGAACGGCAATTGCAGTATCACCGAGCATTGTTTCAGGACGGGTGGTGGCAATGACAATCTTCTCGTCTGCCTAGAATTGAGTGGACATGCTAAACGTTTCGAATATTAAAGCTCACCGGATCCTTCGATAGGGTACGCAAAGCTGGTGATGACACCAAATTCAAACCTCTCTTTGGTATCATATCCAGGGACGTTGAGCAGGGTTCGTCCAGTCAATTGCTTTTGGTCGACCTTATTTTGGAGGTTGTAATGAGTCATGCATGAGCACATCGCAACAGATTCTTACCTCGAGATTCGACAGGGTGGTATTCAGCTTCACACACCAATTAACGAGACGGTTGGCACGGTACAGAATACCATCTTCGTGGAGACGGCAGAAGGTTTCAATGACAGCTTTGGAAAGTTTCTGATATGGGTGAGTCATAGAGTATGAGTTGAATCGAGTCAATCCGTACCTCGTCCATAGTGAATGCTACACGGTCCCAATCGTAACTTCCACCTAGACGGTGAAGCTGTTTGGTAATTCTCTCCTGATATCTGAAGAGGTGAACCTCGTGAGCATAATATGTGGAATGCAGAGTATGCTTCGGCGTACTCATTCTTCCAATCCATGACAGTCTCCAAAAACTTTTCTCGTCCCAGGTCGTGCCTCGTCTTTCCCTCCTTCTTGTACAGTCGCTTTTCTACAACACTCTGCGTGGAGATTCCGGCGTGGTCGAATCCGGGCACGAAGAGAGTCGTTTTCCCGAGCATGCGATTCCTGGTTCCGTCAGTAGGAGGTGATGATGCCGAAGGAGACGACATACCATCGAATGAGGGTGTCCTGGATGGCTACAGTAAGACCGTGACCAATATGCAGACTACCAGTGACGTTGGGAGGTGGTGCTGGGATGATGAACGTGTCGGTTTTTGGTTTGCCGTCAGGACCGAGCTGAGGTTTGAAGAAACCTTCGGCAAGCCACCAATCATACCAGCTGGCCTCGACAGCGAGTGGATTGTAACCAGCAGCCATAGGCTTGGAAAGATCTTTTCAAAGGTGAACATGCATTTCTTGGCGCAATGGCTGGACCGCACCTTTCTTCTGACCGGGAGGAGTGTCGTCGACGAATGCGGGCTCCTCCTCTTTCTTTTCCTTCTCGACCTTTGCCTTTTTGCCTCCTGCGGCTGCGCCAGAAGCTGAGGCGGCGGCATTCTTCAAGGCCTTTGCAGCGAGCTTTGCTTCCTTTTCTAACCTCTTGGCCTCCTTCTTTGCTGCATTCCGGTGTCAGAGGACTGACGGTGGATAGAATTAATGACGTGTTTACCTGCGCTTTTAGAGTTCGGGTCGGGGGTATTGTTTCCGGAAGACTTTGGGGTTGGCGACGGTGCAGCGTCGGGATCCTCATTTGAGGAATGCACATTTGCGGCCGATTCCCTGACAAGGGCTGGCTCGGTCGGAGCGTCGGACATGGCTGGAGCAGAACGGGATAATATTCTCGAGTAGATTTTTGGCGGGAATGCAAGTCCTCTCGATCTACAAGGGAGGTTGGGCGTCCGACGGAGGGCGGAGACGACAAGAAATCGATGCGGAAGGACTTGCATCCACGGAAATTGAGAATATCGATTATGAGGATGTGATCATGAGTCAATTCGGAGAACTCCGATGCAAAACCTATATTGATCCAGCTGATAAGATAACGCCGCTAAGATATCTACCCCACACAGACCCTGGCTCGACCATGCCAATCTGGGGTTCAACCAGCACCCAAGATCGGTCACCGGTCTGCTCAAGCACATCAGGCCTCCCGCTTTCCTCCATACAGAAATTAAACAGCATCCTGGCCGGATCTTTGAGTCCCTTGCAGCGCCCATCTCGTAACCTCCTCAATGTTCCCATGTTCTCCAAAGGTCAAGTGCATAGGCTAACCCGGCCCTGCACCGCTCGAGACCGTCTTCGTCGGCCAACTCGAGTCAAGGACTGTCAAGAAGAGTTTCCTAGAGAACTAGCCCGCATAAAGGCCGCACTGGATGAGCTATACCCGATCCTATTACGAGCATTTGTTAGCAAAGAGCCGGCAGCGATAGGCTGTTCGACTGGAAAGGGAAAATGGTGTGTGGCGGTGGGAATCTAGCATGTGATTACCTAAGCAGTAAGGAGGACCGAACCGGGATGGGGACCTTATTAGATATAGTCCAGAGACAAGCCCTGCCAACCTCCTCCACTTTCTCACATCGTCGTCGCTGTCCGCTGGTCGCCCCCGACGTCGTCGTCCACGATGAAGGGCATTCACTCGAGTCTGTATCGGGTCAGGTCCAACTCCTTGACCTCGGCTCGCCCTCTCCACACTGGCAACAGTGTGATAGCTGCGCTCCCATTTTTCGATTCACCCCCGCCCCCAATCCGCCCCGGGATCTTGACAACCTCCAAGGGTTTGCCGACGGAGCAGCCAAATCAGAGCTCTTCGACACAACATACGTCACACTCGCACGGCGGGNCATCCGCCCCTCCCATTGGCACTCGGGACGACGCCGTCAAACTCTTCACATTCTCAATCACAATATGCAATGTTTACGTATACGGCGTCCCCTCCAAAGACCCACTCACATCCTCATCCCGCTCAATCTGCCCATGAGCCTCCTCTGAGAGCCCCCAAGAGACAAAGGCTCAAGTATCAACTCGATGTCGGCGCGTACGGTATTGCCAAGCGGTGTAGATCCACACCTCTGCGGCGCGACCTTCACACTCGTCTCTCACCTGAGCCCCCGGCTAATCAAGAGCTCGGTCTTGCCGTGCAAGTGGGTGAGGATGCTTATTTTGTCCGTGACAATGCAATGGGAGTGGCAGACGGCGTTGGAGGTTGGGCCAAACGACACAATCAAGGTATGCAAGGGGGAAAATTTTAATTGCATTTTAACTCACATTTTATTTCAAATAGATGGTCATTCACCAACGCCAAGCGCCCTTTTTGCGCGAAGGTTGATGCATTACTGCTCTGAGGAGGTTGATTCGGCTACCTGTTCTCGATCGACATCCCCAGCACCACCTGCGGCCGGGCCTGTCCCCTCCCGTGCACGGTTCTCATTCGAACATCACTTGAAACCCC
The DNA here is from genome assembly GCA_027579435.1 of Candolleomyces eurysporus. Lineage (NCBI taxonomy): Eukaryota > Fungi > Basidiomycota > Agaricomycetes > Agaricales > Psathyrellaceae > Candolleomyces > Candolleomyces eurysporus. The sequence goes on along the minus strand of JANBPK010000742.1, from coordinate 18,054 downwards.
GCTCTGCACCAATTCCTATCTTGTCACCTCAAACCTCCTCATGGCTCTGGAACGAAGCAGAAGAAGAGAGGCTTCGACAGGAGGAGCTAGAACAAGAGCTTCAAGATTCCCTCGATGACCTTTCGGAAGGCATCGATGTTTTACAAATCCTGGAGCAGGCATATGATCGAGCGATAAAGGCTCATGTTGCTCCCCCTGTGGACTCTTCATCATCTGCGGAGAGTTTGATCGATCCTCTCCCGAAAGCCCAGCCTTCTACCGGCCAATCATCTTCCTCGACTTCCTCATTTTCATCCCCGGCCCTCGCCTCAAATTCACCGGCCGAACATGTTCCCCTCATGTCAGGGTCCTCCACAGCCCTCCTAGCAGTCCTCGACCATGCTCCCCGTCATACGGCACCGGTCAGCGCTGCGAAACCTAGCCTTGGAATGGATGTGTCTTCTTCTGGAACAACCCCTGATGCCAACGCAGCGTCGGCAACAAAAAGCGCGCCAGTCGCAAACTATGCAGCTGGGACCTTGCATCCTTCGATTACCCTCAATCATGAACAAGATGATACATGCGATGCTGTGATTCGAGTTGCACATATAGGCGATTGCATGGGCATGCTGGTTCGGGGAGAGGAAATAGTGTGGAGAAGTGAGGAAATGTGGTGGGATGTGAGTACCTCTTGTCTTGACATATTCATATTTGCTGACAGCGAAATTAGTGGAATATGCCCCTGCAGCTCGGACCTGTGACCCATCCAACAGTGACTCCCTCGACAGCCGCCCATTATTTCACTCTGCCAGTGCGAGCCGATGACATCCTCATTCTCGCGAGCGACGGCCTCAGCGATAATTTATGGGACGAAGAAGTACTGGACGAAGTCATCAAATTCCGAAGAAGCTTCCTCGGCGCCTCCTCACAGCCGGAGGCTGAACCTAAAGGGACGGCTAAGAATAGCGAAAAGGATCGTATGCTCCGTCGAAAGACACTAGCTGGTATGCTTTCTGAGGCGCTTTGCTCTCGTGCAAAGAAAGTAGCAGAAAGACGATGGTCGCCCAAGTCGAGTGGGACGTCGTCCCCTGCTGATAGTATTTTCTCGTCCTTCTCGCAAGAAGAGCCCGATGAGGTACCGTTCGCTCGACGTGCCAGGGAGGCTGGAAGAGTCTTCCGAGGGGGGGAAGCAAGACGGTAAGGAGCATACTTATCATTTTCTTCAAGTCTCTCTAATCGTCCTCATCCTCTTATAGATATCTCAGTTATCGTCGCAGTGATCTCTCCAGCTGAGGACGGACCAGTCATGCTTGGAGACCATGCATGATCCCCCTTTGGGCATCTAGACTGACAACACTCTGCCCTCTTCCGTTCTGTGGTACACCCTATTTTTATTCTACATTTATATTTTCATCCCGTCATTATGTGCACATTTTTACTCTGGAAATCCTGAACGAGCCAAGATGTACTTTTATATGTTATTCATCCACATGCCAGTGCTTCAAGTTTTGTATTACATCGGACTCTGTACAAGTAGAGGAGTTGTAGATGGCATTATTATCAACTATATGTAGGAACAATGGAAATGTTTGAAGTTGAGATCTCAAGTTGACCAGGCCCATCTAATAATCCGGCGGACGTAACCGAGGCTGTGCTGCTGCGAGGGCACGGACGCGATCCATATGAAGGGATCGTTCTTCATTCAACCTTCAACTTGAATCGCGCCTTTTCTGCACATCTAACCTAATAAGCAACCATGGACGGCTGGAACAAGATTGCCTCGAGTTTGGCCAATATCAACGTTTCAGGGGCGGGGTCCAAGCTCAGCAAGGGCTTCAGCTCGAGTGTCCAGGCGACCAAAGAAAGGCTTGGGCAAATTGCTCCTGAAGATATCACAGAATTGCCCCAAGGTCTGTCTATCGGCGTTCCCGTTCCTTTCTATTGCAGCGATCAGCTTTACTGATATTGTCGTTCTGCGATTGACGTACGTCCTGATCGTGTAGAATACAAGGATCTCGAAACCAGGGTCGATGCACTGCGTGCCGCTCACATCTCTCTGCTCAAGTGAGTCGGCTATCTTTCATAGATTTTCCAATAAGAAATCGAAAATCTAAATCTTCCAAAGGATCACCAAGGTTTACGAATCCGAGACCTATGACTACCCTGTCCAGATTCAAGAATCGATTTCCGAGCTCTCCTCCTCAATCGGCTATAACATCACCAGTTTCGCTGCGAACAACTTGAAGGGAACGAACCTCCCCGTCCCCGCTTCGCCCACCCAGCCTCCCGTGCATCCGCACAAGACACTCCCCCATGCGCTCGCTCGCGCTGCGACCTCCGCAGCCACCGTCGTTGCTGGGCCCGGTGCGGCGCCACATGAGAGCGGCGATAAGCTCGGCAAGGCGTTGGCTTTGTATGCTAATGGGTGGGAGCGGATCGCTGGTGCCCGACTTGACCAGGATGACGCTATTGCGACCAACTTTTTGGCTCCTTGGCAGCAGACTTTTGAATACCTCCATCTCCCTTGCTATGAAGGCGAGGCAGGCTGTCCGGGTTAGTCGGTTGGAGCTGGACTCGGCGAAGCAAGCGTGGGTGTTGCTACATATCTCTCTTTTACGCATTGGGATACCTTGCCCATCTTTCGAACGATCGCGCTCATTTTTGCTTTTTTTTTTGTTCGATGGTGTAGGCTTAAGACTTCCAATCCGTCGAGGCAGGAGCATGCTCGTCTTGAGGTCGAGAATGCTGAAGACGACCTTGTCCAGAAGACTGAGGTTGCTATCACGTTGATGAAGACCGTCCTTGAGAATGTACGTATTGTATTGCCTTTGATAAAAGCTAGCGTCCAAGAAACTGATCTACATTTATCCTATTTGTAGCCCGAGCCTATCAAGAACTTGAACGAGCTTGCCAAAGCCCAATTGCTCTTCTTCTCCAGCGCTGCGGAAGCCCTTTCATCCGTGCAGGGAGAGATCGAAGAATTGAGCGTTGCTGCTGAGGGTGAATATAGGTAAGTAGCGCCATGTTCAAGCCTTTTTTTATCCCTTCAAGTTGAGCGTGCCTCTGACTTTGTTTTGCCCAGGAAATCTCGCGACCACTGACTTTCTTTGGCTGCCGATCGATAACTCTGTGTACTAGGTGTATGAAATCCGAACTTTTTCCAGCTTCTAGGTTACCTAGGTCTTTTCCTTCTATCTGTTCGTAAAGAAGCTCGATTATGCGATCGATATATTACATGATCTTATAGCCTGGTGCAAGTTGATATCGCTTTGGCCCGAGACTCGCTAAGATCATATATAGGTACGTGCATGCACGTGAAAGGTCCCTCAATTCGTTCGTTCGTTCGTGCGACTCTTAGTATCTGATTCTTTGTTTATTTGGAGTCGTCTCCCGCAAACCACCTTAATCGCGTCGCAATGCTCGACCAGCTCTCTATATTCCCTGCCACTCATGCACAAGCCGTTGAATCAAGGAGAAGGTCCTGGGCCAAAAGGAAAAGATACCCCTATGAAGAATACATCGACGAATCGAATACAATGAGAGGCTACGAGATCGCAGCTGATGGCAAGTGGACGACATGGTATGGATATCATTCGCTGCTGCTTCACCTCGAGAGTGCGACTTATTAACGGCACATTAAATCAGGGTTCTTGCTCCCCGAAATGACCCAGCCACCTTCGATTTCATGTGCTCATGTGAAACGTAGGTTTTCGAATCTGGATTCGCCCAAGCCGCTTCATTCATTTACCTACCCTATTTTTAGCCTGCGCAGGGAGGTGTTCGTTCTCAAAAGATCACCTTCTGGTGGTGAGTTCACCACAGAAGAGCAAGTAGGCTACGGGATCGCCTCTGTGTATACCCCTCCAGAGAAACGGCGCAAGGGATACGCGAAGCACATGATGAGCCTGTTGCATTGGGTATTAGGGCCCGCGTCATCTTTCCCGACCGCTTTCCCGGAAGTTTGGGGCCAACCTCCCGCTGTACCGGACGGCTTTGGATCAGGCATTGTGTCTGTTCTCTACAGTGACATCGGGCCTACTTTCTACAAGGCTTCTGGGCCTGCTCCGGGTGTCGATGGTTGGACGGTTGATCCGTACACTGTGTCGACTTGGGACGTTAAAGCAGTTCTAGAAAGGACTAAAGACGAGGTCGGCAAGGATCAGTGGACTCTGCTCAACAAAGAGCAAACCAAAGAATGGTGGAACCAAGACTCGGAGCTTATCCTGCAGGAGGTTTCTTCGAAGCCGCAGTCATCCACCTCGATTGCATTCACGTTCCTCCCCCGAAAGGGCGTAGCAGAATTTCTGCATCGTAGGATAGAATGGTTCGTCAACAGCATGGAACGTCCGCCCCCNATATTATGGTGCCTTGCTCTCAGCTCCCGGCCCGTCAGACGGCGAACCTAGCAGCGATGCTTTCGCGTCCTGGACATTTGAACTATACCCTGGGTCACCAAAAACGTTGTTAATTACTCGGTTGAGGTGCCCGAAGGAAGAGCTCTTGCGTTCATTGTTGGGTCGCATCGCAGAATATGCAAGCGACCTTGAAATCGAACGGATCCAGGTATGGAACCTACCGGGCGAGTTGAACGTGGCGGGTAAAGAAATCGGGGGCGCGACCGTGCACCCTGAAGATCACTTACCATCGGTCAAATGGTACAGGAGTGGTCCCATCGCTGAATGGCTATATAACGAAAAGTGAGTACAGTCAACTTTAAGGGGAAGTTCGTGAATCAATGACCACTTTTTCTAGGTTTGCATGGTGTTGAGCGTTGAGTGAGAACTGGTGGAAGTAGTAGTAGAGGATAGGGTATTGATTACCACTGAAAACCTAAAGAGTACACATCATCCGTTCGAAAACCAGACTTGACCAGGATGATGCTATCGCGACTAACTTTTTGGCTCCTTGGCAGCAGACTTTAAATATTTCCATATGTTCATCGGTGCAGGGAGAGATCGAAGAATTGAGCGTTGCTGCAGCGGGCGAATATAGGTATGTAGTGCCCAGGTCCGGGCTTCTCCCGCCTCCAAGTTGGGGCGTACCTCTGAATTAGTTGTTCTCAGGAAATCTCGCGAACACTGGCCTTTGTTGACTGTCAATCTATAGCTCTGTACTGGGTGTACGAATTCCGAACCTTTTCCAGCTTCTATTTTACCTAGATCTTTTCTTCTATCTGTTTAAAAGACCCTCGATTATGTGATCGATATCTTATAGCCTAGTGCAAGCCCAGTTCCCAGTGCTGGACACTCGCTAAGCGCTCAGCGCTCAGGGGAGTAAATTCCGCCAAGATCATATATAGATACATGCACACACGTGAAAGCTCCCGTAATTCGTTCGTCCGCCTGACTATCTGATTGTCTGTCTGCTTTGTTCCGAGTCATCTCCCAAAACACATCTAATCGTGCCTTAATGATGCTCGACCAGCTCTCTATATTCCCTGCTACCCATGCCCAGGCCGTCGAATCAAGGAGACGGTCCTACGAGGAATGGGGTAAGAGGAGACAACACCCCTTTGATGACTACATCGACGAGTCGAATACAATGGGAGGCTACGAGATCGCGGCTGATGATAGGTGGACGACATGGTATGGATTATGATTCGTTGTCCCTTCACCTCGATTACAACTTGTTCACGGCACATTAAATCAGGGTTCTCGCTCCCCGAAATGACCCAGCCACCATCGATTTCATGTGCTCATGTGAAACGTAGGTTATGGAATCTGAATTTGCTCAAGCCGCTTCATTCATCTCCATACTACTCTATTTTTAGTCTTCGTCGTGAGGTCTTCGTTCTCAAAAGGACAACTTCGAGCGATGAGTTCACTACCGAAGAACAAGTAGGCTACGGGATCGCCTCTGTGTATACACCTGCAGAGAAACGAGGGAAGGGGTACGCGAAGCATATGATGAGCCTGTTGCACTGGGTATTAGGGCCCGCGTCATCTTTCCCGTCCGCTTTCCCTGAAGCTTGGGGCCAACCCCCTGCTGTACCGGAAGGCTTTGGATCAGGGATCGTGTCCGTTCTCTACAGCGATCTTGGACCCGATTTCTACAAAGCTACCGGGCCTGCTCCGGGTGTCGATGGTTGGACAGGTGATCCGTACACTGTGTCGACTTGGGACGTTAAAGCAGTCCTAGAAAAGACTAAGGACGAGGCCCGAAGGGACCAGTGGACTTTGCTCAATAAAGAGCAAACCAAAGAATGGTGGAACCAAGACTCGGAGCTTATCCTGCAGGAGGTTTCTTCGAAGCCGCAGTCATCCACCTCGACTGCATTCACGTTCCTCCCCCGAAAAGGTGTAGCGGAATTTCTGCAGCGCAGGATAGAATGGTTCGTCAACAGCATGGAACGCCCGCCCCCATATTATGGTGCCTTGCTCTCATCTTCCAGCCCCTCAGACGGCGGACCTAGCAGTGATGCTTTCGCGTCGTGGGCATTCGAACTATACCCTGGGTCACCAAAAACCTTGTTGATTACTCGGTTGAGATGCCCGAAGGAAGAACTGTTGCGTTCATTATTGGGTTGCATTGCAGAATATGCAAAGGATTTTGGGATTGAACGGATCCAGGTGTGGAATTTACCGGGCGAGTTGAAGGCGGCAGGCGAAGGAATTGGGGGCACGACCCTACACCCTGAAGATCACCTACCATCGGTTAAATGGTACGGAAGCGGTCCCATCGCTGAATGGCTATATAACGAAAAGTGAGTGCACACGACTCTGAGGCAAAGTTTGCAAATCGACCATGACCTCTTGCTCCAGGTTTGCATGGTGTTGAACACTGAGTGGGGACTAGTGGAAGTAGTAGTGGAGGATAGGGTACTGATTACCACTGAAAACCCTAGAGAGTACACATCGTCCGTTCGAGAACTATAAATCTAAACTTTGTAACGACGGCCGGTCTTCGTGAAGAACGTCTGTAGTACATAGACTTGGAACCTGGAAAGAACGTGAATAGACGACTAGGAGGATAGGAAGAGCACATACACAGCCATGCCAATAATTGCCAAGCTCTCAAAGACGGCATACCAGAACAAGCGGCTAAAGGACTGTCAGAAGAGTCCGAAATCTACAGCAATCGATCGAACTGACTTTTGAGTGGACTTGACGACGGAGAAGCCTCGACGTTCTTGCGTGTGGTGACTACACAATGTTGAGATGACGGAACACGAAATCAAGTTACGACTCACTGTTTCTGCATACGGTTGATATTCATGAGCATTCCATTAAGTTTGAATACGCTCTCCTCCAGGGCGCTGGTGTGTTCCGCGATTTGACCTGGCTTGGCAGGGGGTTCTCTCCGTGGCTCGCTTTCCACCATGATATCGAAGTCAACGAGCTTGTCGGTCAATGTAGACATGTCATTTTCGAAGCAGAAGGAGTATTCGCCGACGGTGTTGCCTGTGAAGACGTAGTCGCCTGCTCGCTCGCGCTTTCCATCCAGCAAGACTTTGTGGTTCGGATCCTTGACATCCCAATCAATGTCGAATGCGCCTCCAGATTGCACCTTCGGGGACCGTTCAGAAGACATGTAAGTTTATATTGTAGTATGAGGACCTACAGCAAAGTAGAACTAGGATATGACGAGGTTAGTCTTGGTCAACGACGTGGATCAATTGGAAACATACACCGATTTTCTCTTTAGGTTTGTCAACGTCGGCGAAGAAGCATGCCCGTTCGTTAGGTGAAAGTGAAATCGTCAATGCCGCCGCCCGCGCTGTCAGAGACAGATAGAGAAGAAATAATAGCGAGCAAAGGAAATGCCAGGGCTCCATGCCGGGCGTAAATGGGTGTTGGGATGCACGCGATGACGGCCACGTCTGGTGTCAGTGGCTCGGAGGGCTTTGCCACACAAAGCCAAACAACCCTCATAAGCGCGCGCTCGCCTAAAATCCTCCCCCCCGCTAACCATGGCCGCTGCTACCGACTCTACTGACCCTCTGCAATCTCATACCGACCTTACTGACTGGCTTCATTTGTCCCCTTGCGAAAATCAAAGCTCGCCGCTTCAAGATATCTCGTCTTCCTCTAAAATCAACACCAATCTCGGGTCGGATACTCCGTCTAGCTCCCTATATGCGCCAAATTTTCATGCTATACCCGAAAATGAATACACAAGCTCGACTTCTCACCAATTTATGTCTTCTTCCTTCCCCAAAAGTTTCACGGCCGCACCTACCGCACGACTCTGCTACACGCCTTCACCTGCCTTCACCGATCGATCAGCTTCGCGTGCAGAATTTGGCGACTCTCAATCTCCGCTCTTGCCTCTTGCCTCTGTCTCCTTTGGCGCTGTCTCTTTTTCAGACAGTCAAGAAAGCTACGACCTGAATCACTCGCCTCTCGCCGCCTTGTTCCCCTTTCGCGACTTTCCAGGAAACTTTGACGACGACATATCTCCCGTTCTCCGAGGTAGCCAGGAGCACATACGTTTTCCACTGGGACTCCAAGAGGAAGCAAAAACTACGAATTCTCACCCAGGGAATAGGCCTGAGAGGCAGAATAGACCTCGCTTCGTGGATAGGCTTGTCTCCATGGCGCATACAACTAGTGTTGATCCTCCGGTTCCTTCGACAACATCTTCAATATTGCGCTCGCCCTGTAAAATTGCGACGCCAGCTTCCTACAGAATACTCAGATCATCACGCGCAGGCCATGAAAATTCTACGATGGTTCGGGACGCTCTCCCCGCGACTGAACCCGATTCTATGCTACCTGCTACTACCAGAAAGAGTCCAGCAGCGCCGACGTTTCCATTGTCTCTTAGAACGCTGTCTGGTGCAGCATCACCTCCCATCCCGACTCGACTTACGGTCAAGATACCCAAGCGTCGGAGGGACGAGAATTCTACTCCGTCGCCCGCGAAACGTCAACGGAGTAGCGCTGACGAGCTGGTGGAGCCTAGTACCTTGCCGATAGTCCAGGAGAGCCCAAACCGTCAAGGCCAAACACTCTTCACTACTCGAAGCTTCCCTGAGTCTGTAGAAATCTCGGCGAGCTTCCCTCTGTTCTATCGTCGCTTCCCGGCCAGTTCTTACATTCAGCCTGCTGACCAGAGGTACGCTGAGCTCACATTAATTGCTGCGATATATGACTAACGGATATTCACTACGGCCTCCAGCTCACCCTGTACCTTGTTTGGTGTCTCCCATCCTGGAGGCACCTACAATCCTCCGAGGAACTCCTTCGATCTTTATACACCTCGGTTTGTGAAGGGCCGAGGGGCGGATAAAGTCGGATTATGCCCAATTTGTGTCGAGCCTCTCGAAAGAGGAGGGCAGAACAAGAAAGTATGGTTGGCTATGAAGTATTCTGCGTTCAAGTGGTAAGTCGGTTGCCACACCTTGATTTGCCTGCTATAAACTAACCTCTTGATAGCGTATTGTCGCTCAATCGTACATGAAAAAATCTAACATATGCTCTAAAGCTACCACATGCAGTATTCTCATGGTATGTTTACACGTCCCTATACTTTTCATTCCATCTGACGAACAATCGCTCCAGGTGTCTCGGCGGCGAGTGGAAAGCCGTTCTCTCCACCTCTTTTGTTTAGGACGGTTCCTCGCAAGAACCCTGCCAAGACAGACAGGAAAGAAATTCGACAGGGAAAATGCCACAAGTGCTCGAAATGGGTTGCAGTCGAAGGAGTGAAAGATATAGAATGCAAAGTAAGGAGTCCTCCGTCGCATTTTTACCATACGCTCACTTTGCCACCTGGTATCAAGGTCAAAGAATTACACTGGTTCGTGGATAAATTTCTTCGTCATTCGCATGGTCTGACTGGAGCCTAGGTGGAAGCATGCTGCCTCTTGCCACAGCCAAAGCACGATTACGGGCGAGGAGGGAGTGTGGGAGGAGGATCAGGTCTACAAGCGACTTGTCGAGCTATAGCTAGGATTCATAGACGGATACCATTGACTGATAAAATTAGAGTACCAGTGAATCGTACGAGCCTCGTAATTGCCTTGCATTCGCCCGTAAGAATAGAGGCGGCAAACCGATCGGCATCTGCCGACAGGTGCCGAAATGCCCTGTACAGTTGGTGCAAGCCACCGTGGCTGTGCACTATGCTCCTGGAACCGTGACATTGCGCTCGACGAGTTCAGCATCGCGCCCGACGACTTCGACATGGCCAAATCAAAGAAGTACGTTGACCAAGCCATGAACCATGCGAGAATCGACCGCTGATACCCTTCCTAGCCACACAAATCACAATCAAAACAAAAAGGCCCATCGCAATGGTATCAAGAGGCCTCAGTCGCACCGGTCGCCTTCCATGAAGGGTGTACGTGCCCCTACTTTGTTCTATGTCGAGATTATCGTTTGACAATGTCCTTTCTTTGCAGGTTGACCCCAAAGTCAGTTTTCTAGAAGTTATTTCTATGCCTTTCCATTAACCGACGACTTGAATCTAGTTCCGCCGCAACGCCCGATTCGCTCTTGTTGGCTCCGTGCGTCCTCAATCGCCTTTCAGACTCTGTCCCTTTCGTGCTGACTATTACAACAGAACAAGGCACGAGCAGAGCAGAAGAGTGCTAAATCATGATCGCGCATTCGATCATCCCTGCTATGCGCTCCCTACTAGGTCCACATCATGCCCTTGTATGCAATATACACCATGCCGCACGTTTCCGCTCCAAATAAAATCAATGAAAACACCCGAAAGACGCCCCGCCGTGTTCAAAGTGAATCTCTCTGCAATTGCATTATGTTCCCGAGGAATACAGGCTATTGTACAAAGTTCGCCCCCCCCAAGACTCAGCGCTGAGAATTGGAATTGGTGAAAGATTTAACGTTGCGATCCAACGTCGCTCTCAGACGTATGGCCTGCGCTCCCGGGTTAGACTTGAAACGAAAAGAGATGTACGAGAATGAGGACGTACAGCAGCATCCTCAGGACGCAGTGCGCCTTTGGCCATGTTATGCTTCCCAGCCCTCAGTTTCTGGTTTCTGTGCAGCGAACTCGATTTCGTTGAATTCTCGCTGGAAGCCAGCAAGTTCCTGCACTCCTCATCGGTAGCAGGATGCCCTTCGAGAACAGAGAAGAACTTGTGGCGTAGGATCGATTTGATTCTTTCGAAAGAATGAGACGTGTACCATCCGTCGCGTTCCTGTCGAGGGGTTGAGGAGAAGGGAAACGGTCATAAATGTGAGGATGACGCACGTCACAGGTTTCACGAAGAGCATCGGGATCTTCTATCATTTCCTTGAGCATTGGGTCAACGATATCGCAGAGTTGGAATGCCGCTGTCTCTTTGGACACAGTTTTGCCATCGAAGATATGTGAGCTCCTGGATAACCGGAAGTTGATGAATGAGCTCGCTCTGTCTCCATGTCGCGGCGAACATGAACTTACTTTCTGTCTTCTCCGCCTTCGAAATTGCGGATATGAAGGTTAACATTCGCTCTATCTTGTCTGCGTGTTGTAACGGAGGGCCTGGATATCGGGTGGTTCGCGTTACGGAAGTATAGCCGCTGGTAGCTGCATCATGCATGAGCAAGGCATTGGCACGGAGTACTCCGTTTTGAGCACTCACAATCGGGCATTGCTATCGGAACGAGGGTCGTAGCCAAACTTGACAAGCGTGTCCCTCCATGGCCCATCTTGGAATACATAGCATACCAGAGGTAACATAACCTTGGAGCTAGGCAATTCTCAGTTGACACTTCGTCGTCCATACAGAACGTTCACTCACTTGAGGATTTCGCGGGATTCCAAAGCAGTAAACTGGTTGAATAAGGACATCCGTGTCCATATCGGTCTTGTGGCGAATAGCTGCGCTGAATGTCAGTGAGAGTTTTTGAGCCAACCCTTTCAGACAAATTCTGACCTCGTGCAACTTCTCCAAGAGCTTCGGGTTGGCTTGGTCTCTCCCCTTTTCGACTGCGTCCGGAGGGTTGAGAGGAACCTGTATCAACAGTCGTAAAAAACGCAGACGACCAAGAACAGGAATATTTTCTTTACCTGAGAATCTGAAAACATGATAGAAGCGGGTCCGTATCCTTTCCAGCGCATCTTGTTGATCAGTCGCTTTCGTTCTTCCCCAGTTTCCTCGTCTATAGTTGTGGTTACGATTGATGCGCTGTTGGCCTTGAAACTGGGAAGAGGTAAGAGGATCGTCACTAAGAGGGAAAGCGTAGGCTTACTTGTAGCCCTGCGGTATCGTTTGCCGGCTGAATAGCGGTGGAGGGAATAATCTCAAATTACTACTTGATGGAGAGGCCACAGTTGAGGAAGAGGTTCCTCCAAGCTCTGGGTCTATGTTCATATCCAAAGCTCCTGGAGCTTGGTCTGTAGAAGGAACGACAGGTTCGTATGACCTCTCCTCAGGTATACGGTATGACATGATAGTGTCCACTGGAGAGCAGAAGAGCAATGAGATGCTAAACAGCAGGAAGAAGGCCGATATCCCTCACCGTCCATCCGGTCCATGGCAAGCCGCAATTGGGATATTGGATCATCCATGTCAGGGAGATACTGAAAGTCAACCATGCCTGAAAGGTTGCGCGCGTAGGTTAGGTCTACAAAAGTTGACCAAAGGTATAGAATTCGTACTTCGGAAGCGCACTGTTTTCGTGGTGACCCCAACGATCTCTGCCTTGTATTCTCCGATAACACCGTCGTCTGCATCCTGCCCTGGGCGTTTCTTACGCTTCCTCTTCGTGACTTTCAATACCAAGTTATTCGTATTGACGACATCCCCGGGGATAGGATGCGCGAATGGGTTGTCGGGATGCAACGACAATTCGATCAAGGACTCAGTTTTTGGTGCCATCCGTTTGAACGCGAGATCTATCCTCGCTTGGCCCCCTAAATTTTGAATGGCGTTCGGAACGGATGCATCTTGCACGTATCCCGGATATTCGACCGAGTAGAACTGTCGCTGAGGGAGAGGATGCTCTGGGGCTTCGTTTGACCTATCGGTAGTCACCTCTTCGATGACCTCGTCGACGAGTGGTAATTGAGATGTGGACGCTTCTGGCTGCATTTCCAGGGTCTGTTGGGGGATGGGATTTGGCTATTGTGCCCTAGACAGGGAAGTGGAAGGAAAGGAACATGTATTTGAGAAACAAACATCCGAAAATACGAGTTACGCGCGCGTCACGGACTAAAACCTCCCCGCTACACAGAAATCCGTCATGGCTTTGGTGGTGGTGAGGCTATCGACATGAGACTTTTCATGAGTTCCTGGAAAACGACTATGAGCCAGGAGTAGGTTAGAGACCATGGAACCGCGCACCGGGTCCTCCAAATCGAATCCTGCGGCCTTCATTTCGGTCTTCACCCGAACAACTGCATCTCTGAATTCGGTATTCCTGGCGAGCTTTATCATGTCGCTAAGACCAGGTTGTTGGCCAGAGCCCATGTTAATGCCTATTGAATAAATCTTGAATCAGAGAACGGGCCCGCACAAAGCCTTAGCACATACCGTTCTTCATTAAGACCTCCATGAGGTTCCGGAGTGCTTCGAGGGAACCGGGATGATTTGCAACCTTCTTCCACTGCTCATTCTTCATCATAGCCTCCGTAACTGCCTTGATCCTCTCCTGAGCATCAGCCTCTGAGATGTCGGCGGGTTGGGATGATTTGCCCCAGTTGCCAAAGAGGCTCCGACGTTGACATGTAATAATTGGAGCAGAGGGTCGTAGTCTTGATACTGTGCGAGGGATGGAGGAGACCCGTAGCTGGCGGGTGATCGAAGAAGAGAGCAGACGTGCAGCGGAGAGGGACATTGTGGTACTCGAGACCGACACTGGTCGAAGGAAGACGGCGAGCAGCAACGTCGACTTCCGGCCCGCCGCTGATGTCGAACCGAAACGCGAGGGCGTCACAATCACGTCCCCGGTTCGTCACATCTCTCCCGCGTCCATTCACGATGGATAACGACTATTTCTCGGTGGAGGCAATATTGGCGGAAAATCAGGTATTCCCAAAGACAACACATGAGATGTACAAGCCCTGACGACGACCAGAAAGTTCAATGCACATTCAAACACAACATCCCTAACATGGGCCACCTTGGTGGTGGAACGGAACGCGATGTACGCTCAGAAACTGCTTCAATACGCGTTAATAACCCTGTATATTAGATTGCGGCACTAAGCAAACTCCAAATCCCTATGTGGCTCGCCTATATCATCATCTACTCGTTCGTGAACATTTGTCCAATACCCTTGGTCAAACTAACGGCAACTCCCTAGAGATTGGGCTGATTTCAATATCCCGACACCGTTTGGGCTGAAAGTGCGGAATGCCTTGAAAGCGGAAGCTTGCAGTGTACGGCTGTCGAGTCTTGTGGGGGCTGGTGGACTTTGGTACGGCTTTGGGAAGATGATCATGGATATGTGAGCCGATTCTCAACCACGATGAAGACCCATTGCTAACGTTCTACGTGCAGGCTCAGCGAGGAGCAAGCAAGTGAGATGTCAGAGATGATGACCAAGGTATGAAGAGGCTATTTGATCTAGGGAGCTGGGGTTTGACGTCTTGGAAGGCCTTCAAAGCGCGGGTGGTGGAATTGGTCGACCAGGCTCAACACTTCGCAGCTATCGGTGCGGGAGGTTCAGGGGGAGGTGGGCCATCGGGAGATGTTGCACAAGCTTTCCGTGAAGGCTTGGACGCGACCGAGCGCGAAAGTGAGTCTGTGTTACATACAACTTGGTTTGTTTGATAACACCCGTTGCCCAGTTTTCTCCCTCGCACAAGACAGTGCTAAACGGATGAAGAAATGGTATGAGGAGAGCGATAAAGCGAAACAATAACACCCTACACGTACCGGAACCACCACACGCCTCACTGGTCCTTCTTTTCTTCCGCTTCGGTTTCCTTCGCTACCTCTGCTCGCGCCTTCTTCAGCTCACTCACGAACCTGTTGTGACACTAGTCAGGACATCGTCATCACGAGAATTTGTATACTTACCATTTGACACTCGCCCAAAGACCCAACTCTATGAGTATGAGGGCGAAAATATGAAGATTTCCCGAGGTCAAGAAGGCGAGGATGGCCAGAATTACGAATAGTGACGCGAAAGTGCCATCGACAATAGCCAGGAACGATGTGTTTAGTGACGACCCTGGCTTCAAGATATTGTTGAAGAATGTCTCGAGTCCAGACTCAGCGTCGGGGCTTTCTGCAGTCGGAACGGGGGTTTCAGTCTCGGACATTGTGGTTGAGAGCTGCGCCAAGTGCTGGCAGCTGTGTTCTTACAATGAGTACATAAGCAGTTGATGATTCCGCAGGCCGTTCCGTTGCGAGAAAATCCTAAGTTGTATTTCTCCTGATATATCGTACACACTTCGACTCCAAATTAATTCTACTCAAACACAGGAGAATCCAGACAATCTGGGAATCCAAGGCCGCCCCATCCCGTCCAGCTAGGGTGACATGCACGGAAATGAAGAGTCTTGTCGATTTCATGTAATTCAGCTATTTCCTCTTCGGTGAGGTCGACCAGCTTGTAGTTGCTCTCGATGCGAGCTGGGGTGACCGACTTGGTAAGGACTGAAAATAATTAATGGATAAATACGCTTCGTGTGTCACTGCTGCGATAATTTAGAACCCTCACCGTTGACGCCTGGACGATTTGCCTGGAGAGATATGAGAATGTTCGCAGGGTGCACGCCGTGCTTGTCAGCGATCTTTTTGACAACTTCGTTTGTCAAGAGAGGGGAGCCGTCCGATCCTAGAGGGGAATACGCGGTGACTACTATTCCCTTCTTCCTGCAGAAGTCGACTACGTCCTCTTGAGGACAAGCACTACGGTGATTGTTTTGCCTCTGGTCAGCTTGACGGACCATATCCCCTTGCGAATGACTTACGCGTGCAATTCGATCTGGTTGACTGCAGGAACGAGTTCGGTATCGGCAAGCAGTCTCTCAAGGAAAGTAACGGAAAAGTTGGATACGCCTGTATGGACAGTATTAACATTATTCCCATTCATTCGCCGAGATCAAGGGGACAACTTGCCAATTGCACGGAGCTTCTCCGGGTGAGCCTTGTAAAGTTTAACCATCTCCTTCCAAGTGTTCAACCAATCGATCTAGGGATTAAGATTAGAACCACTAGGCTTGGAAACTCAAAAGATAAAGCCCGACTAACAGTTTTATCGGGAGTGTTATCTGGACGCATAGGCGCCGGCCAGTGCATGAGCCCTGTCAACTCTAATATTAGCACAATCAGCGAAGCATCATACTCCAATGCAGTGAACCCACACAAGTCCAGATAGTCAGTACCCAGAGCATTCAACGAGTACTCCAAGGCCTTGGCCGTATCCCCGTGGTCAGTGTTATTGAGTTTGGTGGTCAAGAAGATCTCGCTCCTGGGTACACCAGATGCCTTGATCCCCTTACCGACCTCCGTTTCGTTTTCATAGGCAGTTGCAGTGTCGACATGCCTGTAGCCAAATTTGAGAGCGTGTTCGACAGCGCCCTCGACTTGCCCCGGCTGGGACTTCCACGTTCCTGATAACACGCAGATGCAACGAATCTGTCAGTACCGACTCTGGAGCAGACCTTAGAACCCGGCCACTCACCCAGGCCGACGGTGGGCATCTCAGCGCCAGTATTAAGCTTCATAGGTTGGCCCGCAGGCATTCTGATCACCGAAATCGTCGAAAATCGATGAAAACCTTCGAGGGATGATCAATTCAAGTCTTCATGTACTTTTGGACAAACAATCCCACCTTCGTGTCGATGACTCAGGTGGAAGATGCCACCTACTCTGCCACTACGAAAGAATCCTTGAATATACACGCCATGCTTAACGCAAGCCCAAATCCGCGGGTGCAGATGATGCATAGTGAAATGACTTTTTGTTGGTGGTAAGTAAAAAGAATACTACTACAGTTAGTCGGTAATGGTCAGCAGGAACGCGACGTGAGATGATACATGAGCCCGGGAGATATAGATACAGTTCCGCGAAAAAAGAAGACCATAAGAATTTTGAGTAGATGGAAAGAAATGAGTGGAACAAAACAACCAATGAAGTCGTTGAAGACACATAATGCAAGAAGAAAATGCTCGGGGATGAAGAACAACAACTTGAATGCAGACCTTCCCTCAAGAGTCCGTATCGCCCCCGGGATCGGAGTCGTCAAAGGTACCCCCAAGCCAAAAGATTCGGTAATCTTCCAACCCCTTTCGACACCACCCATACATACCAGCCTCTTGTTTCAGCATCGCTGGCACATCCTCCGAATCAACGGTGTTCATGGATGCCCCGGACATTGAAGGCGCGAAACTCTCTGCCCGATCCAACCCCGAGGAGTACAGTTCTTCAGCCTGGTCCCAGTTACCACCGGACTGCAGGTACCCAACATCACCTCCAAGGTCTTCTTCCGCTCGAATAGAATCGGGCTGCACAGCCCTACTTTTGCCTTTTCCATTACCGTTTGCATTCCGATACCCATCGTACAGGAACGTGAGCGGGGTCTCGTAAACTTCGACACCAGCTTCCCCGAAACCGATAACTTGAAGGAATGGGAGTTTGGAGAGCGTGTATCGTGCTGGTGCTGTTAAAGACTCTCGCGTAGGGCGGCACACCCGGGCGGAGACCTGTTTCGGGGTGTTTTTCCAAAAGATGACGTGCAGTGGTTCGACAGACGCAATTTTCGTTGGGAGTGGATTCGAAAGGATATGCGTCCTTCTTCCTTTCGTGAGGAACATAACTGACTTGTGGTTCATTGTTCTTGTATATGGGTCGAACACTGGGAGGTCGCATCGCACAGGAAGGGTCCACTTGGCAACGCTCTCGCGGATATCGAAAGATAGCCTAGCACGTGTTCGTTGAGTCATGGAACTTATCGATGGGGTCAAGCTATCTCGAGTGGCTAGCGGTGTAACGGGAGGGCCACCGTCGTCTCGAAGTTCAAATTCGCCCACAGCAGAATCTGCCAGACGAATCCAGCCAGCCTTTTTGTCGAAAANCAACGAAAAGGCAGAGTTGAACCCCGTAGTCAATTCCACCGGAGTTGGATTCAGATCGTGAATGGCTGCTGGTGGATCCTCGAGCACCACCGTTACTGTCGGTACGCCTATGCCTCGGGNCTTTCTGACTGGGATCGGCTACGCCTCATG